>CM042220.1:15648672-16188672 GCA_023566465.1 Cottus gobio
GCATTTTAAAGAGGAAAGGAGGCTTAGGGAACAGCGCTGATAGAAATCAAATTAACGCTCCAGAAAAACTGTATGATTCTTTCCTCCCAGCCGTCCTCCCGCCGTAATAGCCTGATAATTGCACTTTAGTTCTCCGACATTCAGGCGGCTGGTTTCTCCTCGCAGCGACACACGACGCCCCACACCCCGGCCACACATTTGCATACTGGATGTGTCAGTTGCATAAATTACCTCTGCCACTTTAAGCACTGGGCCGCCAAAATAGCAATCATTCTTCTAGAGCAAAGTGGCCCTGGTCTGTGTGTGTGTGTGTGTGTGTGTGTGTGAGGCTTTGTCGGCTCACTCCTGGATGCTTGTTATGACGATTAATATTATTCTCTGAAGCAGTCCTCTCTAATGGCCTGGCTGTATACCTTTCACTTCTCATTAGAATCACTGCAGGCTATAATGACTCTGGTTCTATCTGTGTCTGTGTCTGTACCGGTGTCTGGGCGTGTGTTTATGTCTGTGTGTGTGTGTGTGTGTGTGTGTGACCCTATACAGGATGATGCTCTGACTCTGAGTTATTACAGTTGATTGAAACAGCTCCGGTCTATAAGCTCAGTTTATCATGTTTCTTTGCTCTATTTGTTCATGTATATTTGTGTGTGTGCTTGTCTAAATGTCTGACTGCGTGTGTGTGTTTGTGTGTGTGTGTGCGAGGTTGTACATGCACATGTGGTACTTTTGTCTCTGTGCTGCTTTCTGTGTGTTTAGTTATGCAGGCCTTGTCGACAGCTGTTGTATGGAGCTGCAGCTTGCAGTCATGGCTGTTGTTTCATGTCTGTTCACATTTGTGCATGTGTGTGTGTGTTTGTGTGTGTGTGTGTGTGTGTGTGTTTGGGTCTGTGTGTGTGTGTGTGTGTTTTTGTAAATTGAGAGAAGAGGCCGAGGGGTGACGGGTTATTTGTTCTCTAGCTCATTGTAATTTGTTCGATACACACTAATTGCTCTAATTTGTCTGTCTTGTTTCTGTTTGCCTTTGTGTGTGTGTGTGTGTGCTTGTGTGTGTCGGTGGGTGTGATGTGTGTTTTTTTATGCACAGTCTCTGGATGGCTTTGTGTTCGTGGTCAGTCAGGAGGGACGTTTCCTCTACATCTCAGAGACAGTTTCGATCTATCTGGGACTCTCACAGGTAAGACAACCTCATTGCGCACACACACATACACACACGTACACACACTGGAATAACCCTTTGTATACAAGCACATTTGCACACATGTGCCTATCTTCTGCTTACGCTCATATGCCCCTCCCTAGAGTGTGTGTGTGTGTGTGTGTGTGTGTGTGTGTGTGTGTGTGTGTGTGTGTGTGTGTTTGCGTGTGTGTGAGTGTGAATATCTTTGACTGCACTCTTCACGCTCATCTCTGGAGTGCAACTCTCATGGGGGCAATGCTACTCTCTGTCTACCTCTCTCTACCGCCTTGTCTCCCTCTCCAGGTGCTCACCTCTGTTGATTGCCTGTGGCCTCTTGTACTGTGAATGTTAAGTCCTGCCATTTTGCCCAGATGCATAAATAATAACAGTAATTACTGGCCCAGCAATCAAAGTGTCGCCCCAGCGCGCTGGGCCTGTCTAGGGGAACAAATCGATAGGCATCTTAAAAGCCACATTGATTGTAGGGAGGGGGAAAAACACCAAGGGGGATGGGAAGATAGATAGAGACAGCCGGAGAGAGAAAGAGAGGGGGAGGAATGGAGGAGAGGTGTGATAAGAGAGAGATGTTTCGAAGTAAGAAGAATCGGTACAGCAAGAGAGAGGGTGAGAAAGGGGGAAGTTAGTGCTTCAATAATGGAGGAAAATGTGTTTTTTTTTAACGTGATTGAGGGTTTTCCCGTGTTTACAGTAAAGGAAGGAAGTGTTTCTACTCTATCTCTTACTTATTCTTATACTTCCTGCTGGCTGCATGTAGTTCTGTTTCCGGGACACAACAAAGACATAACATGACAGCAAGGACCAAGTCAATATTCACTTCATTTGTCTGACTTGCTGAAGTTTTTTTTTTTTTTTAACAGAATAAAGACGGTAGATATCTAAAACTAAATGTATTTTTGACACCAGGGCTTAACTGGAGTCCCACCATCGATAGCTTTACATTTAGATGTATACGGCATAACAGATTTATGCATTCGCCTTCATTTCCTTTTCCAAATAAGTTGGGGCTTGTAACTGTAACTTAGACTGATTTCACTGTGAACTGACACACCTTGGAGTAAAACAAGATTTTACTTTTTAATGTTGTATTCCATATCAACTATCTGTACTGGTAAACTCGGAGGAGGAAACACGAGCTGTCCAGTCACAGCTTTTGTAATCTTTGACGCCGCCATAGGCTCAGTCGTAGGGTTCCATTTTTAGGATGGGCACATCAGCTTCGGCAGCAACATGCATCGGCTGCTTATTCTAATGAGTCACATTAGGAAGAGATCTCTCCACAGCCAGTGTGGAGACCATAAAAATGTGTTTGGGCATGCAAGTTTGTATTATATATGACATACTTGAAAATAAAATACTAGCACATCCTGCGGAATGGAGCGAGCAGGACGAGAGTTTTGTGTACCTGCAATGGAGATTCTTGGGTCTTCACTTTGCAAAGACAAATGCAAAAGGAAGATAGAGTGGTGGAAGTCTGAATACAGAATAAAAAAGGAAGATACAGACAGAAACATAGAGAACCAGACAGATAATTATGAGAGAGAAGAAAACAAAGGAGTGGAATAGGGGTGAGAATGAGAGACAGTGGTAAAGAGGAGAGAGAGAGTCTGAGTGTGTAAATAGAGTTTAAATGTGCAGAAGGAATGAAATTCGCCTTGGGATTGCCTAGGTAAACAAGACAGCCGAGGCTTTGGTGGAGATGCTAATAAAACAGAGCTGTTCTTATCAGCTGAGCAGATGGCCTAACCCATCACATCTACTCAAACAGGGCCTGAACCATCAGCATTCTAATGAAATTATTTATGATCGAAGATTACGTTCAAAACCTTGAACATACAACGCCACGTTTACCTTCCTGAAAAGATGAGAGCGGGTGGGGGTGGGGGGGCGGGGGGGTTATGATGAGAAAGAGAGACAGCCAGAAAGGGCAGATAGAAGTTGAGATGAGTTAGGGGGATACATGAGAGGAAGTATATAGTGTGTTTATAGACACCTAATACGAGAAAGAAAAAAAGATACGAAAAGAGAGAGAGAGAGGAAAGGTGGGAGGGAGAGGACGAAAACACTTTGTTGGCGAGTGGAGGCGGGCACAGGGGAGAGAGGAAGGACAGACAAACAAATGATGTTCTGAGTGAAAAAGTGTAACTGGTGGTTTGTTTTAGAGGGCATGTCGCCCCTGTGGACCGCCCCTGCCCTGCCGTCTCCTGTCCCCCCTGTCTGACCCCTCTGCCCTGGCTTACACCCTGGGCTTCTCCCCTGACAGGGGGGTTGCTTAGCCGGCTTAGCCCAGGTCAGGCACCTTGACCAAGGGCACAGCCTGCCGCCCACTCCCCTGGTGCCTGCAGGTATCATTTTTCTTCTCACCGGGTCTCCATGCCGGAAGCTCATCAGGGATAAAACCTGGGAATGCCACAAAGCAGAAGAGGGGAGGGGGAGCGAAGGAGGTAGAGGAGGAAAGAGATGGATAGATGGCGTTGAAGAAGAGGAGACAAAGGCTGGAGCAGATGAAGAATTGGAGGGAGGAGAGATGAAAAGGATGGAGAAGTAAGAGAAGGGGCTAGGAGAAGAAAGAAAAGGGATAAATGGGGTAAAGAGAAGGGAGGAAGGATGGTGGATTAAGGGAGGAGAGAATTGATCTGGGAATGGTTAGTATGCAGCCCCGCTCCCCCTCCCCCCGCTCCAACCCTCCCTCCCTCTCTCCTCTCCCATCAGTCAGTGAGGGCTGAGGGCTGAGAGTGTGTTGTGGACCACTGCCCGGATGCCTCATACATATTAAAGCCCCCTGCTATTATTTATATCATGTCTCTCCTTCCCCTGCTTGCTGCCCTCCTCCTCCCCCTTCATCCCCACCACACTGCCATATATATACATGCACGTGCATGTCTGCACGCTGCACACACACACACACACAAGCAGGTTCACGCAGGTGCACTGACAGACAACTACTCACACAATCAATGACACACAATGACGCGCAGAGACACAAAAACAGACACAGTCTAGTCACATACGCGGGGAAACAGAGGCGCGGCGTGTGCTTGCATACGCACACACACACACACACACACACACACACACACACACACACACAAACACACTCAGAGAGATTTGAATGATCTCGGTCTCTCCTCACGTCTTCCCTTCGCGCCACATTCTATACCTGTTTTTATGTCTGAGCCTGACTCATCCTCTCAATCGCTCCGTCTCTTTCTCATCTTCTCATTTCTGTCTGATCTTTTTTCAATCCCTCCCTCCTGCCTGTGATGGAGTGATATTATTCGGATAGGTCTTAAGCCCGTTAAAGCCCATAAGGACCTGTTTGTCTCTCTACCTTGTTTTCCAATACCACAGGGCCAGGGGATTGTGTCTCTTTCAGATGGCTGGTCCAGTGTTCTGAGCAGAGGTAAATTTAGTCCTTGTTGTGGAATCGCTATTCATAAAACACAGACACCTTGACCACAGACAGACAGACATATCTTCACATAATCTGTAATAAATATGCTTATTAAAGCATGGTTCATCCAGAGTTTTACAAACCAAACCCCAGTCCACTTACTTGTCAGATATCCAGCCTCTTAATACGTAGATGCAAACTCTTAATTTTTAATTAAGTTTTGAAGTCGGAATCAAAAGGAATGCGGCAGAAAAATCCAGCACCTAATTACACTTCTGACAAATGAGGTCTGCAGACTGAGAGGCTCCAAATAAATAGTTTATTTAGCTTTTTTCTTTTTCTTTTTATCAAAGCAACGGTTCAATCTACAAGATGTTCTTTGGGCAAGTGTGTAAGAGAAAAGGCATTTCTTTTGGAGGCAGTAATCAACTCAAATCACTATCATCTGCCGGTCAGCAAACACACAAAACACCACATGATGGTGATCACTGTCCTCCTGAAAATAGAAACACCAGGATCGAGACAAATAAATAGGAATTAAATGTTAATATGAGCGAACCTGAAAACACATGGTGGCCTTTATTATTAGTTATAGATAAGTAAACACTATTTTTACAACAATAATTATATAATCACTTGAATCTGTAGCTCATCTCGACTTTCCAGAGTTTTATAGAGTTTCAGCTCATTGTTGAGCTGTCCAGCTGCAACTCTACTGTTTTGGGTCTCTTTTAGCAACCAGCTGGGGAACACACTGGAACATTTTGCAGCTAAATCACCTGATATATATATATATATATATATATATATATATATAGTTACAACTTGAAAGATATGTCAATGTTGTGTTCATAACTTGTTTTCGCTGCCTATAAGTGGCCAAAATAAATCTCTTATTTTAGGTGCTGACTATAAACGGAAGTAAGAGCATCTTTATCTTCTGTAATGTAACAAGTGAAATGGAAATCAAATCTTTCCTATGTGACTGGATCGCTCAAAAGTTAGCAACTGCTAGATACTACCAGAGCCTCTCTTTATCACTGTGGCTACTACTGACTGCAAGCCAACAGTTATTGTGGTTTAAGAGTCACTCGAAATTACACTTGACTTGATACATTTCTGTAATGCGGTCTCCATCAAATAAAGGGCAAAGAAGAAATAATCAGAGATACATTTTGGCTTAGGTACATATATCAAAAGATAAGTTTTCACATTAAAGTCATTTATTTTCCAGTATGTGGGGAAATCATTCCATATGGTGCCTATCAAATCTAGTATTTAATGATATGTTTGGTGGCAAATTTCCAAAAAACAGGACATCCCCCAAGAGATTAAGCCCTGCAAGTCCGGGGCTAAGAACCTCTACCCCTTCGCCTATCCTCCCTCACTCGTTGGGGTTTCCTCCATCTACACCCCTCTCCGTTCACTCATCGTCCACCTCATTCCTCTGCTCCCACCTTCCCTGTTCCCGCTCCTTCCTCTCCCCCGGCTGTGATGTCCTTGAGGGCCTGCTGAAGCTCCCATAAAGCCTGCAGTAAATGGCTCTAATCCGGTAATAAATGGCTGTGTCCTACAGACAAGGGTGTGAGGCTGCTGCAGCCACGGCTTTATCAGATGGAATGGTATTGGCACGCACATGCACAGACGCACACACATTCACAGATGTAATAGAAACTACATGCATGTGTGTAAGCATGCATACTCTCTCTCCCCCATTACTTTTTCTCTCACACATACACACGCGCGCACACACACACACACTCACACACAATCATGTATACAGCTTCAGATGGAATCACGCTTGCTCCGATTGTGCTGCTTTTATGGATGCCATGCAAGAGCAGCCCCATTATTACCTTTAAATGATTAGAGATGCGACTGTGATGCATTATGATGATAGGATCATATAGAGCTGTATGAGCTATTTGCGTTGCTCTTTATGCCTGCTGGGGTAGACTGTAACTAAATGAAGGAGCAGGGAGGGACAAGGGGAATAAGAAGAATAGTAATGTGACCTTTGGAGATACTTGGAGTTCACCTGTTTTTAATCAGCAAATACAATTGATTTTTATTTCCCCTGGTTTTATTTGTGTAATACTGTAGTCACTTGGTCCTCTGAGACTGGACTTAAATGTGTGTGTGTGTGTGTGTGTGTGTGTGTGTGTGGGAATGTCTTACAACCGCTACACTCCTTGTTGAGTTGTAACCCCGAGCAGTGCTTTCATTTTCCTGCCATAACGTATATTGATTTTTTCCTGTGTGTGCGCACGTGTGTGGGCGCTCATGTGCAGGCATTTGTGCTCTAAGCTTCAGTTTTTGATCAGTGTATGTGTTTCTCTTCAGGTGGAGCTGACCGGCAGCAGTGTGTTTGATTACATCCACCCGGCGGACCACGTGGAGATGGCCGAGCGGCTGGGAATCAGTCCCCATCTGAGGGCCGAGGCCGGCTGCCACACGGGCCCTGAGAGCGCTTCCAGCTCCGCATCCACCTCATCCCTGGCTGGTACTCCTGAACCCGGTATTGATTATACTTTTCAATCTCCAAAACTACATGAGAAAAACTCAATTTACATCACCAAAACGACCAAAACTAAAATAATTGAATTCATGATATCCTGCAGGATCAAAGTCAGCTTTATTTGTCAGTTTCTTCCAAAATACAGAAGATTTGAAAAACTGTTTATCTCCTGTCCAATGTAAAGTGAATACAGATAATAATAATAATAAAGTGCAAAATATATATTTTTAAAAAACATTTAGACAACATATATATTAAGAAAACTACTGTATTGTAGCAGCAGTCAGACATAGGAGTCTAAATGGATATGGATATGGATGAATATGTTTTACAGTTTCACGTCTTCTCTCCCTCAACAGCTCCGTCTAGTCCTCATTCCCCTGCTGATGATCCTCCCGACCGCGGCTACTTCATCCGCATGAAGTCCACGCTCACCAAAAGAGGCTTGCATGTCAAGTCTTCTGGTTACAAGGTGCAGAGAAAATCATTTATCATAATTTGAAAACATACCTTGTATTATTTCTATTTCCTCTGATTGTTCCTGGGATGGTAAAATAAAAAGGAAGAGTCTTGTCGTATTGTTTTACACAGCTAATGTTTCATCGTTTCCAGTGTGTTTTATGGGTGTGACCTTATTTTACACTGGACCGCTGCACATAACAGTCAGTTTACTGCACTCACTGCTGTAATGCCTGTGCTGCTGCATTCTGGGAATATCACTTTGTGAAGCTATTTTCTACATCCTGGATCGTATGAGGTCTAGCCATGAAAGAATGTCCTTCTGTGAAACGAGTAAATACTGGTGCCTTCTGTTTGTCAGGTGATCCATGTGACAGGACGGATCCGCTGCCGCCCTGCGCTTGTGCCGGGCTCTGCACGCTCGGTGCGTCGGCCGATAGGTTTGGTGGCGCTGGCACACACCCTCCCGCCCTCCTCCCTTAATGAAGTCCGCATGGAGAGTCAAATGTTTGTCTTCCGAGTGAACATGGACCTGCAGGTCACATATTGTGAGAACAGGTAGGGTTTCGTCCGTGTGTTGAAGTTTAGCGATATGGCCGTTGAAAACATACAAAGGAATATTAATTCATATTTCTGTTGCATGACTTTACAGGATCTCAGAGTATATGGATCTGAGCCCAGCAGAGGTGGTGGGACACACCTGTTACCACTTCATCCATGTAGAAGACCTGGAAAACCTCCGGCAGAGCCACGAGGACTGTGAGTCACATCCATATGCATGTGTATATGTAATTCATCCCCATCCCCCTGATTCTGCACCGAGTCTGAACTTGAGATGAGAGCCTGTTGAAATCTGGTTCTGACCTGTTGTGATAGGCGCCCTCTGCTGTCATCATCATGAACTGCCAAACCAATAACTTCTTCCCGGTCCTCCTCGTCTCCCGTGTCCTGTTTTACATTCTTTCTCTCCATCTTCCGCCCGTCTCCTCTCAGTGCTGAGGAAAGGCCAGGTGGTGACCGGTTACTACCGCTGGCTCCAGAGGAGAGGAGGCTACCTGTGGATCCAGTCCAGTGCCACCGTCTCCATCAACCACAAAGCCCCCCATGAACGCAACGTCATCTGGGTCAACTACGTCCTGAGGTCAGTACAGTCAGTTCAGCTGAGATTTAGCTTTCTGACTGCATATTGTTTGATCACTTTCTTTTTGTGTTAATCAATTATTAATATCTTAAGTTTTGTTAAAATAATTTAAAGTAAAAGTCATTACTCTGCAGAGTCTGTAATGGTGTCTATGAACATTACTTACTCACTATTTAAAGCCACTACTGTGAATTGGCAGCATGATCTTATAAAGACTCTGCACCTTTGTTTCTGTTCAAATTAGGAGTAGTCTTTTAGATGAAGGCTTTATTTATTCACTTAACAGGCACAGCAACTGCAGTAACCTCGACAAAATATGCTTTCCCCTTATTTTCCTCTTGTATACACACACAGGTTCACCCAGACACTGACGCAAACACACATTTGGAAGATACATGCACACAGTGTACACACGCACGCACATAATAAAAATGTGTGCACAATGGCAGAGACAAAAACAAGTAGGCTGAATTTCAATGCTAATTGGACTGAAGCTATATAATTACAACAAATGGATGTCAGAATTTTGGGACTGAATGGTGTTTTAGTTAATTAGTGCTGTAATTACAAGAGCTCATTAACTTCTCCAACAGCCTCCTCCTTGTCTGAGCTTAGCTGTGTATAGGTGGGCTGCTGAGTGGGGCCGGGTGTGTGTGTTTCTGTGTGTGTGTGTGTGTCTTGAAGGGCGGTCTCTGCCTATCTGTCGGTTTGCGTGGCAGTGCTTGTGTATTGTGTGATGAGGGCTGTTGTTTGGAGAATTGGGTTGATGTGCTGGGTGGAGGTTACTAGGGGCAGTTTAGCTATTGGAGGTTGTTATTAGGCAGATTGTGTGTTGTTTCCATCTCTAAGTATTCACTCAAATCAGCACAGCAGTGGTGTTTTTGTTGCTATAAGTGGCTTTTAAGTGGTGGATGATCATTTGAGTATATGTGCATTTTTTCTCTCCTCCCTTTCTCCTTTTCCACTTTCATCTGTCTGTCTGTCTGTCTGTCTGTCTGTCTGTCTGTCTGTCTGTCTGTCTGTCTGTCTGTCTGTCTGTCTGTCTGTCTGTCTGTCTGTCTGTCTGTCTGTCTCTCTATCCATCTATATTTCTATCTATATTTTTTAATATCATCCATCCATCCAGCCGAACAGAGTTACCCGACACTCCCCTGGATATATTGCAGCTACCAGAGAACGTAAGAGCAGAGCGACTTCGAGTGAGCTCGTCCCCCACCGACAGTTCCCCCCAGGCCCGAGGTAGGATGCTACACACACACATTAGTACCTTCCCATGATGCCCACCGACACACCTAAACACCTTCCTGTGCCTCTTTTTATCATCCTCCCTCCACAGGCTCGCAACCAGCGAAGAGCTCGGTGGGGAAAAGTGACTCTGACACTAAAGGCAGAGAGAAATTTACCACCGCTGCCATCCAATCAGAGGACAGGAGGAAGCGCCTGCTGAGGTCCGAGCCCGAGGGTGCTCCTCCCGAAACCCGTCGCAGACTGGAGGAGCTCCGTCACGCAGAGGAGAGTGTATCGGCCTCTTCGGACCTGGCGAGCGAAAGCGAGGGGGACGAGGATGAAGAGACCGAGTGGGACCAGGGGGGAAACAGTGACAGACTGAAACAGGAAGACAATGGAGGAGGTAAACAGAGTAGGGGAGGAGACAATCCCACTAGAGGGGAGAGGGGGAGCAGGGTGCACAACGGCCGGGCTGTGATCCAGCAGCTGAAAAGCGTAGTGACCCCGTCTCCCCTGCCTGGCAGCCCCAGCATCAAGACTGAACATGAAGCCCTGACCACCGGGGGGCGTTGGGGGTCACACACACAGACCTCCGCCTCCCACACACACAGCACGCAGCCTCAACCCTCACACGCACACACACCCTCCAGCAGCCTCAATGGCGACAGCCCCACCACCACGATCCCTGACTCTTCTTCCAGCAGTGAGGCCCCCCCAAAAGGGTTGTTCACTCCCCCTTCCCCTGCTCTTTCTCCCGCCATGTCCGTGTCCTCTCCACTGCCTCGCGAGGACAGGGTTGTGTCGGGGTTGGTCACTCGGAGCAGTGGTGGTGCAGGTAGCACTCCTGACTTTGAGCTGCTCCAGAGACTGGCTGCAGGCGGTGCAGCGGGGCGGGTCCTCTTCCACCCCCTCGCCCTCGGCCCGCAGGGCCCTCAGAGCCTCTACGCTCCCAGCACTATCCGCTACGCTCCACCTGAGCTGCCCCCCTCTCACCACCACGGCATAGAACACAGCGATGGCCTGCAGCTACGCTCGGACCACCACAAGGGACCCCCGCCAGCCTTCTTTCCCCACCTACAGCGGTTGGCCGGCTTGCCACCCTTCAGTGGTTTCTCCCCGTCTGACAGCCCGTTCTCCTCCGGCCTGCCCTTCTGTATGAACGGACTGAGGGGGGCTGCAGGCCCCGAGGAGGACTGAGGCTCAGACGGGAGGAGGCGAGAGGAGAAGATCAAAATGAAAGACGGAGCAGAGTGACAGACCAGAATAAGAGACGTTGAAAAGGGCAGGAGAGACAGAAGTGGCAGGACATTAAGCCTCTAAGGACGTTACTAATTGGACAATGAGTTGAATAACTGTGATTTAAAATATGTGACAAGTTGCTGCCATAGGGAATGATTGTGTCTGCCCATTGTGGACAAGTGACAGTGACGCTCAAAGAAAACAGGACATGGAAACTTTTGACCGGTTGTCCCTCAAGACTCCGTCTGTACAACGATAATGAACTCTGCTCTGTGTCTTTCTCTAGTCGACTGTGTTGATTTCTGTGTCTCTTCCACTCAGAGAAGCCATATTGTATATAGAGACAAAACCATAAAGACCCTCAGCTCACATCCTCCTCACTGTCACTCCAATTAACCCAATTAACCCTAAAGCCTGTAGAGCGAGATGGACACTTGTCTGTAGGAATGAAAGCGACTTTGGAATATACATTTTTATTATTGCAGTATTATACAAATCATTTCTCACACTGGGATGCAGGTGAGGAGATGATTATAGGGTTTCCCTAAAAAAAGATGGAGGAAGGCCTCTGGTGTTTTTGTATTGAGATTGAAAATGATAATGATAAAAACATCTTCATCAGTCAGCCATACTTAAAGCACACTGTTGGGACAAAAATATGAATAATGTCGTCCCAGACATTCCATTATATATAAGGGAAAAAAATGCAATGCTGACAAGATGCTATTTCTGTTGTTTGATCATAGGAGAGCAATTTGTTTAACTGAGTATTAATTATAGTATCGTCTGTATGATGCTGCGGTTGCGGTCGTGTATGAAAGCCATATTCTTGTTTTTTTGTTTTTAAAGTTTGTATTGATTTTTTTTCCACCAGATAAAACATGAAATAATGTGGAAATTGAGTCCAGACAGACAAATTAACATTGTTTTATTGGATGTACAATGCCATCCAAATATCTTTTTATTATTCTCTAAAAAAACTATATTTCTGAAAATGTTTTTAGGAGGGGAAATGGTGCTGGACACAAGTGTCTTACTGAGCACTTACTGAAATTTGTTCTGGTGTGAACTCAAAGCACTTCTTCACTTAACTCTTACTGTGAGATCCTGTTAAAACAGAAAACAATGCAAGAGTGGTCACTAATATCATCACCTGACCACCGTGGAGAGGAGGGGAGACATGGTCATTTTAAAAAGCAGATGAATAAACAGACCAAATGTGGTCAATAAAAGGAGACCATTAGAGGTCAATAAAAATAACAGAATTATTCTGATAAAGGTGTCAGTTCAATTCTGTTAAAAAGTGGAAATATATAACACTTTAAATTTAATTTTCTCACTGATTGATTTGAATTCCTCAGGATTATAAAAGACAAACAAACAAAAAAATATAATTCAAGTTTGTATGTTTTTTTTAACTGCATTTGAACTGGAGTGAGTCACAAACAATTTTGTGTTTGCAATTGAGAATAAAATTAATCCCAAATGTGATATTTTACATTTGGGACGAAAATTTGGTTTCAATATAGTCAAATGCATTAGACATAAAATGGTGAAAATAATAATAATAATCAACATTCTCAGAAATAAACATCAGATAGCTTTCTAACACTTTGGAATAATGTCCTTCAAACTGATCTATAAGTAAAGTAATTTGATCAAATCTGTTGAAAATATCTTCAAAATGAGGCCTAAAGCCAGACACTATATATAAGTTATTTATGTTTTGCTATAAAATTGAGATTATGGTCAACTGTCTGATTTGACGTCTCAGTTTATGTGGGAAAAAAAAAAGAAAGAAGAAAGATAATTTCTAGTCGTTCAGATCCGACATGCACTACGCACCCATACTGTAGCTGTCACATGAGTGAGCGCACATATTCTCGGGTGTTTACTGGTATAACCTGTGTGTATGATGTATGCTTGTCCAAGTGTGTATGTTGTTTTTCTTTAATTAAATAGCTAACCCCTTGCCCATCACTGTGAATTTAACATTATCCTCCCATCTTTGTGAATATTCCACCCGATCATCAAATAAAATGAACAAATGTAAAAAGAAAAGCAGTGATACAGATGACGATAACAATAAAATATTCCAGTAGAGGAGCACAACTCAAGGCTTTGTTGTTTCTTTCTTGCTTCTGCGCAGCACATAAACTCAGCAATTAAGATACATGAAATGGCATGACAGTTAATTAAGGTTTCACGTGCGATTCAAATAGATCATGTGGCGTGGGACACATATTTTCAGGTAAATCAGGTTGTTCTACACCACATTTGCATACAGTAGATGTGTTAGTCTTAATATCAGCTGCTAATGCGCATCTCATTCACAACACATCAATATCTCATTCTTTGATGGCATAAAACGGACACTTATGTACGTTTCACTACACGCGTAATACTAACATAAATTAGTACAACATACAGCCAAGAATAACAAACACATCAGTGGTGGAATAAAAATAAAAATGTCTTGTTTCACTGCAAGTAGTTATGTGTCATCAACAAAGCAGATGGGCGATCCTTCATGCCCCTGGAATTGAAGAACCGCAATCTCCCACACAATAAATAAAACACCATAATATGGATCCTTCATTAAAAAAAGTAGCATGTGGAGCAGGTGAGAGAAACCCTGAATGAAGCAGGACGTCGCTCCAGTGTCCTAATTTTTACGAAGATTCACATTCATCTGAAACGATCAAAAAAGCAGCAAGTACACGGAGAGCATTTCACTTATGAGAGACTATATGCAGGCACGCATCACTCTGTGTGTGTGTATGTGTGTGTGTGTGTGTGTGTGTGTACTTTGGTGGTTTGCTTGTGTCTGCGCGTGTGTGCATCTCCATGAATTTGCAAGTGTGTGTGTGTTGTCTGAAGCAGCCCCAGGGAGGGGCTCTGACATTGAAGACGGGTTAAATCCTGTTTTACATTCAAGTGGCAGGCCCTAGTTCATTAGAGTGAGGATCATTCCTCCTCAAGACCAAAGGAAGCGCATACTAAACAAGAGCAGTTGTTGGGGAGAAAATGCCATTGTACGTGCAAAACCGTAAGTGTGTGTGTTTGTGTGTGTGTGTGTGTGTGTGCTGATGTGCTGGGACAAAGCTGCACAATAACCTCTGGTTTTGTCTCTATATCCTCTTTTCTGTGGAGTATAGTCTTTCCAAAGGGAAGTAAAGGCGTGGCTCCTACAGCGCACTATTTGTGCCAATGTGCATGTGTGTCTGTGTGCACAATTCATGGCAGCTCTCTTCTACTCAGCCTGTCAGTGAGTCACCCATATGCCCTCTCTGTCACGGACTTTGATGGCTTATCTTACCCCCTGAATTGGAGTCGCGCTCCCGGGGGAAATACCTGAGCACATGTAAATGCATTTGAAAGAGTAAAAATACGGGGCGGAATAATAGAGTGAGGGATGGAGGGAGACACCCAGTCAGCTTCCACCTGACATGGGCTTACTACATCTCCACAACTCTGTCTTTCCTCCATCCTTCCTCTGCTACCTCGACTATTTTTGTCAATGTTTCCAAACAATCTCCTCCTTCTCCTCTCAGCCAGGAGAAGGCCAATCCATACTTAATGCAGGTCTCAAGGCAGGTGCTTTGATCCATAGGTGTGGCATTTAACACCTGAGAGCAGATGAGCAATCTCGTCTCAAAGTAAGCAGAGGTTATGGCTCCTACTTCCAGGGCTTGGAGTGTGGATGTGCAGCTGGGGCTTAGAGATGTATGAGGTTCGACCTGGACTCGGAGCTGTGGCTGCTGTTGTGCTTTCTGAGGCTCGGGGTCTGGGGTGGATGGTGTTTGTCAGTGAGGGCGCGTCTCCTGCCTCTGGGCGCCCTGCCCTTTAGACGCGCCAGGCCTCAGGAGCCTCCTGCATGCCAAACAGACCTGTGCAGTCAGATGCAGCCACGGAGGAGAGACGAGGAGAGGAGCGGAGAGGAGGGAGGGAGGGGAGGAGAAGCAAACGTGAGGAGGAGTCCAGAAAGTAAGGACTCGAGGGCGAAAGGGTAGAAGAGGATCTGAGTGCGAGAGGAGAGGAGGGAGGAGAGGGGCTCGAGGGGAGGAGGTAGGCTGCTGGTCACACTGCAGCAGCCATCTAGACACACCCTGCATGTGAAACACAGCTGCATTGGAACGCCCTGGGAATTGGCGAAGGGGAGGTGGGAGGAGAGTGAGCGCAAGGGAGAGAGGAGGAGAGGAAGAGAGGGAGAGGAAGAAAGGGTGACTCTGAGGTGAGTCTCAACAGCAACCCTGTGTGTCGATGGCCGTGAGATATCACAGACCTTCGCCCTAACCCAGTCAGTGATGGTTATCATAGACAAAGCCCCCTCATCACCAGCATTCCACACACACACACACACACACACACACACACACACACACACACACACACACACACACACACACACACACACACACACACACACACACACACACACACACACACACACACACACACACACACACACACACACACAGCTCAACTCACTTTATATATTCATACATGCTCGTTGATGAGCAGCTTATTATTCAACTCCTTATGAAATATGGGTTTCAAGTAGAGGTCTTTATTTGTGCTGATAAATTGCTGCAAATTAAGGTTTTTGCTTTGTTTATTTTAAAGATCTAAGAAAGAGATGTGTCTGCATGCACCTTTTCAATGCTGCTATTTTTAACTGCCTTTCTTTGCATTTTTTTCCACATAAAGCTAACAGAGATATGCCCAATATTTCCAGTGCACCTGTACTCACCAGTACCTGTGAAAATGGCAAGCAATATAATGATCTAAGAATCTAATTCACACCTCTTAGCTCAGCTGCCTCCCATTTCTCTTGATCGTCTTTGATATGTTTGTACACTTTGATTGGAGTCCACCTGTGGTAATTCAATTGATTGGACATGGAATGATTGATGGAAAGGCCCACGCGAGGTCAAAGAGTCTGGTTGCAGAGCTCAGAGACAGGATTGTGTGGAGGCATAGATCATCTTGGGACGGGTACAAAGACATTTCTGCTGCATTGAAGGTTTCCAAGAGCACAGCGACATCCACCATTTAAGTTTGCAACATCCAGGACTCTTAGAGCTGCCTGTCAAACTGAGCCATCAGGGGTGGAGGGCCTTGGTAAGAGAGGCAATCAAGACCTTGATGATCTGGTCTGAGGAATCCAAGATGGAACTGTTTGGCCACATGTGCCATGTCCGAAGGACACCAAGCACAGCTCATCCACCCATCCATCAGTGGGGGTGTTTGGGAATGATAGAGATATCTTCAATTAAAACCTGGTCCATTGGGTCAGGACCGGAGGACTGGGCTGAAGGTTCACATGTCCCAAAGAGGTCCAGCCACAGCCTGAACTTGAAACCAATCGAACCTCTCTGGAGAGACCTGAAAATATTTGCAAAACTTAAAATCTTACATTTTAAATCTAAAATCCTGTTTTCTTTACGAGAAGGCTCCTAAATTGTTAATGGATGTTCTGTATTTCTGCACCTAATTCCCATCCATGTACAATGGACCAAGGCTGCTGTAAATGGACTTCATGATATAATAAGAGGTCAAGAAACCAACCAGTACAAGCAGCAACCAGGAATACTACAAGGCCCCAAAGTTGTATGTGTCAGTTTGGTTTAATTTCATTAAACACAGTTATTCAGGAATATGCACGATCTAATTAAAACTTAAAAATAATCAAGATCAGGTTTCACCTTAGTGGTGAATATTCCCTGACTAATTTGAATATATTTAAAATGACAAAAAACAAAAGGTAATTTAAATAACTCCAAACTTTAACATGAAGCGATGTCTACTTGCAACACTTGAGGTACAATCATACAGAATCTCATTTAGAAAAGCTAATATTAGACTTGTGAAAAAATAAACATTTTGTGAAACAGAGCTGGGTCTCTCTCGTCCTGCTCATCCTCTCGTAACCCTCAGCTCTACCTGCTGGATCCTGACCAGGTGCAGCACAAGTCCATTTAAATGTGAAAGCAAATCATGCAGACTCTCTTTTGACTCTGTGTCAGCATAGATTTATTCTCACTTTATTATTTTATGTACAGAAGAGAAACAAATGTGAACCCAACGTCTGCAGACAAACTCTAGCATCAATGTATACCCATTCTTTACATCCATTAAGATAGTAACTATAGTGAACACCAGATGGTGTGAAACTCAAAAAGGTCAAATGTTGTATGGTTGCATGTAGGCACTGCACATAGCCAAATATATGAAAAAATACTTTTTGTTTTAAAGAAACCTAGAGTCACTACAATAACTTAAAGAAAACATATTTAACCTCTGTAAAAAAAAATAATTAAAAAACCCATTGTAAGCCCCCATTGATAAAAAGATCTGAAACATGCACATATATGAGCATTCCTTCTAGATCTCAAACTAGTTTGTTTTATTTCAAGACTTGTATAAAAGCTTCAAGTAGTGAGAGTAAACACAGTGGCCAAAATAAACTTATATCAACAGATATGATGTTCTCAGTGAATCTTTGCACTGTGCCGACAATGCAGGGAACAAGTTGGTACATTTTTCAGACAGATTGATAATGCAAGTGAAGCAGCGTTGATTAAAAGAAATCTTACAAAAAAAAGACTGATATATTCACCAGAAGTGAATGTAGTCAAACTACCAGAATGTCTGCATTTTCTGAGCAGTTTTCCAAAAAGGTCTGAAAGTCTTTGTTCCTCTAAACAAAATCATCTTCACATCAAAATAACAATAAGTCTGTATCTTTATAGTCACACAGCCTACATAGTAATATGTAGGCCACACACACACACACACACACACACACACACACACACACACACACACACACACACACACACACACACACACACACACACACACACACACACACACACACACACACACACACACACACACACACACACACACACACACACACACACACACACACACACACACACACACACACACACACACACACACACACACACACACACACACACACACACACACACACACACACACACACACACACACACACACACACACACACACACACACTACTTGTTCGGCCCCTTGCTGTCATTGTCCTCCCTGCCGTGATGTCGGCTGTTGTGGGAGCCACGGTAACCCCGGTGATCACGCCTCTCGCGGCACTCCCGGCACTCTTCCTCATCGTCTCCCTCCTCATCTTCCTCCTCCCCATCGTGGATGATCTCCACCTCCAGGCGGCCGATGTAGAGGGATACCGCACACAGCCAGAAGAGGGCGACACTGCCCACCGCGGCGCTCTGGAGCAGCAGCGCTGGCACAGACAGCAGCATCATCCTCCGCAAGGAGAGGAGGCTGCCGATGTACGAGGCGCCGCCAAACGACACGCACACGCCGCCCAGGATGAAGAACGCTGAGGAAGAACACATCGACGTGGAAGCGTTAACCTTCACACCACTTTTTAACTGAGAAAAAGTAGAAGATACAGTAGAATTTTCCTGATTTAAATAGAATACAAGTACATACATACTCCCTCGTCTCTACTGGAGTCAATGAATGATCTTTAAGAATTGTAATACATGTAATGCTCATATTTAGAGTTAAATAATGTTAACCTCATGACTAAATTTAGCAACATTCTTGGCTAATTTTGTTTTTATGGTTTTTCACACATTACTGTGCCTCGAACTCAACGACTATTAAATGTTGTGGTTTTTTTTTAATCCTTATTAGTCCCGCAAGGGGAAATGTATTCTCTGCATTTTAACCCATACTTAGTAATTAAGGTGCAGTGTGCAGCTGTGAAGCACCCGGGGAACAACTGGGGGTTCAGTCTCTGGCTCAAGGACACTTCAACATGCAAACTTTAGGGAGACCAGGGATTGAACCGGCTAACTTGTGGTTTCAGGATGATCACAGCCACCCTTAAATAACCTGTGATCAGGTCATCATGATGTCGGTAGCAACTAGATATAAAGGATATCAGCTCTTTAAATTGTGATGATTTTAATCAATCGCAGAAATTCTTGTGAAATTATTAATTTGCTGAATCAAAAAATCAAATCTACTGCAAGGTTCTCTTATACACTGATTTTAGGATAAAAAAGAGCTGAGGTATATTGGTGCAGATGCTATAGTTATATAAAATTCATTACCATTCATTGATTTTTAAGACTTTATTTTCCTTGAATCCACTAGCTTTGAATAATTTAGCCGTAATCTAAATCTAGAATCACAAGCTGCTGACGCTGTACTGATTTGCAGCTCTGCTGTACATAACACAGCGAGCTGGAGCCGGTACCGTATCCTGCTTCTCGTCCCACATCGCTCTGGACAAAGGCGATGACTCCGATCCCAGTCGCCAGCAGACCGTTCCTGAACCACGAGAGGAATCCTGCAAAAAACAGTCAAAGACAGAAATAATCAGCAGACACATTACGGCCGGGCCAGAAATCTGTACCGAGAGCCAGATTCAGTCTGTTTGCATAGGATAAGAGAAATACGACCGCAGCTGCCTCCCTTTGTCAAAACCTTCTAGTAAGTTGGATTATTGTAAGACTTGTACAGTATATACTTTTTCTAAGCAGGATAAGTGTGTTCACACTGGAAAAGCGACTAAATTAACAACACTCAAAGGGGTCAGTACACAGACTCACAAACACCTAATTGAGTATTTAGTATGCTGTTGATGTATGCTATCCCACAATGCATTGCAAAGAGGAAATGGAGGCGCTCCTAACAGCTGCACAACATTGATGCAAATTGCATATGTTGACATGAGAGACGGCTCTTGGATGATCTTTAGGAAAAAGTATGAAATGTTCAGAAAAATCTTTCTTTCTCTTTGTCAAGTTTAATAAGCAGTAAAGTTCCAAGGTTGAGCGAACATATTATTACTTTTATGAACTACAGGCCTTATATAAAGCACATTTTAACATTTAAAGAACAGCAGCATCCTTTAAAAGGCTAAGAGACAAGGTTATGCCTTCACATATACGTATTGGCATGATTTGCATTGAGCATGTGTGTATCTAATCATGTATTTAAATATGTGTACCTTGTGATGATCTTTTTGCTTATTATGTCTGTTGTAAAGCACTTTAGCACAAACTAGTTTATTTTGTGCCCTATTTGACCTTGATCTCTTTACTTTGGCTGACAAGAGTCTCTGGGTGGAGTTATGCAGGGACATACATTATGTCACTAATCTCTACGTACTAATAGAAATAACACTGATAAGATACAGGTCATTGTGGTGTAAATTGCTCCACCTTTAAGCTCAACCAGACCACTGCAGACACAGTCAGAAAGGCAGCACACTGTAAAGCCTCAACACTTATTAAGGAGTAGCTTTGCATCTCTAATCACACCTACAGTGATGCATTTACACATCAACGTGGATGAGCGAGGTTCAGGGTTTAATCCGGACACATTTCCAGCATGACTGGTCAGGTTACCTGTCTCGTGGGACTTTCTCAGCATCTGCGAAAATTGGGAAACAACAATATTAAGAACATCAACCTTTTATTTAATCAGTTGTATTATAATACACGTATGTATTGTAGGTGTACAGTGGCTGTGATACACATTTGCAGCAGGGAAGCGGTAACGAAAGCAAAAGCAGCTGCGATATCTCAGTTTAAAAAGCCCACTCCACCATGAACCGAGTGCCGTTACGGCGGCGTTTCCCTACCAAAGCGTCCGCCTTGTCGAGGTCTGTGAGCGGCTGCTGCAGCGGCGGCTCCCCGCGGATGTTCCCCCACGGTCCCTGCTCCCCGAGCCGCAGACGGGACGAGCCGTGCAGCCTCCTCCTCAGCGGGGCCGCGGGAGGACGCAGCGGCCTCACCGTGCGAGCGAAGTGGGACACGGCCGGCGGCAACTGCCTCCTCATGAATAACCTGAAGAAAGCCATCACATTACGAGTCCTCCAGACAGCTGAAGGGAACGCACAACACGACCTCTGAACTCTCACACCGGTCAGCGACACCCGGAAGTCTCCCGTGAAGCACGACGCCGTGAAGGTGCGCAGAATGGATTCAGCGCCACCATGCGACTGAAGGTATATGATCACATCGGAGTCAAATATTAGTTGAGTTGAGTTGTGTTTTAACCACAGGGGATTTTTCTTTTAATTTATTGTCTTGTAGGTTACGTTTATTGTCGACATTTTCCCTTTAATTACATATATAATGACATGCATTTACATAGCTACGCCACACGAGGGCGCCAGAATACAAGGCTTTGACTGGGGTTCAGATTTATTTATTTTATTGAAACTTTAGCAGTACAAAACTGTGAAAATATTTTTTTTCGACTTTCTATCTCATTATTTCGACTTTCCATCTCATAAATAAGACTTTTTACCTCATTTTTTTTAATCTTACTTACAGGGCTTCCATACAAAATAGAAAGGAAAAAACAAAATAAAATTATTTCAACTTAAAAATGTATCCAGAGAAAACACATAGGCAAAAGAGGAATTGGCCAGGCATAATAATAATAATAATAATAATAATAATAATAATAATAATAATTATAATTATAATTATAATTATTATAATAAAATCAGAAAATTAACAGAAAATGGAGCACATGTAAATCTGATTTTTCTTAAAGGGTTTCGTCATGGGGGGATGGATGAGGATGATAAGACAGCCTCTTCCTGAGGGTCTTTTGTCTTTTTTGGCCCACTGGGACCCTGAAAGGCCCCGCCTGTCAGCTGATTGTTGAGTGTGAGGAGCACAGAGAGCTGCAGCGGCTCTCACATGGGACTTTGTATTTGTGTGTGTGTGTGTTGACAGTAGGGTCTTTTACAAACAGCCAAATCTTTGATGTGATGTGCAGCTGACCCTTTGGTCGCTCTCACGCTACTGTCCCCAACACAATGGGGGACTGATGTTTGTATACACACATACTCATACACACACACATGCACATGCTTACACATGCAGATAAGTTATCCAGCTCTTTCCTGAGACTTGACCTTCAATGATGCTTACTCACATTCTTATATTATTTGCATAATACTGAAGGTGTTTATTAATTATATATGAAACACAAAATTAGTGCCATTTTTTATATATGCATATATGCAAATATATTAATGATTGTTGATATAACAATCATTGTATTGTATATATATTCTAGAGAGAAAAAATGAAAATAAAGTATTGGAATTTAAATAAAAAATGTATACAGAGGTATGGCCAAAAATGCATATCAAGGTATTTTGTAAGATTCTGGCGGTTTCACGGTATATTACAGTATTTTCTTTTCTTCAAGTAAACACATTCAATCATTGACGCCGAAAAAGACAGTCGGCCACCTGAACAGCTGTTCCAGCTGTTTGTGTGGACGTGTCTTCCGGTCTGTCTCTTCCTGTGTTTTTACACCTGCATTCCCCTGGGTCCTAAATTTCCCCAAGTCAGCTTCTTTGCAATAAATCGTTTTTCTAATATACGTCGGACTTTTCAAACCCTCCAGCCAACAGACACTGCTCTTCTCTCGGGCACACGTTGTGTTGGTGCATCTCTGGTCTCTCGTTGTTCCTCCTGCATCGCTTTTTTCCGTTGTTTAATGTAGCGACGGAGTTTCTTCTTTTGTGATAGTGGGCGAGCTGTACCCAGCATGCAGTTCGGCGGCGTAAATTTAATAAATGTACAAGTCCTTGATGGAGTACAGATGTGGGATACTCAAGGGGTAGGCTCCCCCAAAAGGGAGACTCCCTTTGCGACGGAGTGCACCTTTGCTGACCGAGTATGATCACTGAGTTATCCGCCTTGCAACGTCGCGAGTGCTCAAGAGAGTGCACGCACCTGTCCTCACGTGAGGATGTGTTCTTTGTGTGTGGATATTGTACGTCCAAGCATCGTAGTAGATTTTTATTTATTTTTTTAAATAAAGTTGATATTATAATCCACTAGTTCCAGAATAAAGTTGAACAATATATTTATAAATTCACAATTTGTCTCAATAACAAAAGTTAAAACCATGACTCCAACTCAATGCACGTAAGACCAGTAGCTCCGACCGCTGCGCTCACATCAGTGAACGATATATTACGCTGCCTGCCGAAGAGCAACATCAGTTGTTACTTCTGTCCATCGGTATGACGGTATATGAAACATTGATATAGTATGGAAATTTGAAACCATTATACCGGTTGAAACGGTATAACGCCCAGCCCTATACAAAATCCTTCAATATAGGCACGTATATTCTTAATCAATGGATGTTCCATGTGCAATACGGGTCTGTTTACATTGCTCAGCAGATATTTAGCCTGAAAGAAGACGTTAGACATACAGAGAGAGGCATTGCTAGTCTCATCTAAACCCAGATATGAGCTGCTGTCAGCTTTAGGCTGAAATCGACTGTGGCTCAGTGGTCAGCAAGTCAGTCTTTCAACAGAGGGGCAGTGGTTCAAACCCCGGCTCAGCCAGTCCATGTCATTGTGTCCTTGAGCAAGACACTTAACCCTAATTGCTCACCGTTGCTGTGTCTTCGGTCTACTGTATACTGTATATCATGTAAGTCGCTTTGGATAAAAGCGTCAGCTAAATGTAATGTAATGTAAAATCTAAAGAGGCTGCAGGGTGGCAACTTAGTACTTAGTAGTTGTATTACAAGTACATATTTAAAGCAACTTAGTTTTATTACAAGATGTACAGATGTACAGATGTAAAACAACGTAGTTAATTGGGCAAAATTATGAAAAACAAAAAGCGACGAAAATAATTAGACAAACAAGACCTGCAATAGCTATATGAGGGAAAGTACACTAATGTACATGTATTTAATTATATATTTTACTGCAGACAGAACATGCCTCTATATCTGTGTGAGCTGGTCAGGAGGACGAGTGTCACATCCTCAACTTCTCCTGCCTTCATCCACTCATCCGGATTGCTCTCTGTCCTTGCTGCCTTCACTCACTTCCTTTCCACTTTGCTCTCACCTCACTTGTACTCAACACATCCTCTTCCTCTTTATTTTGCAGGGTCATCATGATGCTTTGTACATATCTTTTGTCCAATTTTTATTTCTTTTATATAATTGAATGGGCATATTGATATAATTCTTGATTGAAACCATGTTGTAGAGCTTTAATACCTTTTGAAAGTATTTTACTTGTTTCCATTTTGGAAACATGATGGTGTTCATGGCTTGAACCTCTTATAGAACATAACCATAAAACACTGTACGATTCAAGTAAAAAGAAATTGAGAATTTAAATATGTTCATATATATATACTCAGAAAGCACATACAAGACAAAGTAAGCAAGTTCACTTACAGGCCTCAAGTGTTAACTCTTTGTTATTGCCTCTCATAGAGTCCTGTGGTGTTGACAGGAAAGAGGGAAGAGCGGGACCGATAGAGAGAGGGATTGAGAAAAGGAGGAGGAGGGAGGAGATGTGTATACGTGCAGAGCTGCACTACTGTGTTACGCAGTCTGGGGGATTGCAGCCAGCTGTGCTGGGAGCACTGACCTTGGCAAAGAGTACACTGCTTTTCAGTCTCTTGACAAACAAGTGTTGAATTCAAGTGTTAACTGGTCAGCAGATAAATGATTTACTGACATTAATTAAAGGAGAGACGATAGTCAACTGCATACAACTTTAAAATGAACTAAAAACGTTTTACAAATACACGGTTAACCGTTTTAATCCAAATTATGCCATGTTGTTGTTTTTCCTTATATAAACTGTGCATTGTAAGTTATTTTGAGGGAAAGTAGCGTAATGTACCAACACTACAGGATACAGGAGGGGAAGCTGTCGGGGTTATTGAATGCTGCAGGTGCATGAATGCGTGTGTTTCCAAGCTTGTTTTTTCCTTTAATTATGGCACAGCTTTTGTTTTGATCTCCTGGTTAGTGGGAGCCCTGATTTATATATTTTCTCTGATCATAATACTTATGTTTGTTACATTGTTGGATCCCGGGCTAATGGTTTGTACATGTGTGTGCTTGTATGTGTGTGTTATACATCACCACCTATGTCTGATGAAACCATGTGAACCTTCATGGAAGGCATTTCATATGCTGTCGGCTGTCCAAACATCTTGGGCAATGCAGGGACTTATATTATGCACTACAGTCAACGCCCAATATTGAATCTTCTTTCATCTCTTATTGCTATGACAACAACGGTGTCATTCTTCCAGGAATACCTGACTACCCTTGTAGTGGCAAAACTTGGAGAGATTGTGTTATTTCTTGTTAACTTCACTCACTGTGTAAGCTGTATGGCTTGAGAATGAACTCCTTCTGGCCTTGGTGGTAAAACATGTCTTTGTTTCCCTTTATGCAAACTACCTTTCCTCTTTTCTTTGTACTTCATCAAGGTTAACTAATATCCCACTAAACGTCCTGCTCACATCTTGCTGTTTTCCTCATATCAACACCAACAGAAATCAGCGATGAAACATTCAGTGCATGCTGCACATTACCAATAAAGGGATCCTAGTTAGACTTGCATTGTAGTCATGTGGCGGGTGAGTGGAAGAGATCATTTACAGAAACACGATCGACTGACCACAGATGAAACATTTCCCAAACAAGTTTCTTTTTCCCTGAAGACAATCATTATTTAACATTTTAGTCAGAAAATATTTGTTCCTATTTTTTTTGCACCTACCAAAAACCACAAGCCTATAATGAAATATAAAAGTAATAATAGTGTGTGACAGCTTTTTTTTCAGACTGAAGAATTATTGTTGGTTTTCTGTGTTATGTCTTCACCAATTTAGAGTGTTAGTTAAGGACTGGAAATTAAATATTGATTGAATAATTGTGTGTGTATATATATATATATATATGTGTGTGTGTGTGTGTGTGTGTGTGCATTGTGTTCTGCTATGTTGTTTACAGCTCTGAATACAGCAATATGAAAATGATCCTGCTGTTATCGTCTAGTGTTCTGTGTACTTTGTTAAGTTCATTGACTCGACAAGCATGTGGTCAGACACAATCGACCCAAAGCCTGATGAGTCTGTTATAAACCTCAACAAATCACTTTAACCCCGTCTCCTCATTATCTTCACTCTGTGCCGTTTATCTTCCTCCACATGAAGTAATAGACATATTTGGGGAAATGCACTTGTTTGCTTTCTTGCAGAATCAGAAGAGAAGATAATACTTCCATGATGGTCTCATGGGGTAGCGTGCATTACATCTAAGCCAGTCAATTACAATGTGTTAC
This sequence comes from Cottus gobio, assembly GCA_023566465.1. Taxonomy (NCBI): domain Eukaryota; kingdom Metazoa; phylum Chordata; class Actinopteri; order Perciformes; family Cottidae; genus Cottus; species Cottus gobio. The sequence continues at coordinate 15,675,027 of CM042220.1, forward strand.
CAACCAGTTATGTATCTGCTTTGAAATGCTGTATTTGTAATCTCTGTAACACATACAGAAAAAGCATTGCTTCTCAAACACAAGGAGTGATGAGTGAATTGAGTAAATATTAAGCAATTTGCGTTGATTAGCTTAGCACAAAGAGAAACAGTTCTTTGGAAAGCTAAAGCTCAATAATTAACAGTTTTAGTTGATATAATTAATGTATACAAAAATGAATGTGTAAATTAGTTTTTTCCCGACTGTCTCTTGTATCTAACTCTTGGCAAGAAACACATTTCCCAAAATGTCCAATTATTCATTTGAGTTTACCTGATAACTCACTGTGTTTTTACATACAGTAAGTAAATATAAGCATGTATGTAATGCACATTGTTAGGTATACATCTTGATGTCTACAATGTATATTGTTGAGGCCTATGAATGCCACGGTCATAGTATGGAATGTGCTCTAAAGCCTTGTGGGGCCGCTCATGCTGAAGATGATCTCCATGTGCATTTTGATAAACATCGTCGTGTTTGCATTTACACAGACAGCATATGTGTATGCTGAGTGGTACAGTAGACCTCCATCAAGACTTTGCGTGACTGGTCCATCTTTAGGCTGAGACGGGGATGCACTGAAAGCACCAGATGGACGTGGCGTGCCAGTGTTGTGTCAATACACTATTTCTGTAATCACTCGGGATGACGCGCTAAATCCACCACCCTAAATCCACCACGCTAAATCCAGGCCTGGCTTTATGACAGCACATTACCTCATTTAGACAAACCAACAGGTGGACAATACTGTCAATTGTAGGCAAAGTTAAAGCCTAAAGTTTAGTGCCGAGGTCAGAGACGGTCTTTCATTTATTGCACTATTGGATGAACAGGATTATCAGAATATCAGTCTGGATAAACACATTTTCTGAAGTAAAAATTTGAGGTACTCTATTCTACGTAACTGCATTCATATGATGCTAAATTACTCCTTTTTTTATTATTTTACATAAGAAATAGTACAAATTGGTATGCAATTATGCAATTATACATGCAATCCAATAATAAAATATGCATCGCCTCTTGAGGGTCAATTTTTCTACATTACTTTTACTTTAGATGAAGCATGTTTTGCTAATAATACTTTAACTTAAGTAACATTTTTCACCGCAGGACTTTCACTTAATTGATATTATTTAAAGCAAATGTTGTACATAGTTCCTCTGCCACTGCAATAAAAGCAACATATATTTTAAGGGACTGCATTGCATGGTTAGGCTGGTGGTTTTATTATGCTCACACTTGAATATATTGCATTTAATGTCTTATTCGCATAAACATGTTGGTAAAAAAGCCCTTTATATTATATAGTGCGGTTTCTCTCAGTAGAGAGAGAGAGAGAGAGAGAGAGAGAGAGACACACGCGCGCGCGCGCTGTGGGAGGAGGAGGAGGAGGAGGAAGAGGAGGAGGAGGAAGAGGCGGGGGGTGACAGGCAGTAAGTGGGGCCACTCGTCGATACAACCCAGAGCCCTTTTTGGGGGTGATTCAGGCACCTCGTGTGACTCGAGCCGTCCCTCGGGGGAGTTGGATGTGTCGGATCACGTTTTATTTATAACGGACACGAAAATTGGATAGGACGCGCACCGGTAAGACAATCCCGGAAATAACATGCGCACTCTCAGACTGTCACGTACGCTTCACTGTGGATTTACATTGCAAGCTGCCGGAGGTAAGCTGTGGACCGATCTCATGTAAAACTGCACGTGTTTTTTTTTTTTGTTTTTTTTTAACAGCAGTAGGCTACATCAAGTGTATTTCACACTTTGAAATGTGTTTCAACTAATTGATTCATTTTATGTTGACGATTCAAATTAAGGAGCAATCTTGATCCCACGGCAGCAAAGTAGAGATGTCTTTTAATAGTTTGACAGCTGTCGGATATTGATTCTCAGAAGTTTAGGCTACAAAGGGAAGGTTGCACTTGGTGACACATTTCCAACTTAAGTCTAATTTCTGTGTCATTTACTTGGCATTCCCGATGAAACATGGAGGATATTAGCGGCAATAAATAATGTATCCCTGAGAAGACACTTCAGTTATTGAGTTTTCATTGGGCTTATAGGCTATAAATGTTGCACCATATGAATCTAGATTGATTTACTACACCTCACTGTGACAAGTGGTCCGCACTGTGCTATTAATAGGCCTAAAGTGTATCATTTTACTGTCCCCAGATTTCCTGCACATCCTCACAATGTGTATACGACGGACACAAACAAACACGCCGCTGCAGAGTATTGATCAGTAGCCCAGCTGGTTGGCGAAATACGTGCGCGCGGAAGAGGACTTGGACATGAAACTTCCAGAGGCTGTGGCAAAGATTCTCTCCCATCAGAGAAAGCAGCGGCTCAGCTAGAAAATGAAGCGAGGACGTGAGCTACGTGCGCATCCAGCAGATGACGAGGAGAAATGGAAAGCTTGGGACACGCGAACCTTTTAAACCCAAGCTCTATCCGCGGATCAGTCGCCGTTTCCGCCCCACAGGAGAGGGCGGTGAGCGGCCGACAGCTCGTCTTCGGAGCGGCAGAGAGCCACCACACGTGCCGGGCGGACATGGGGCTCAACGGCCTCTGCGCGGCGCCGGTCGGAAGTCCAACGGCGGCGGAGTTACTCGCGGGTCTGGCCTCTCAGGCCGACTCCCCCGCCGTCACAACCCCGACGAAGCAGCTCAAAACCGGCGTGCCGCTCTACAGCGGCGGGGTTGTGTATCCTTCCGCCACCGTGGAAGGGAGCCACGCGCACGTGTTGGCTCACACGCCGACACAAATGATGGGGATGGCGGGGGTATCAGGGGCCCCGGTGTACCCCCTCACCAGCAGAGCCTGTCTGGTGGAGAATGGAGACCGGACCGCTCATGAGAAGTGCCCTTTACTGATGAGGAGGGTCAACGGGGACCTGAGAGCCAGACAGATGCAACAACAGAAACGCAGAGGTGGGGAGAACCGGGACATGGGGTCAGAGAGTCTCACTAGTCTTATAATGGGGTCATTGGGGTTAGAAAGTTCTGTGGACCAGGTTTGCGCTTCGGTCGACTCAGACTTTAAGCGGAGAAGGCTGGGAGATGGAATTGTTGCTCACAAATCTTCAGAGGCCTCAAGAGGGCCCCGAGCAGTGGCCCCGCTCACGGACACAGTCAACTGCAGCAACAATTCCAACCAAATGACTATCAATCATGTTCACTGTGTCACTCCCCAATCCCCCTTCACCGCTCATACTAACCAGCATGGCGAACACAGAGGGGCCTCCTCCGGCCCACCAGCTGCACCTGGCCTGACGTCCCCTGCCGAGGCTCACTGCATCCTGACCCCGCCATCTCCTGCAGGGGCTGGCTGGTCAGCAGATCACATAGCCCAGCAGTACATCGTCCCCTGCATGAAATACTATGGCATCTGTGTGAAGGACAACTTCCTGGGCCCCCAGCTGGGCAGCAGGATGCTGGAGGAGGTAGAAGTCCTAAACCGCAGCGGGAAATTTCGGGGTGGGCAGCTGGTGAGCCAGAACAGCGTTCCGTCTCGGAACATCCGGGGAGACCAGATCGCCTGGGTGGAGGGACGGGAGCCCGGATGTGAGAGCATCGGGGCGCTGATGGCTTACATTGATGAGGCGGTCATGTACAGCGCCGCCAATGGACAGCTGGGGGACTGTGTCATCAATGGACGCACTAAGGTGAGATCAGGAATAGCGTGGGGTTCCAGTGGGAGGAGGTCAGGCAGGGGTGTGTTTTCCATCCTCATGCCAGAGAAAGCAGAAGTCACAAACATGGTGACATCATTCAATTTTGAGCAAATGGTTGGTTGTGTCTGCTCCACTTTTGTCTTTGCTTCACTAATGCCGACATGCAGGCGCACACACATCACACAACACACACCAGGGGAGTGAGCTGAGCGTCAGGAAGGATGTCAGTATGAGCCCTGCTGTGTTTCTGACTTTATCCTAGGGGCTGCGGGCTGAGCCTTCTCCCTCAACCGGCCGTGTGACTGGGTTTAGATCCTGTCCCTGCTTGTATACCCAGATGAAAAATAAATCTCTCTGCTATCACTATATCTCTGTCTTTGAAGACAACTTTCCCCCATGCAGACAGAGCGCTGGAGTTGTAGGAGTTTTCGTGTGTTTGTTTATTTCCTCTATCATTCCACGTAAGCTGCATGTTTTATTTTGTTTTACTGTGACTACACTGCACGCCCCAGCTTCTCTTCGCCATTGATATTTTTCAAATCCCGTGTACAGATGCAGCCGCACACCACCTAAGATAGATACAGGACTAACTGGCAGCGTATAACATTTTAATTCTTCCTTTTTAATCAGAATCCACTTGATTGGCAGGTAATTGTTTTCTCTGTCCAGCACACAGCTATGGACAAAAATTAGTCCCAAAAAGTCTTCATCTGTGTCTTTCTGTGTTCCCACCTTAATGGTTGATGTATTCATCTACAACATTTTCCTCTCTCCTTCCAATACATTGGCTCTACAACGTCGTTCACCCCATCCATACAGAGCATCCTGATACATTAGCGACCTCGCTGAGGTAGTGTTCAACAGCAACTAGTCTGGTCTACCTCACACCAGCAGCTTTTGCTCTCTTGAATATGTGGCGACTGATCCGTGTTCGTCAGATCCATGTCTAGTCTGTGACGAAATAACAGCAAAACCAGAAAGATACGTGCGCTTTAGAGTGCAAAAATACTTCTGTCTTCAGCTGAGTTGCGTTCTACGGTGGACAAATACTGTGTCGCTGAGCAAAATATATAAAAACCCTATTTACCTCTTGACGGTCACAATCCTTTTGGGACTGACGTGGATTTAATCTGTGAAATCAACAACGCATCACAGCTGTCGCCTCGATTCACCTGCTCGTTCTGAAGAAGAGGCCGCTTTGTTACATTCGATTCCGGCTAATCGTCATACTTAAATGAGATGATTCTGTGGTTGCCACATCCGTATTGCTGGTTGCCAACGTTGTTGGATTCCATTGTTTGTTTTATTTATATGTCTGTCTTTACCTTCCAGACGCTCACCAGGATGTAACGTGTGTTTATCTTTTGCCAAATGCCAACTGTTTCCTGGCCAGATCTCAGTTTAGGATGGTGAAAAGTTCAGTGGTGCATGGAACACAATGTCCTGGCTGGTGTTCCAGTAGAGGAGTGCAGGATACAGCGTAGCAATAGATACAATGATGGACTGCATGAGAGAGAAAGGAAGCGATAGGAGAGTAAAAGAGGACGATCAGGGAGGAGCACATTCACATAGGTCACCGCTTGTTTTTGTCCTTATTCCCAAAACCTTATTTTTTCATTTTCATTTTTGTCCTTTTATTCTGACCTCCTTTCCCATCCCCGTCCTTTAGTCCCTCTCTCCTTCGTCTTTATCAATCCTCTTGTTTGCCACTTAGACCAAATATTTCCCAGCCGTTACCTTGGTAACAGGCCCATACAGAGTAGAGCTCTGCATTGTGTATCAAAGAGATGTGGAGCGACGAAGAGGGGTTGGCAAGGCCCAAACATAATGCTGCACCATCAGTGGGAATGATCTTTGTTCCCCCGATTCCTGTTAGTCAGCAGCTGTGAGACGCACAGTGGGAGGGGCCTCAGTGTTAACAACGGAAAGGTAATTCAGTTAAAGCAATGAAGGTGGAAAAGTATTGTGGGGAAGAGACGGATCTCTGTGCAGGGAACGAGACATGAAGGGGAGGGGATAGACTGGAAAGAGGGGCGGGGGGGGGGGGGGGGAGGGGTGGGAGGATAGCGTTGTGCGAGTGAGACCGGGGCGATGCAGCAGAAGATCGGCATAATGGGAACGTCTGCTGCAGCAGCTCGTCCTCAGATGCCCCTCCTAGAGCTCGGTGCTGCCGCCACGCAGACAGGAGCGAGAAGTCGTACTGACGCACATGATGCAGCTACAGACCTTGTATAGAAGGATGGATGGTGGATAGAGACGTATACAGTGACCTTTTGGTATTAGTTTAGTCTGAGACATGTTATATCATTACCAGTTAATATTTGTTTCCAAGATTGTATGAATGCCAGTATTTGTGTTTATTTGGCTATTCCCTTGGATGTCCCAACACACTTCAAACAGCTGTATTTATTCAAGTTTCTTGCCAAAGACAAGATTACATTCGAACACACCATGACGTTATAATTTAACTTTGCCGAGCAGAGCTTGAACGCATGACAATGTAACTCAGTGGAACCTCCTCTAGTTTTGTTCGCTCTGTGATTTAGTCGAGCAGGACTGTGCTGCCCGCCGGCTGCTGACAGAACGTTAATTAGTTCTCCTCTTGCCGCGCCCCTCAGTTTGTGTTGCTGGGGGTTGTAATGAAGCCTTGATGCAAAGTAATTAAGTTTCGTCTATCGTTTCAATATAATGAAATAGTTTCTCAATATTCGTTACTGGCAATGTAGGACATTGGTGGCAACATTTCAATGAAAAATTGGGTGAATTAGGTAGTCCAGTTGGTGTTTTTAAGTACACATTTTGAATGCATTAACAATTAGTCAATTATTCATTTAGACGATTGGCAGAAAATCTATCAGCATATTGGTAGTCAATTGCTTCTGTCATTTTTCAAGAAAAATGCCAAAGATTCTTTTGCTCCACCTGCTTTTCTCTGTTTTATTTTGTTGTAAATTGAATATCTTTCTGTTTTGGACTGCACGTGCAAAATACAACAAGCATTTGAAGACTTCATGTTAGTTAAACGTTGTATTAATTTCAAATTCTAATTACATTTTACGAAATAATGAATCAATCAATTGAGAAAATAATCGTCAGATTAATCAATAATGAAAATAAGCGTTAGTTGCAGCCCTAAAATGCACTCGACTTAGGTTATAATTAGTACATGGTATGCTCACAAACACAGACTGTCTCTCCATCCTCTTGTTCAGAGGTGACTGATGCCATGCTCATGAGTCTAATTGGGGCCATGGCACAATTGACTCATAAGGCCTCAGCACATTTTCCCCCAACTTTCTTTTTTTTTAATGTTCACATAAAAAACAAAATGTAAAAACTAGATTACAGTTGAATATTTGACCATGCTTCTAATTCCACCATCGATTCCTAATTAAAGGTACAGATAGCAGATCCTTCTCCAAATATGGTTACAGACACTTTCAAGCACTTACACCTTTTTTCTCATGTATCAGTGCAAACAATGCACTTCCAATCTATGGGCCTTACCAACCTTCAAAACATACACACATACTGTATATATATGCACACCGACCAGTGCTCTAAACCAGTCCAGTGTTGTTTATGTTGCAGTAAATCCATAAATCTGTGAAGATCCTGGGCACATTAGCGGATCTTAACAGACATTAAGTGTCCCACTTGGATCAACGGTTATTATAACATCAGAAACCATTATCCAGCCTATGAAAGTAGGAACTAAAAGGTGACTTGCTGAATAACAGGCTATGAGCCAAGGAAGTACAGTACAGATATAAGTTGGTGACAAACTTGAATTCACACATTTGTATAAAATTCTGCTCGGTGTTGATGATCATCAGCGTAGCAGCAACGTCCTCTCCGCTCTCACAATACTCGTGTTTGTCATACTCGGAGTGTTTGTTCAAGCTTATCAATCCCCGCTCGCCCTTCTCTTCACCATCACTCTTATCAGAATATGCCTGCAACATTATTTCTGTTCTGACCGCCCGGCCGTCACCGTGACATTCTGGGTATCTACTCAGTGGTGCCATTAGGCCATTAAGGATGCAGCCTGGCAGACAGGTGGTTATACCAATTAGACTGTAACTTGCCGTCGACACAGATCAGTGAGCGGAGGAGACGAAGGAGCGAGGAGGGCGGACATGACAGATAGGATCGAGACGTGCTGTGTCACGCTGCGTGACCCAATCTGTGCAAGCATTGATAGAGGTTTGTGCTGAAGGCTGTGGAGCTGAGCTGTCTGTTGTGGCATGCTACATGTTAATCGTAGTTAACGGCCGTTATCAGTTTCATAATAGCTGTAAACTATGAATACAATATTTTGAATACATGGACACCATACATAATCACTCATCCTCATATTATGAAGAGATCAAATATATGAACATTGAACATTATTATCTAACTATAAAGTAACATTACAACCAAACTCTTCATCCTTCATTGGCTCAAGAATGCTGAAAATGGCACTTCTAGGCGCCAAGTATTCAGGAAAGGCACCCACGCCTTGAATGGGCACTGCACTAGTTTGTATTAAATTTCATAAAAGAGTTATTTGCACATGTGAGCCAAAGGTCCGGAAGTTAATGAGCTCCGACTGCGAGCATTGGTCAGTAATGAGAGCTGACGATGGCGGCCGAACAGTCACACACCACACAACCAAACTCAGTTGGCTGTGAATGAGGAGAGAAATGCCACAAGAGGAGGAGGGGGAGGGCACAGTGATCAAAACCTCCTCCGACACAAAACGCCCCTTTTTTAAAAATGAGTTTTACAAACATCAGAAGAACAGTGAGCGCTGTCAGATGTCCTCAGGGTTGAGACTCTCACACTGTATTACAGCGTCTTAAATGATAGCGTCGGGCCAGTGGAATCAATACTGCAGCAGTCCTGTTAGTCATGAATGATAGTGTCCCGGAACAGAGCTGGAGTGATGCATTGACTCCTGATATTGAAACGTTTGCTTCCCGTGCAGAAGATTATGAGTCAAGGGGGTGACAGTATCTTCTTTTGTAGCCTGGAGAGATAAAAGAGGTTATTACTCGACACGCTGCCAACTATCATGACCTAGAATCTCCCTCTGCCAGCGTCAGTCAATGAACCACATGTTCCACCTCTGGCTCAACAGAGCAGGAAAGACTGAACGCTTGTTACAGCCGCTGGAGACAGTTTGGAAACTATTTACACGACTCTGACCTGAAACACGAACGGATGATATGTCAAAGGGACACAGCCTCAGCTCAATGTCACAGTACATGCAGTACGTTGTCAGTCCTACGGTCTGCACATCGACTGAAGAGCTCTCACGCGAGTCTCACTCCCCGGAGAAAGCAGCGCTCTCAACACATAGACATCAAGCAGGGGAAATACCAGCGCGACGCCATTGTTTGAACGTATATCTGCAGATCATTTGTAGCTGAGAACAACAGCTGAACTCTCCTCTGGGCTGCGTGTGCCACCTGAAACTCGGTGGCCAATGCTACACACTGTTCCTTTTAAATCACTGCCATCTCAACCAGACAGATTCATGTTTTTTGTGCTGTGTTTTTGTTGATGATGGCGGCACACCGCTAACAATTCCATGTCTTCTGTTTCAGGCTATGGTTGCTTGTTACCCAGGGAACGGAGCGGGTTACGTCCGCCATGTTGACAACCCAAATGGTGACGGACGCTGCATCACATGTATCTACTATCTCAACAAGAACTGGGATGTCAAGGTGCATCATTGATAAGATTGATATGAGTTTCAATTTTTTCAATTTCATTTAATTTAAAAATGAGCATCATCAAAAAAACATGTATTTCATGCGTTGTGTGTATGTGCCTTTGTAGAAACAAGGAGGGTTGCTGCAGATCTACCCTGAAGGCAAAAATGTGGTCGCCAACATCGAACCTCTGTTTGACCGGCTGCTGATATTCTGGTCCGACCGCAGAAACCCACATGAAGTCAAGCCAGCCTACGCCACGCGGTCAGTAACTCCTAAACATGCTGGGCTCTTATATATGCAATGCATGCACACGCACTTATTATTTTATATAGCCTGGGAAGAGGTAGGGCACACTGCCAATATTGCCTGCATATAGCCAGCATATTTTAGTACACTCTATACTGAGAATGCATGTAAATTAATTCAAATTAAATGTACTGTAAATAAAATGTAAATTAGTTGATCAATTATTTAACAGTTTGCACTGAAAACAAAAGTAGATTGATGATAAATATTTAATAAAGTAGCAAATAAGGTTAAATGGCAGAAGACACACACACACACACAGAGAGACAGATTGATCGGTGCGTTGGGATGGAGTCCTGCCTGTCTATCTTCTACGTCTATCAGGGAAGCTCAACGATTTAAAATTGGTTAAAAAAATGACTTGACAAAATCCGACCGATAATTGGCATCGTAATAGTTGTGTCCAGCAAGGGCACATGACGCATCCTTTTTTTACACCAGCGTTTCTTCTCCTCTCCATCTGACTGCTGGGGGGCGAGGTGGGGCCGGAAGTGTGTGTGTGTGTGTGTGTGTGTGTGTGTGTGTGTGTGTGTGTGTGTGTGTGTGTGTGTGTGTGTGTGTGTGTGTGTGTGTGTGTGTGTGTGTGTGTGTGTGTGTGTGTGTGTGTGTGTGTGTGTGTGTGTGTGTGTGTGTGTGTGTGTGTGTGTGTGTGTGTGTGTGTGTGTGTGTGTGTGTGTGTGTGTGTGTGTGTGTGTGTGTGTGTGTGTGTGTGTGTGTGTGTGTGTGTGTGTGTGTGTGTGTGTGTGTGTGTGTGTGTGTGTGTGTGTGTGTGTGTGTGTGTGTGTGTGTGTGTGGTAGGGGGGAGGAGGAGGAGAGAGAGTTTGAGGGTTTTTTAAGACTATTTCTAAGCCACATGTAAGTGTAAATATAAAACTCTTAAACAGAAACAATCCAAATTAAACTGCAAATTAACTTTATTTTTACTGGATTTTAGGGGTTTTATTTCTTATGTCACAGCCATTTCATAAACCTTCCTTAGCAGTTTTGCTTAAACTTAAACAGTTAACTTCTCTACACGAGAAACTGCATTTTTTTTTTATTAGGTCTTTATCATGTTAATAAGATCTTTGTGCTTCTTGTGTTTCCAGCTATGCTATCACCGTTTGGTACTTTGATGCCAAAGAGAGAGCTGAAGCTAAAGAGAAGTACAGATTGGGTAAGCTTCTTCAGTCATAGTTCAATGTCAGTTTCACTTTCTTTCCTTTATTAAAGCACTCTATCACCGCCGGTCTTATTCGGTATGTCACTAACATGCACTTTCTCTATCACTTTGTGTAGCAACAGGACAGAAAGGTGTTCAAGTGCCTGTCACCCAAAACAGCAGGACGTAAATCTCATCTCACTGGAGAGCACTCTGAAATGATTATGTGCCTTCCTGAACTGCTTAAGAACGTTGCGATCAAAAAGAGAGACATCGTAAATCTGTCCGTCATCCATGCAGCTCCATGCGGTCGGCGGGCAGATCCCCTTCACAGACTGTGGCGTTTCCCAGCCATGCGGTCAGGTTGCTGATCAAAGACGTTGCAGATATAGAGCACAATGGACTGGATTGTGTGACAAAGGTGAGATCAGAACACGTCGTGGCAAAAAAGAATGAAGACACCAAACTGAAGGGAAAAAAAAACTCCCTCATTTAATTTTGTTGCAGTTTTGCCTGTTTGGTTATCAGTGATGTTGAGTATTGAGACAGCATTATTTTTCAGTTAAAACACAAAGAGCATGAATTAGTGAACAGACAGGGCGGGAAACAAAGGGTGCAAGGAGTTGAAATCAGTGGTGTTGTCCCTCTTATGTCTGCTCGTCTGTGACGTGGTGCCTGGTGTCAGTGCATTACATTACCAATCCTGCTATTGTGTGTGCTGGCCCGGCTCTGAAGGAATGTTTTGTTTTATGACTGCATTGAAGCACTTTCTTTGATTCACAAATAGTGCAATGTTGTGTGACATGAAATTCACTGATCTTCCTTCAATTTTAAATATTTTCTCAACGAATTGTTGAAAGTGGTTAGACACGCTTTCTGATGACAAAAGTGATTTAATCGCAAAACGCCAAATTCCGAAAAACTTCAATGGAAACACAGAATCTGGGAAAAATAGAACAGAATCTGGAAAAGTGGGTAATCCATACCAACACCATTGAAATTCTTGATTCAATATCACAGTAAAAAACAAAAATAAAACGATGAATCCCATGTACTGCAGCATCATTGCCGTTTGCATCCAGCCTGAAGCACGGACTCTAAACATTACAGGAACGCACTTACAACTTGCATGAAGACAATTTTACACTTGATTCAAACTCAATAAAGCACACTATGGAGAGTTCAAGTATTTCAGGATTTTATTACAATATCAGGCGAAGACTAAAAGATATTTTACAACGGCCTCAAAATGCTAGTGCGGCAAAGTCACTGGATAGTCCAGCATGGACGTTTCTTTTTATTGTAGTTGCAATGTTTGAAACAGATTTTCAAGACTACACCGAGACTACACAAAGGTTTTTCTAAATAACTGATTACTGTGGAGTTTCCTCTGTGTGTGTGTGTGTGTGTGTGTGTGTATTTGATGCTCATTAGTCTGTATGCACTTCCAGCTCGACTCTTATCTGTTCATTATAAGATAGAAACAGTTCGAATCAGCAGTCTAGACTCTGTCAAGACAAAACTGCCCAATCAAAAGTCCATCTACAGAATAAAGCACAGAGTTAAGCATCTACGTATGTGAACTGCAGGGTCAAACTATTGCCTCGTGTGTGGGATTGAGTGTTTGTGTGTAAAAATGTACTTTCACTGTATGTGTATATTTCCACCGTCTCAAAGAGGGTGGCAGGTATCGCCTCAGTGTATTCTAGATTGGTTAACTAGCACTTTATCGTTTGACATGCCGTGCGTGAATGAATGTAGATTAATGCCTTTATGCTGTGGATTATAATGTCATTTGAATGCAATGGAAACTAAAACAATGAGAACAAATGGAAATTGTTTTCCAATTTTTTATTTTTATTTTTAATTTTGGAGTATTTCATTAAAACCTGTCTGTTTTTGTACACAAATAATGTGTTACTGGTTTACTGGGAATAATGTCTTTGCTGAATCCCAGTTTTAAGAGAAAGATAAGACCAAGAAAGCCGCACCGATGACAGCCGTGACCGTGAACGTGACATCTCAGGAACAGATGGAGGGAATGTTTTCCAATTTGTCCTCACACCTGGGCTGATTCGATTTTGGTGGTCAAAGGTCAAGGTCATTGTGACGTCACGTCAGTCCCATTGTTGTGAACGCGATATCTCAGGAACACTTTGAGCTAATGTCTTCAAATTTGGCAAGAATATAAACTTACTCTCACGCTTGAACTGATTAAAATTTGGTGGTTACTGTGACCTCACAAAGCACATTCTGGGCCATAACTCAAGAATGAATATGCTAATTGCAACAATTCACCACAAATGTCTAATGGGATAATGGTTGGCGGAGGCATATAACAACTAGGCATTAATTCCAGTTATAATGTTATAAAATCCGTCTGTCATACACAAGTGATCAAAATACAGTATACCAATTGCAGGGCATAAGGTCAATATCGGAAACCAAAGGCTTTCTGTCTATGGATATGGCATAACACCTGAATAAGTTTGTCAGGAATTATCTCTCATCAGCTTATAGTCTCCCTGTAAAGCGACTTTGAGTCCATGAAAAGCGCTATATAAATTCAATTTATTATTATTATTATTATTATAGTCAATGTCCACCATTTCAGTTTCAATTGTTTTCTTTTCTTGCTATTAGATTAAACCCAAAGGCAAATTCACTACATTTAAAAAAAAAAATTAAAAAAAATTCTGATGTCATACCTGCGTTTGTATCAATACTAAAGCGTGAGCTTTTTTTCTCAATATACCTTACTTTGAGAATATTGTTTTAGCGTGTTTAGTGTTTTAGTAGTACCAAACGTATCTGGGTAAAATATAAAGTGTGCTGATTAAATATTCTAATGATTATGCCGATGACTTTTTAGAATATGAGTGCCTTTCTGTTTTATCTTTTATATAAACAGTGAGGTTAACATTGTATGAAACCATGGCTGCGGTTCGGGTAGTGCACATATTCTCTAACAAGGGAAATGTAAGACGAGGAGCCTTTGCTGCAGAGGCTGAAATGGCTTTTCCGTAATGGTGTATCTGTTGTATTGGCTGAATATCTAAATTACCCCAGGCTCTCTTTTCAGAAGCATTAATCTAACCATATACATTTTTATTATTTGTATCTGACCTGAGGGGGTGTTTTTCAGACGACTTCATGGCAAATTTGCTGCTGTCTTCTTTCTCCATCTTGTGGTGTGTTTCCTTCATAGCAGTTTAGGTCTAATTCTTCCTGCAGTGTCACATGTAACCACCAGAGGTCAGTACATAACACGAAAAGACTTCATGGGTGAACTGCTGAGTGATTGGTATGTGAATGGTAGTCTTTGTGTACTTACTGTAAGCTTTGCATGCAAATTCTCCCCCATCTCTGCCTCCATTTTTTTCTGGACTGTATGGATTGTGATAGACACACACACACACACACATACACACATACACACCTACACACATACACACACACACACACACAGTATTGAAAACGCAGCACATGAGACGTAGCAGATGCAGTTAAAAGCATGTGCACTCACATAATGGAAACACAGTCTACACTTGCTTGGCACCATAAAACTCTATTTTTGAGATCCCAAATTCTCTGTCAACAAGCATGACATCACCTGGAAGTAAATGTGTTTCTTTATTGGGGTCTTCACTGGGGTCTTCGATTGTAATTTTGTACTTAAGTGACAATGATGCAATCCTTCCAAACTATTACTCTCACTGTAAACAGTTGGCCATGACAATGCTGTTATGCGTCTGTTGTTGGGTGTGCAAACAATGACTGTTGATTCAATGCTTGTTCTCTCTCTCTGATCTCTAACACAGGTTTTTCTTGACTCCTCCATCTTTCTGCACCAGTCTTTCTACAAATGTAGCTAAATGATTTCCTAATATTCTTAATAAGTTTCTCTCTCACACGAATGTCCTCCCATTTGTGTTGCCATCAAGATGCTTGCAAGGTAGAAAACAAATATGTTTGTTTTAACAAATGATGGTGCATTATTTATTTAATTACAGTAATCCTTCTAGAACCATGATCAGCCAAAATATCACATGGCATGTATAGTTTTTCAAGTATCCATCAACTAATAATAACTACTTATGTCTTATCAGGTGAATTTGTTATTACTTATTTTATTATTTGGTGGCTCAACAGGACTGGAGACATATCTCCGCCCCCAACCATGATCAATTTAGTCATCAGAATCAGAATCAGCTTTATTGGCCATGTGTGTTTACACTCACATGGAATCTGACTCCGGTTACACGTAGCTCTCGTTATACATATATACACATTTACAATAAGCAAGATAAATATTTAAAAAAAGACATTAAAAAGAAAAAGTAGTCCAATTAGTGCAGGTAGTGCAGAAGGGGGAGTCTGATTAATTGTTCATCAGGGTGACGGCCAGTGGAAAGAAGCTGTTCCTGTGTGAGGTCTACTTAAAAAGAGAAGCATTTGTCAAAATGATTGTTAACAATAGAGAGTGTAGATCAGCAATGAAAGCAGTCCGTGGATGTATGGTTGAAATGCTAAAGAAGTGTTGAGGCTTGCAAACAAAATGAAAATGATGCAAAGTGGATGTCAGATATTGGATGAGAGAGGCAGGAGCAAGAGCATAGTCCAGGTTACGTAGCCAAGGACCCATTTCAATACATACAGTAAGTGAGGAGTATGGTCAGCATAAACAACGACAATCTCCACCAAAAGGACTCACCATGTTGAACTCAAAATAAGCACTAAAGCTCATCCCAAGTCGCTGACAATATGTGTTCTGCTGGTCAGACAAAGCAACACAATACTCTTCACAAAAATCAAGCTACCAAATATAACAAAACTTAGATTTGATTTGGCACTCTAGTCACTATGATGCAATCCACCTTTTCACAAACTGCATACATTTGTGGCTACAACAAAATAACTTAAAATAAAGTACATTACACCATTCAAAACCAAATTGCGTTAGAGCTAAGGCACACAGCGAATTAAGAGAAGATTAGGATGCAAAGTAAATATTGCACTTCAGTTACGAGACAAGCATCAGTGGTGCCGGGAACACCCGGAGTCATTTTAACACCCTACCCTGAAACAACCAAGCAGATTACTTTTTGTATCTACTGTATTTTCACACAGATCCACATCTGTTGACTGGCCCCACCCCCATACGTGTGTGTGTGTGTTTGTGTGTGTGTGACACGTAATGTACAATGCGTGGGGTTTGTACAGGGTGTGCCTGACAATGTGTGATCTAATGCTATTCTATTGTGTGAGCAATGGCATTGACATTCTGACGTAGTTTTGAGCCTCACAATTGCATAGATTGAAAAGAAATACTGCAAGTGTTAGCGTCATATTGATAATGCCGCAATATAACTTCCACACAGTTTTAATGGAGAATTTAAGAGCGGGAGAGCAATAGAGAGAAGAGCATATTGTACATAAAACATTGTGAATATGGACCAAACATAAGTTATTAAAGTTGTCTTAAAGCTGAGAGCAGTTTTGTTTTCGGGTTGTCCTGCTCTTACTCCTGAATATTTGTCTGTGCTTTTGAGTGTGATTTATTTAGAAAGTTGGCATTCTTGTCTTTATTAAGGAAAAGGCATCCATATCTAAACATCAAAGCAAAAACAGCAGAGATACTGTTCCTAAAACTTCTTCTGTATGTGCACATGTGGATGTCAAGCGGATATTGTTTTGTGTCTCATTCGAGAAATGCTTTTGTTTTGTTTACCCTCCCTGCTCTGATATTGGAATTCAATTGCAGGTGGAGTCACATGAGAAGTTTATTTTTTATTTTAACTTTATTTAACCAGGCAGATCATTAAGAACAAGTTCTTATTTACAGTGATGGCCTGACAAAAAGAAACAACACAAACATGTGACGACATAAAAACATACAAAGACATAAAAACAGGGTTAAAAAAATGAGAGTGAGCCAGTGAATATGACGACGAGTTTGAAGCGATGGCCAATTTACCAGAGAGTAAAGACTGCAGTGATGAGTATTTAGGGGGGCTTTTGTAGCAAAACGGATGGCAGAGTGATAGAGTGTGTCCAGTTTGGCAAGAGTGCCCTTCGATGCTAACGAGAGTTGCTGCATTCATATATCAGGTCTTATCAGGTCATGCATCATAGTTATTGCTTAAGTTTCAGACTTGAAAACAAATATGCACGACTTACAAGTCGTGCATATGTCTTGGGAACACATATTTGCAAATTGTTAACTTAGGAAATGTACCGCCATCCCATATGACCTGAACTTATTATTATTGGTAATAACCTACTGTGTAACCACACACCCTGCAGCAAAAGGGACGCATCTCATTTCCTGTTTGGCATCTTTATGTGTTTTATTTTTGTGTTTTAGCTTTGGGCTACCACAATAATTTTTTATATATTTCCAGCACTTAGTTTGTGTTGAATTAACTCGTACACACACACACACACACACACACACACACACACACACGGTATCATGAAAGTACCTCTTGGAGTCAAACATTGCCTCGTGGCTTTGTACATAGAGGTTGTTTAAAAGTTGCATGTTCCATACACCTTGAACTCAGATATCTCTCTAAAAGAATTGCTTACCACTAGAGATCTATTAATTACTTGTTCAACAGAAAATGTACCTGCAACTTTTAACAAATCATTATTTTAGTAATTTTTTAAGCAAAACTTACAAATGTTTCTTTGTTCCAACTTCACAAATGTCAGGATTTCATGCTTTTCCTAGTCTTCCACAAAAGGCTAGATAACTAAATATCTTCAGGTTTATAACAAGACATTTGAAGACACCACCTTGGACTGTGAGAAATTGTTATGGGCGTATTTCACAAATGTTCAACGTATTAAATACATTGTGAAACAGTGAAAAGATCCATCATTTAATATCAACCGGTGCAGAGGAGACACTGTATTGAGATCAGAGAGTTGGACAGAAAAGTGATAACTGTATTTTCTGGCAGGATGCAATACAAATTATATGTCTGTGTATACTGGAAAGTGGCCAAAGGGGTAGCAGATAAATGGAAAATGACAATAGAGCTTAGCATTCACACCTCAGGGACGCCACCACTAACTGAGAGAGGGAATAAGATGCAGTTAGCGACAGAGACAACATGCTTTCTTGACAAAATGATTAGAATCCCAGCATCCTGGGATCCTGACCAGGGTTCAGATAGATCAATTACAATTGTATGATGAATCATTTTAAAAATACAAAAGGAAGGGAGCCTTCATAAATATGTTGCCACCTGATGGTTGTTGGTTTCTGTACAATGATATCGCATAAATTGGCATTTGTATGTGTTTTCTATGACAGTTAAAACATGCATAATAACGGGCCAACTGTACAACATTTGAATAGTATTTTTGACAAATTGACAAAATTGAGTTATTGTTGCAGTCAAATCTCTGGACGTTGTTAGACCTACACTCCACGATCGAACATTGTTCGCATTAGGATCCGATAAGCTGGACCCAAGGCTGAGGTAGTCCTTTGACCATGGAAACTATCCTAACACATCCGATGAGGCGAGTTGCAATGCGGACACATTTGTTTTTTCTGGGTTTTCCCTTCTGTGCCAAAGGAACACTGTGTCCTGGCTGCGGAGGAAAACTACTTGGCTGACTCTCATCCCTCAAACCGTATTTTAATATCCTCCTGTAGAGAGAAAAACAAATCAGCAGTAAATGAGTGAGCACTGAAATATTAATAAACCTGCAACACTGGTTATCCTTTTAATAGCAGGATTGTGTCTTTCATGCTCAGAATATGCAGCACTGCCTTTAGCGTGTCCTCTGCTCCTATAAGGTCACATATGTAGCTGCATGGTGATGGATCTCAAACCCACCATACCTCAGAATAATTACGTGATTTCCGGTGTTTGTTGCCATCTCTTCTGGGCTGTATATCTCTTATGGTTAAATCAATAGAGTGTCTCTTCACATAACTGCATATGTGGAGCACACACAATATGGTTGCTTCTAGATTTTATTTGCTAGTGCACGTGGATGTTTTTGCATGCACATGTGTCTGTGTTGCGTGTGGGGAGTAACACATTTAAGATCTGACAAGGCACTTTGTTTTACAGGCATTCACATGTATTGCACTGATTGTGTATAGTGTCCAGTGTAGTGTTTGTGTTTGCATGTTCATGTGTGTGTGTGTAGAGTGACAGACATAGTTAAGGATGGTTCGCTAGACAGAATATGTGTCTCTCCGTCCCAGGAGAGCCATGCAGTGGGACTGTTCTCACGGGATAGGGCGAGCTGGAGCACCTATCCCAGGGGCATCTCCAACACAGGGGTAGGCTTAGACTGTCTGACCCGCCTGTCTGACCTCTGCCCAGTCCTCCACCAGGCCCCACAAGCCCATATGTCCCATGTTTGGACGAGCGATACGTTACATTATTGAGTATTTTGGTTGTATGGACCACTTTGGTCCGGACTGAAATGTCTCAACTAGAGCTGCAACACTTAAATCCATTCATCACAGAAAATAATCTGCAACTATTTGAAAAAATTGTCGTTTGATGGTTCAGGAATTTGCTGCTTTCTTACATGTCTCAATTACTCTCAAATGTACGGCCATTAAATTGGTCCACACAAAATTGAACCCTTCATGAATTGTAAAGGCTTTGGTGAATTGCTCAATTTTTGGGATTATGACACCAACCTATTCCAGCCTCAGCCGTACGTTGTGTTTAAGGCTAGCTAGTCTTTGCACGCCAACAGGGCAAATTAAGATGGAAAACATGGCACACATTTTACCTACTTTGCATCAGCATATTAGCATCGTACATCTGACATATCAGCAAGCTGACATTAGCGTGTAGCTCAAAGTACCGCTGTGCCTGCAGTTTCAAAGAGCCACTACAGAACTCTACTTCAGAATAAATGATCCAAGTGCATGACGTATAGCTGCATTAAAATCCCACCGCATCTACTTACAGTTAATCTTCGGCCCAGCCAATGTTTCATTAGGCAGTAATTTGCTGTGTAAGGCACGCAAAATATATGGATTAGGCCACTAAGAAACTGGGGCAGAGGAAAAAGATAATACAGACACAGTGACTATTAAATCTGAAAGGCAAGTACTGTTTGGAGAAGCATTTTTATGATAGCTCTTCAGATCTGGCAGAAATACGTTTGTCAGGTGACGGTAGGATATTGTGTCAGTGGGAGCAGCAGCAGTTTACCCCACTAACACAGCAGCACTGTCCTTCATCCAATCTACTATTGCAGCTAAGAGCCAGAGCCAACAGGCATTACCGGCTGCAGCAGGGGATTAGGCTGCCATGAGGAGAGACATAGGGAAATGTATGGGGGATGTACAATGGGGAATCTGGAGGTTGAGGGAGCACATATTAAGAGATTTTTTTTCCCTTTTGCATGCTCATTGTACTCTCTATATCAGTGAAATCCCTGTGAAAACAAGCACAAGGCAAATCCAGCTTCATTACTTGGAAAATGAAAGCTAGTGTTTGTGTAGCAAGGCCCCCAACTGTGTTTTCATTTAGAGCAGAATCCTTTAATAGAGCTGACTACTGGAATTAAACTGACTGAGCAGTCGCCATCAGGGTATTGGATTACAGCCTTTTATTCTTAATATTGCTGAGAACGGTATCTGTGGATGTATTAAGGGATTATGAAGCTAAAATGAGAAAATATTCAAATTATTAGGGATCCAGGGGCAGGAGGAGAGGAGATAAAGAAATATGAAACCTGTCTGACCCGAACCCTGGCTTATTGTATGCAGTGCAATACAATAGATTCAGTTATTCAATTTCAATCCAGCTTGCCAAATGTAATTTCCTGATATGTATGTATTTGAACAATGACTTTGTAACCTTTTGTAACATGAGAAAATACACACACAACCCCCCTCCCAAACTTTACATATGGGTTGTGAAAGATGAATTAAGGATTCTCACATCCTGGGTGAAGCTCCACTGAGCACCACTCTACAAGATGTTCGTTCTATATGAGGTGTTGCTTGTCATCTGCAAACTTCTCAGCAGAATTCTCTTCCTGTTTGGGGCTGTCATGGGTGTACAGTGTGAGCAGGAGAGGCCGCTCTGGGGGACTCAGGTGTTTAACCCTAGAGGAGTGGAAGTGTGGTTGCATTTCCTGTTTGTGAGGAAGTCTAATAACCAGTTGTAGAGAGAGGTACTGGAGCACGGAAGGCCAAGTTTTCCATTTATCAGTTATATAAAGGAGGTTTTCTGTAGTTTAATCTAAAATGGTTATTACAAAAATCAAAACAATTAAAACCTTAACACCCAGTCTATTTGAAACAATGTTCTTCACCAATGGAAGTTGTTTTAAGTTGCCTTGTGTTTAACGAATGGATGAACCGGTGGAATACCATTTAATTGGGCAAAGCCTTTCTCCAAAATGTACCACATATTGTAATTGCCCTCTAGTAGCCCCCAATTCCATGGGTAGACTGAAGCAGGATCTGCAGAAAACAGATATCCCCGTGTTCTGCAACCTGTAAACTATACACACAACACGCCTTTCATGACTAGCTGCAGCCTGTGCACTCTACAGAGCAGAAAAATACAAGTCATGTTTGTCAGCAGTATGGTTTGTCACCGATGCATTCTTTACAAAGGAAGAATACAGGGCTTGCTCTTTTGCATTAAACCTTTAAAACCTTAAAGGTTGGGACTTTTTCTAAACAGATGTCCTTTATGAGTCGTTCTTGACATTTTAGACTTAAAAGAAGCAGCAAAAGTGGCATGACAAACAGAACAATTGTGCCTTTACCCTCAGTTCTTTTCGTTCTTTGGGCCCTACACAAAGAAAGCCAGTGAACGAGAACAGAGTAGGAGGTAAAAAGCAAGAGTCAGAGAGAGGGTGGGCTTGTGAAAAGAAGAAATTCTGAGCTCCTCCGTGCCATACAGTATCGTATGACTTCCAAAGCCGGACTGCGGGTAAAGGAGCTGAAAGGGAGGGGGGAGAAGGGCGTGTTGATCTCAGCAAATCAGAGCCCTCCCTCAGTCAGTCTAGCTGGTTCTGCCTAGGCCTGAATGTTCTCTGCAAATGTCCTGCAGACAGATTGTGTTCCACACGTGTTTTTAGTCCAGTTTAACTCACACACTCTCACACACACACACTCTCACACACACACACTCTCACACACACACACACACACACACACACACACACACACACACACACACACACACACACACACACACACACACACACACACACACACACACACACACACACACACACACACACACACACAAGTGTGTTAGAGTCACAGCAGGATTAAGACTTTCAAGTTAGGATGTATATCTTACAAAATCCTAATACTGGACTGTAAGTGGCTGACAAGACTTGCTTAACAAAAGCAAATGACTAGAGAGGAGAGGTGTTCCAGGGCGTAACACTACTTCTAGAAAGGGAATTATCCCAAAGTATAAATGGCATCTTCCTCATTGTCTGTGGTTCTCTGTTTCATAGGGCTGTGCCTGCCTGGCCAGCTGACAGCACCTTCGTGTGTTTGTGTTCTTGTTATTGGGTCCTATATTGAGGAATGTCACTTGCACATATCCCCTGGGTCGTATCGTTGTTGTTGGCATATGTAAGGGGAGGAATGGTTTGAATCGTAGGGAGTAGACAATTGGAACATTTTAGATTCCCAGAAAGAGTTGGCTGAATTATGAATAAATTGAAAACAAAAAAGCAGTAAAGTCTTATGTAAAGACTTCACTGTGTTCACGACTATGCAGGAAAGCAATGAGCCAGCGCAGAGGACAACCAGATCCAGCTGATTGCGCTCCTCTGTGTGTTATTGATTGACCTCAGCCTTATGCAGGTCTTTTAAATACACACAGGGACTTCAACACGTCCACACAATGTGGTTGCGGCATGCATGCACATACACAGCTTGTATGTATAGTGGCAGAGAGGACATGTGGATGGCATTCCTTGTCTTGAGGCAGAGGCACCGTGTGTTTTGAGCAGCCTACAGATAATAACTCTCTACACCTATTACAAGTGAAGAGAGAGGGAGCATGCAGAAAGATCCATAACTAACTGCGAGAAGACTAACTTCTTTAACAGAAGTCAAAAGATAACAAGAATGCAAAATCACACTCGAGATCTTATTACTTCTGTGTTTGCAAGCATAGAATATTAGCTGCCAAAATCTACCACATTTAAGATACTATATACTTTACCTGAGGGTACAAACCAATATTTTAGCAATTCACAGTAACCAGGCCATAGAGCAAAAACAAACCAAAGGAAAGCGGTGTTGTGGTGGAAGGGGAGGAGTTTGAAACATTTGAAGCTAGAACATTTGGAGCACAACAACAGCTTTCCAACACATGTTGCAGTTCAAACTGGTTTATTTTGCCAAGATGTGCAGATGTATACAGTGAGTGGATAATTAACCCAAAGTGTTTGTGAATGGGGGAGGGGTGCATGAGAAAGAGGCTGCGTGGGCACATAGACTGTCTATGGTCGGGTATGGGGAAGATCTAAAGGATTCACAGCTATATGAAGCTTTGCACATGACTTGCTCTTTAAGGGGTGAACAACAGGCCAATTCAATTGTAGTGATTTAGTCTCGGCAAACTTCAGGCATTCAACCTCTAAATCATCAATGCTTTATTCATTAAAAGCGAACAAATTGAGGCATAATTTGTACCTTTGCCAGCAGGCCTAAAGGGAATAACGTTTAATCAGACCCTTAAGAGCCAAAGCTAGAGAATTAGATTATTTGCAATGAAATCAAAATTCCTCTACTTGAAGAAAGGCAGGCTGCAACAGACACACGGGGCATGTGAGTCTGATTAGAGAGTAAATCCGTGAATAGTTTCAGGAGGCCCTCCTGGTCACATACGGCTCTACGAGATCAGACAGGGTTTAGCAGCCTTGCCGTCACTTCTGGACTTCAGGTACTCACTGGTGCTGAATCACAAGCTGTGTTTTCATGACTCTGGACATTCCTGGTCTGCCATGTTGTTTATGGACACATTCTTATGATTTCATGGAAGCTTTTTTTGTAGAATTCTTACAAATTACATTGTCCCTTGGAGGCGAGCTTGCAGTCAGTGAAAGCTTTTTTTCTTCTGCACCGTTCCAATATATATACAGTGGGTACGGAAAGTATTCAGACCCCTTTAAATTATTCACTCTTTGTTTCATTGCAGAAATTTGCTAAAATCAAAAAAGTTCATTTTATTTCTCATTAATGTACACTCAGCACCCCATCTTGACAGAAAAAAACAGAAATGTAGAAATTTTTGCAAATTTATTAAAAAAGAAAAACTGAAATATCACATGGTCATAAGTATTCAGACCCTTTGCTGTGACACTCATATTTAACTCACATGCTGTCCATTTCTTCTGATCCTCCTTGAGATGGTTCTACTCCTTCATTGGAGTCCAACTGTGTTTAAATAAACTGATTGGACTTGATTAGGAAAGGCACACACCTGTCTATATAAGACCTTACAGCTCACAGTGCATGTCAGAGCAAATGAAAATCATGAGATCGAAGGAACTGCCCAAGGAGCTCAGAGACAGAATTGTGGCAAGGCACAGATCTGGCCAAGGTTACAAAATAATTTCTGCAGCTCTCAAGGTTCCTAAGAGCACAGTGGCCTCCATAATCCTTAAATGGAAGAAGTTTGGGACGACGAGAACTCTTCCTAGACCTGGCCGTCCAGCCAAACTGAGCAATCGTGGGAGAAGAGCCTTGGTGAGAGAGGTAAAGAAGAACCCAAAGATCACTGTGGCTGAGCTCCAGAGATGCAGTAGGGAGATGGGAGAACGTTCCACAAAGTCAACTATCACTGCAGCCCTCCACCAGTCGGGGCTTTATGGCAGAGTGGCCCGACGGAAGCCTCTCCTCAGTGCAAGACATATGAAAGCCCGCATAGAGTTTGCCAAAAAACACATGAAGGACTCCCAGACTAAGAGAAATAAGATTCTATGGTCTGATGAGACCAAGATTGAACTTTTTGGCGTTAATTCTAAGCGGTATGTGTGGAGAAAACCAGGCACTGCTCATCACCTGCCCAATACAATCCCAACAGTGAAACATGGTGGTGGCAGCATCATGCTGTGGGGGTGTTTTTCAGCTGCAGGGACAGGACGACTGGTTGCAATTGAAGGAAAGATGAATGCGGCCAAGTACAGAGATATCCTGGAAGAAAACCTCTTCCAGAGTGCTCTGGACCTCAGACTGGGCCGAAGGTTCACCTTCCAACAAGACAATGAGCCTAAGCACACAGCTAAAATAACAAAGGAGTGGCTTCGGAACAACTCTGTGACCATTCTTGACTGGCCCTGCCAGAGCCCTGACCTTAACCCAATTGAGTATCTCTGGAGAGACCTGAAAATGGCTGTCCACCAACGTTCACCATCCAACCTGACGGAACTGGAGGGGATCTGCAAGGAAGAATGGCAGAGGATCCCCAAATCCAGGTGTGACAAACTTGTTGCATCATTCCCAAGAAGACTCATGGCTGTACTAGCTCAAAAGGGTGCTTCTACTCAATACTGAGCAAAGGGTCTGAATACTTATGACCATGTGATATTTCAGTTTTTCTTTTTTAATAAATTTGCAAAGATTTCTACATTTCTGTTTTTTTCTGTCAAGATGGGGTGCTGAGTGTACATTAATGAGAAATAAAATGAACTTTTTTGATTTTAGCAAATGGCTGCAATGAAACAAAGAGTGAAAACTTTAAAGGGGTCTGAATACTTTCCGTACCCACTGTATATTGTGTGTCCCCCTGTTCTCACGATACCTGAGACAGCTGCATTTGTTTTTTCTCCAATGTCCTAGTTGCAGAGGTCACATGATGCCTGTGCTGTGTGCCTTAGGTAACACTAGATTAGATTAGATTTACCTTATTGTTCACCTTAGTGGGAATGTGTATTTTACTCCTCCAATTACAGCAAGGGAATACAATACACACTGCACAACACACCATCAAAAATATACATAATACAAAAGAAAAAAAAAGAAAAAACTGGGGGAAATTTGAGCTTTTCTGATTTAACCATGGTTGAATCCCCTTTTCTTTTTTTTGTCACAAGCTTTCTTGCTGCTCTGCTTGGCAGAACCCACATTTTTATTTCAGCAGTTTCTACGATAGTGCATCAATAAAACCTTTGTATGTCTGAGATGATTTAAATCCCACAAGTCTTCATTCTCACGCTCTTTAAGGTCGCTGGCAGTGTTTTGAGCTAAAAATGCTGACATGTTATAACGGGTGATGTTTATCATGTTCACCATCTTAGAAGCTGAAGCTGCACAGGCTGGGTACAGTATGAGTACTCCTCACATGCACAGGGAACCTAAATTCAGAGGTCAGTTAGATTGAGGCAAATGATTCCTACAAGTAGAGAATATTTAAACCAAGAATCACACCGGTTGCCATGGCCATACTTTTGTCCACAGCATGCTAGCGGTTAATATCCTTGATTGAAGAGTCCTGTCTGGATTTTTAGTCGATCTTGTTTAACGTTAGAAGACCAGTCAAATGTTGTGATTTTGCCGTCACTGCACATTTTCATGTCCTCAACATGTGCCGCTTGTGCGTGTGCAGTGTGTTTTTATAGATGGGGCCTACTCTAGAAAAAACTCTCTCGGTTCTCGTGAGCCTGCGGATTTAGCTATTGAAGTTGTCCTTTCTCACAGGGTAACGCATATTTCACAGAATCGCAGCGAAATCCCTCACACAGTCAGAGGGAACAAAGAACGAGCTTGAGATAACAAACTGAGCACTGAGAGGACGTCTTTCTATCAGCCTGAGTTATGGTCCTGTGGGGTTTATTTGGTGTTAAAGGTGCTTTTCCCACAATTTTCTACCGGTGGGACACTGTTGTTTGAGTATAAGATAACCCAAGGCTTTCTTGGACCCTTACAACCCCATTTTAAACTATCAGACTAGCCCTCAGTATTTCAGACAATGCGAGTCTGTCTCTTCTTACAGTTTGATACACAACTTGCCAAAAACTGCAGGATGGTAACCGGGAAACCATGATTTCTAGACAATGTGATACTGTTTCCATCCCAAACTTTCATTCTCACTCACTTTCATTCTTATTTGTTTTGGCGCCATTCATGTCCATTCTTCCATGTCTCTCTAATGGTTGGGTAAGACATTCGTTGTCATTCAAATGATGATCAATTTGATGAAGTGTGTTGCTGTGCCTGTGGTTCCACATGCACTTCTCTTTGATGGTATAAATGCAACAATAATGGTTTTCTTTGCTGCATTGGTACTTGGGAGGAAAGCAAATAAACACACACAGGAGGGAGGTCTCATCAAGGCTCCTCTCAGGCAGCTGTGTAGGCGAAGCCTCTGCTCCTCTGCTAATGCAACCATCTTTAACTGCTACTCTAATAAAAGGGAGTAGCAGAATAATGCTGGTGGAGGCTTTTCTATTTTTTATTTATTGCTTTTCTGTTTTTAATTTTCAATACATTTTCCTCCTTTTTAATAAATTATCTTTTAGCTCCATGATTTGCATAAATACTCAAGGGAATTTTCATACAGTCATGCTTTTCACTCTATGATGCAACACTTTAATATATTGCCTTTATTAACACTGAGCTGCAGAAAACTGTATTGGGGTACATAAAGATACACACCGTTAGTACTTTTGTCTGCAAAGTCAGTATATTAATTCTTTTCTATCAATAATTTGGGGCAGAACATCTGCTGTTCTAGATGAACTACAACTCCTGCACAATATAGGCAAACATAAACATGATCAATGCCTGAGAAGATGGGTGAAGCAATGTAACATTACTTTGTAGTCTCAGAGAATAAAAAGGCCTTGTGTCTTAATGTATCCCTCAATACACTGAATGTGAAATAAAAAAATTGCAAACAAATAACTTTGATTTCTTCTTCCCAGACGTTACTAATGCAATCACATAAAGGATTAAACCCAAATGTATATTTAACCAGACATTAAATTGCCCGACCTTCCACAGATAATCTTGTGTTAATTTAAAAGGGATACACGTGACATTTAGATATAATTACCACCTCAAATATCATATGAATACAACAAATTACAAGAAACATGCCTGATAGTGTTTGCATTTTGTGTCCATGAATGTAATGTAACATTTGCATATTGGCAACTGACGTTTTCTCTCAAACACGCCCATCTCATGCGTCACAGCGGGTGGGGGACCGGATAAGTAGCAAACGCTGCTGTGGCTCACACGAACACCGTGCGTTAATGTGAGGGAAGCTGGCACTATACTGTCGGTAATATCAAAAGTTATTCCCACTACATTAACAATAGTTTTTTGTCACATACTAGTGCTCTTTGGATCATTTTACCGGTAACTTTCAGCGTGCGCCATGGCTGAGGACGGGAAGTTATCCAACGGAGAGACGCATCTCGATGAGTCCCTGGCCAACGGAGCGAGCAGCCCCAACAGGGGCAACCCGGAGCCGCTGCCCCAGCGGGTGAAGAGGATAGTGATGGCCAACCTGCTGGTGATTCTCACCGTGGTCGGGGTCCTCGTCGGGGTTTTTATTGGACTTGGCATGCGCAACGTGGAGCTGACCCGGACCCAGATAATCTACATCGGTTTCCCCGGCGAGCTGCTCATCCGGCTGCTGAAAATGATTATCATCCCCCTGGTGGTGTGCAGTCTGGTGTCCGGGGCCGCCAGCATCGACCCTAAAGCCCTGGGCAAACTCGGCGGCTGGGCGATGCTCTTCTTTCTGGTTACCACGTTAATTGCCTCGTCCATCGGGGTGGTGATGGCTTTCATCTTAACCCCGGGGTCGGGGTCGATTGCGAAGCCCAAGGTCCAAGGCTTGGACGACGACGTGCCAGCTGCTAAAGAAGTGATAGACTCCTTCTTAGATTTGATCAGGTGAGTGAATCTCCTCTTTTTTTTTAATACATGTATCGTTGACCCACGTGTTGTTCCTGAACGCGTCCCCGGGGCACACGCGCTAACAAGTTGGGGGTCAAAACGTAAAGTTGTAAAACACTTTACGCTCGTGTCCAGGTAAGGTAATGTGGTTTTTAGACTCTCGCCGGGGGTATAAGTCCCGCTCACCACCGGGCAGGGACGGGCGGCTCAACGAGCGCGGGGAGCTGTAACGACACTCAGCGGTTGCATCACCTTCCTCGCGCTGAGGCTTAACTCTACAAAGAAGCAGAGCGCGCTGGCTGTCACGGACTGATGACACGGCCACGGGCCTCTATATACGATACATACTTATCGTACTAATTTGGTTGTATTTCCTATTCTATCTTTATACTGTTGCCACGTGGAGTAACTAAACTCCACGTGCGTGATTGACACATTTCCCGCGTTCAGCCGGGAGGTGAAGCTTTTCCTGACCCCACCCCCCACGTGCGTGACACTATCATCTGCACCGCGCTCCTCTTCCAATGAAATGACTACCGGATGTAGTTTTTCGACACGTCTTTTAAAGACAATAGCTTACGTATGACAGCCATGTGGCAAGATACATGTTGTCTGACGTCTCTCTGACGTCAGAGGGATGGCTCCCTGGTGGCCCTTTCTTCCACTTTAAGATCGGTGTCTGCTTCACCTCTCTGCTCTAAACATCCAGCAGCTCACAATATGTCTCTCCCCTTCAATGTGTCACGTACATGAGACTTTCATGAGACATGTGCCACCTCATGTATGATAAAGGGAAGTGACAGTGCTCA
This sequence comes from Cottus gobio, assembly GCA_023566465.1. Lineage (NCBI taxonomy): Eukaryota > Metazoa > Chordata > Actinopteri > Perciformes > Cottidae > Cottus > Cottus gobio. The sequence goes on from CM042220.1 coordinate 15,704,596, forward strand.
CATTGGGGCAAACAGTTGACTGAAATAGTGAGATGTCACCATCTTCTGACTCATTGTCATGTTTTGAGTTTGAAGTAACATGTTGCATGAGGATGGTGGGTTTCTATTTTAAACGTGTTCTGTTTTAGACAACCTTGCTTATCTGAGTAAACAGCTATTCATTAGATTAGTGTACCATAAGGTTAAAGTGTATTTAACCTCAACCTTTTGTAAACGCATTGCAAAACATAGTAGTGTGAGCTCCGCTGAAGAGGCCTGCTATGCTTTCCTTTAGTGGCTTCTCTTAAGTACAAACCTACTACTTTGAGTTTTGTGGGAATATGTAATGTATGTACTTCGTCAATCCATAATTGGCTTGTTTGGTGCCTTTTTTTTTTTAAACAGAAAAGTGTTACAGCTTAGGGCTGGGCGGTATGGCCAAAAATGCATATCACGGTATTTTGTAAGATTCTGGCGGTTTCACGGTATATCACGGTATTAACATTAATTTATTGACGCCGAAAAGGACCTGCGGCCACCTGAACAGCTGTTCACCGCTCGTTGTTCGCTCGCTGGCCAACTCCCTCGCAACTGCCCAGCAAGCTGTGAACAGCCGTTTGTGTGGCGTGACAGCCGGTCTGTCTCTTCCGGGTTTTTTTCACCTGCATTCCCCTGGGTCCTAAGTCCCTCCTTGTTCAGCTTCTTTGCAATACATCGTTTTCTAAACTACGTTGGACTTTTCAAACCCTCCAGCCAGTAAACACAGCTCCTCTCTGGGCAACACGTTGTGTTGGTGCATCTCTGATCTGTCTTGTTCCTCCTGCATCGCTCTTTTCCGTTTTTTAATGTAGCGACGGAGTTTCTTCTTTCTGTGATAGTGTGCGGGCTGTACCCAGCATGCAGTTCGGCGGAGTAAATTTAAAAAATGTACAATTATTAGTGTTACAAATTGTTTATGTGTCACAAACTGTTGTTTTGTGCCCTGTTAAAGCGCGTTAGTCTCGGGTTATTAATTGTTGTTATAAAATTAAAACCATGACTCAATGCACGTAACACACATAGCTCCGACCGCTTCGCCAGTGACTACGGCTGGGCACCGGTGTGCCGGTATGTGAAAAAGTCATACCGTACGTAAATTTGACACCGGTATACCGGTTGAAACGGTATACCGCCCAGCCCTATTACGGCTGTTCGTTTTTATTTGGGCATATGAACCTGCCCTGATGCTTCACTTTAACAGAGTCAGTGTTCACATGCACTTCAGGCTCTATTGCATCATTTTGTCTGGTTAGTTTGAGCAATTGTGTATTAATAGAAACCAGAACTTACACCTGCTCTAATCCTCCAGGAGCGTGACTTAGCCCTGGCAACACCTTGTAAAAATATTTAAAATGTGATTTACTCGTTTACTATTAGAAACAGTATAACTATAATGTTCCTGAATGCTTTGTCCAGTTTTATAGCTGCTGACTTGAAGAAGAAACAAAATTCAGTACTGCTGATCTCATGCAGAACACAACAAAGCCACACACATACTGATACATTATCCTAATCGGAGAGCAGCCAAAACCCGTCCTCTCATGAGAGCGATCTGACTCCGTTGGTGTTCGAGTTAGTTTTGCCAACGAAGAAAGAAAGACTGACTGAGACGCTGCTCATCAAAGTGTAAAATCGGCCTGTTTATTGTTCAGACATACACTCTGTTAAAAACTTTTCTGTCATTGTTCAGACAGGATAGCAAGACAGTTATGCCTGTGATGGGTTAACTCTAACTCAAGCCACTCCTACACATCCTTATTGACATTTCCCATATCCTACTTTTTTGTTTACCACTTAAACCATATGGTCTACATTTGACTGCTAGCAGTCACCTGTGGATTTATTGACCACATAACAATATTTGTCTTAAGCTACAGGCGAGTAGTGAGATCATATACTGATGATTGCGTTTCTCAGAAGAGGTTCACCTATTTCCGCTTTTATCACATGTACCTGTGGTATTAGATGGGTTGGTAGAGTTTTTATAACCTTAAATTTTTTTTTCTTTTTTTCTTCTTTCCTTAAGTCCATCCCCCATCAAGTACCGTGACTTATTGTCCCTGATTAAACATTTACCATTCCTTGAGACCTGTATGAGGTGTTCCCCTCTTGTTGGTGTAACAAATGGCTGGGAAATTAGTTTTCCTCAATCAATTCTTTCAAAAAAGAAACACACCTAACCAATGGCCTTTGACATTATGAGGAATGTTGTTGTACCGCTCCAGTCATTATATTTGGTTCTTCAAAAGTCAAGTTTATTTACAATGCTAACCATCACGTTTGTCCCAAAGGGTTTAACAATCTGTACAGTGTGTGAGATCCTCTCCTTGACTGTTGATTATAATAAAGATAAAACGCCACAAAACTGAATGAATGATTATTGAATAAAACCTTTGAATATAGCTTATGTTTAATAGGAACCTGTACAAGGATGTTAACCTGTTCGGTGTTGAATAACTGTTTTAGAAAGGGAAACTTTTGAGGTCTGTGAATGCCATACATATTGTCTTCCATTAACAGTGGGTGTTGTACCGGGAATGAAGCAGCTACAGCAGTGGTCACTAATTGGCGGGCCGCGCTCCGGGTCCGGACCCAAACGCTGTTGTCTCTGGACCGAAAACTTATTATTATTATTATTATTATTATTATTATTATTATTAACTGTTGATGGATCGCTTCTATTTCACGGCACAGCTTTTCCAGCCTTGATCAGCGGTCCAGGAAACACTCCGACCAATCACACGCCTTGTAAATCCTGTCACTTGATCCCACTCGACCAATCACAGATCTTTACAGCAAATGGACTGATTCACATCAGAGATTAAGGCACAGAAAAATAAATCTAAGAGCCCAATATGATCAGAACCCTAAAACATGAATTAATATGATCAGAACCCTAACACGGGAATTAATATGATCAGAACCCTAACTCAATATTAACTGCCCAACAATGATGTAGGAGAAATGAGCTGAACAAGTGGTTTAATAACCACAGATGAAGTCCATGCACATACATTTCTCTTTTTAAATGACAATATAATATCTTGGCTTTTTTGATTGACATCACTTGACGCCTGAATAAACTGAATTTGAGGCTGCATGACAATTCAGTTAAATTCTTTCTAAAATTAAGAACTTTATTTATTAATTTAATTTATATTGTCACATTTTTCAAAAGCTTTCTGTTTAAATCCAGCCTTTATTTTACTTGAAATAAGAGAAGATAATGTATCTGTTATTAGATTATGTATTTATAATTCTTACAGTTAAATTTGGTTAGCAAGTCTGTGTTTCAATCAGAAGGTCAGTGGTTCGATCCCAGCCTCCGGTAGTCCAGGTCGATGTGTCCTTGAGCAAGACACTTAACCCTAATTGCTCACCGTTGCTGTGTCTACGGTCTACTGTATATCATGTAAGTTGCTTTGGATAAAAGCGTCAGCTAAATGTAATGTAAAATTTGAAATCTCTAATTATAAATATTGTTTAGATGTTAATTCATTGTACTTTATTTAATATGACAGTCAGTTGTTGACTACATACAGACGTTAATACAACTGTTGGCTACGTCAATATGTATAGCACAAAAATCATATAGTGCAAATTGGACATTATTGTGATGTTCTGGACCTTTTGCATAAGGACATTCTCTCCAACTAGACCTCGCAGAATTTTAGTTGAATACCCCTGAGCTACAGCAAAGAACTAGGAAGGGAAATTGGATCCTTTTTAGGTGTGAGCTCTGCATTATTTATGAAAACAATATTGTGCTGCTGTTTCCAGACATCAAAGGCTTTATAAACACAGGCATGAACTTACTACATGGCTCAGCACACATCATAGTTTGGTGGCCTTTTGACATGAACATGGAGTGATGGTTTCATAGGCTGCAGTATGACTAGTGTAACGGGACCGGCCCTGACCTGGTCGGGGCTTAGGGGGACCGCCTACTCCTTACTATCTGTGTAATGAGGGCCCGTTTTAGAACCCTAAAGTTTTTCTCTCAGTTTGCTTTTGATTACAGTTTATAGAGACAATGACAGATGTAAATCTTTGACAGATACCTCTTTCATGTAGAGCACGTACAGGATCTTAATCATTAGCTCAATCCCGAGGTCAACTTCACTGTTTTTCCTTTATGAAAGGAAGATGAATCCTTTTATACTCAGTGCAACCCAAATGATTACTTGCATATGCTTGGATCTGGGAACGAGGCAGGAACGTGCTGGGTTGTGTTGCCTGGTCTGCGGCCTCAGCTCGGTATTCTCTGTGCTCCGGGTCACCTAGAAAAGGTCTATTAAACAGGATTCCTCACTAAATGTCTTTTCTAAGCTCTTATTTCAGAGCTTATTGGTTTTATAAACAGAATTCAGAATTTACAATACAGTAATGGTTTTGTTCCTTGAAAAGGTCTTCCTTTAATTACTTAAAACGGTCACATGTAATTGTGTTAGAGTATTTCAATGCAAGGAAATCCTTGTATTTACTTTGCATAGGCAAGAAAGTCTCTCTTCGTCGTCCAACAGAGTGGTTCCGTCTTGGGGATAGTGCTCGTGAGGAACTGCTGTTCAATGCTTATATGCACCAAGCTAGATAGGGCGGGCGCCAAGCTAGATAGGGCGGGCGCCAAGCTAGATAGGGCGGGCGCCAAGCTAGATAGGGCGGGCGCCAAGCTAGATAAGGTGGTTATCAAACAACATAAGCATTGCTATGTGCAAAAGCGTTAGCAGAAAGAGATGTGAAACCGCAAAAAGTGTCTTCGATGCACTTTACAGGGCTTATATGACTCACTATAAGACATAATCATACAGTATATAGTGATTTCAGCTTACACAAATTAACACATTATGCGTATACATGTTAAACAGCAACAGACTGTAATTTTTAAACCAACCCATAACACTAGAACAGTAGAGTTCATCACGACATTGTTCTAAAATCTATATGATAATAAATTCACACATAATAAAAAAAGTGCACTTCTTTAGTCACACCAGTCGGACAAAATTGTGCTCTGCAAAACATTTGAATATGCAAATTAAGCCTAATATTGGCTTGAAACCCTGGACATCTTTTTTTCATGCAAAACCAGAACTCCGGCTCTGTTTCATGCTGCCCTGTCACATGGTCACATGATGTTTAATTCTTATGTATTATGGTTCCAATTTAAGGGAACAAATGGTTGGAAAGAGCTTGTGAAGTTGATGCCTTGTTACTTGTCCCTTACATACAGGCATAGCAGGGGTGCGTGTGACCAGCAGTTAGGCAGAGGGGATAAAACGGGGATTAATAGTTAAGTGCTTTCAGCTATTTCCACATGATCAATCTTGTGATTCCATCTGATCTGTTTGAACTAACCCTAATGTCCCGAGGATATAGTCTGGTTTTTTTTAATTCAAACTAGTGTCTTTTTAAAGTGAGGCTATAAAGTAGGACGATGCTTTCTAGTTGATGTAAACTCTTCTATTTGGACAAACATTGCAGACTTTATCAGAAATAGTTCTGAACGAGGCCTTCATATAAGTGGTCAGGTTTCTTTTATTGTAAGAGCAGATACAGGAAAAACAAGGTCTTCGCATTTTTATGGTATTCGGCTCTTCAATTTCTCTTTCTCAAATTACAGCCACATCTTTTTCATTGGGTTTTCTCCAAAGCATCCGGTACACGGAGTGCAGCAGTTGAAAGTATTGTTGAATATTTTTTTTCTCTTTCTCTCCACAGAAACATATTTCCCTCTAACCTGGTGTCTGCAGCCTTTCAATCGGTAAGTACAGCACGTTGATTTTATAATTTTACATAATTATGATTTGAAACTATAAAAAAGAAAATATTTCAAGTAGATGACGGAGTGTGGTAAACTAACTGGGCAAAACGCTCTTTCCCATCCAGTATACAACCAGCTACAAGCTGGTTTCCAACAATGGCACCGATGGAAACCTCAATATCACAGTGGAGAAGGTGAGCAAGTGAATGGCCTAGTGGTCCACATGAGAACACGTGTCTCCAGAATGATGGCTGGTGTGAATCTCTGTGTCCTGACTCTGCTTTTCATGCATCTCTAGGTGCCCATTGGAAGAGACCAGGATGGCATGAATATTCTTGGTCTGGTCGTGTTTGCCATTGTGTTTGGTGTGGCTCTGAGGAAGCTGGGAGAGGAAGGAGAGATCCTCATTAAGTTCTTCAACTCCTTTAACGAGGCCACCATGGTGCTGGTCTCTTGGATCATGTGGTAAGAAAGACCAGCATGTTGCTGGGTTGGGAGGGATTAAAATAATTATGGCGCTCTGGGTTAAAAAGGTTTTTCCGTTGACTATGAGAGGCTCTTTCTTCTTGCCGTGTTCCAGAAGCATCATTTTCTAATGATGTCCCATCTCTTTCTTGCACTGCCATCTCCCTACAGGTATGCTCCTATTGGTATCATGTTCCTTGTGGCTGGCAAGATTGTTGAAATGCAGGATGTTGGAAAACTATTTGCCAGTCTGGGAAAATATATAGCCTGCTGTGTCATCGGACACGCCATCCATGGCCTTCTTGTGCTGCCCGCCATCTACTTCGTCATTACAAGGAAGAACCCATACACCTTCCTCTGGGGGATATTTACAGCTCTGGCAACCGCCTTTGGAACAAGCTCCAGGTAATAAAATCCCTGACACGCACCCACAAGCACACGGATGCTCACGCACGGTCTCTCTGGTTGGTAAATATCTTATAATGAGGATGTCCTGTGTTAAAACACAGTTTTCTTTGCACATACCTCTCGCCTTCATACACCCGCATGTTCCTTGTTTACTAGCTCCGCCACTCTGCCCCTGATGATGAAGTGTGTGGAGGAGAATAACGGCGTATCCAAGCACATCAGCCGTTTCATCCTGCCCATCGGCGCGACGGTCAATATGGACGGAGCTGCGCTCTTCCAGTGTGTGGCTGCAGTTTTCATCGCTCAGCTGAACAACACTTCCCTGAACTTCATCCAAGTCATTACCATCCTGTAAGTCCTAAAGCCACTGCAACACGTCCGCAGTTACAGCTGGCTTGAATACTGTGTCGACTTGTACAATTACCACATTTAACAGCTACTTCAATGCAGATATAGTCATGAAAAAAGTGTATGTATGAAAATGATTCTGCTCTATTAGCGTCTAACTTGTATCATCTTTCCTCCGACTGTGTTAGTGTGACAGCTACAGCGTCAAGTGTTGGAGCTGCAGGTATACCTGCTGGTGGTGTGTTGACCTTAGCCATCATCCTGGAGGCAGTGGGACTGCCCACCAACGACATCTCTCTCATCCTGGCTGTTGACTGGCTTGTGTGAGTACCAAACCTTTTGTATTATACGTAGACATACAGCACAATAGCCAAGCAACTGTGACATACTCTACATAATATAATCTAAATGTACTATGCGCCCTGAAGCAATAATGATAGAAATGCTTGCCATCCATTCTGTCTTTTTGTGTGTTTGTTTTAGTGACCGTACATGCACGGTGCTGAATGTAGAGGGCGACGCTTTTGGAGCTGGGCTCTTGCAAAACTTTGTGGACCGCACGGCCAAACGAGAGGAGGGAGCCGAGCTGAGCGAGGTCAGGCTGGAGGGCAACCCATCATCCGCTGCCCCTGAGCACTCACCGCTTATTGAGAAGCGAGGTGAGAGGGACAGTGCAGAAAGATCTAAGAAGTCGCTGTCCGGTGAAAACGAGTCTGTCATGTAATCCAGCTGCTGACACCATCAATCACACTCTCACTTATTTTATATCCCTGCAAAAAACCAACACACTCTTGTCTTTTCCTGCCATGGAGAAAAGAGGATGGACATGTACATTACTATGCAATGAAAAGCTCGATGTCCTCAACAATATTCTTTCTGGGCAGAAAGCAAAAAAGTCAAGGGGGGGAAATTCCAAATCCATATTATGCAAGTGACTTTTGATTCCTTTTTTGAGGGAGTGTACATTAGTCTGGCTACTAATGTATAGTTTGCTCAATCCTCGCCTCGTCAGTTTTTAAAGTCAGAATTTGTGACGTTGGGTGTTCGCCAATATTTATATTTAAAAAATCCACTGGGATGTCGAGAGGCTGCACCAGTGACCATCTGCTGTGACCTAATTTTACAAATGGAAGACACTTAGCATTAATTTATGATGGAGAAGTGGAAATTACTTGGATGTATTTACCTCTTAGCACCCTGGCAACAACTGGTATTTTCCACTTTGTCAATTTTCTAGTGGAACATAAAAATGTCTGACTTTAAAACTTGAGGAGGATCACACGCAGCTTGCTGCACCTAAGTTTTCATATTCTCCATCTGGAATCAAATACTTATTTTTTTTTTTACAATGATTTTTTTTTTTTTGTCTTATTTTTTTTTTAAGTTCATTTTTCTTCCGTTGGCGTTCAACTTTGTCGAATTTTAATCTTCCCAAACGGAAAATAATTGTATATTTGTTGTGAAATGTATCATCTTAATGTATTCATTTTTTTTTGTTGGTGTATTTTATTGTTCATGATTATGGCCACTTTCATGCAGATTGTATCCAACATTTTTTAACTGTTTCTTGTATTCGATTGGTAAGCATATGGAAGACTAGTGTAAATATATTCCATACTCTGCATGTAAATGGCTGATGTCTTTATGACAAAAGGCACAAACATTTGTTCTTAAATCCACACTAACTGCCCAGAGCTAAAAAAAAAAAATTACTTTTTCTCAAGGACTTGAAATATGTCATCATGCTTGGACACAGATCGACCTCTTAGCCTTTCTATCTTTTCTAATGGACATCAACGCAATAGAAGGCAACACAACCTCAGGTTTAAATATGGCTTGAAGACCGTCTTTAATACTCTTGAGACCAAAAATCACACCAACTCAGCAAAAAGGCAGGAGACTGTTAAACTCCTGCTCAAATTGAATGACATTTCCAAGGAGATATGAGATATGATATTTTGTTTTTCTTTATTTTACCCTGTATTTTACTCATGCTGTTGCTCTGTATCGGTACCAGCGTCTTAGTGGGGCACAAATGGGCTTTAAAACACAGTCTGTAACCAGGACTTTTGTTTGATGTTGTATAGATTGATTTTGTGTGTGTGTAACAAAAGTCCTTCCACTACAAGGATGCTTCAACGTTAACATCATAGCAGCAGGGGTGAGATTTTGGGCTGTAGGCCTCTTTGTTTGTCATTGGTGATGCCTAAGACAATGATTTTGTTAAATTCATGTTTATTGCCATAAGACGATCTTTGGACATGTTAGCAACTCCAAATTTTAGAGTTTTTTGTTTGAGCTTCAAGTCTTTGCACTTCAAGTTGCACTATTGAATGTTATCTCTTCCGTTTAAAGCTCTACCAAATGACTGGCGTTTGTGCTACCAATGTTGTATACAAAAATTCAATCTGTATCAAGTTTTATTTAATGGTTCTTTTTCATGATGGCGATCTCATCATCTTGAGTCCTCATTGTTTCTGCAGTCTTATGTCATCATAAAATGTTGACCATTGCCTCAAAACGGTGGTTTTAGTTTCCACTTCATGCTTTTTGTTTTGGTGGAAGGTTTTAAAGAAGCAATCATCCTTTGAGCTTGTTCACCATATGGCAGTTTGTCTGGTTCAAGCATAGAATTTGTGCCACGTGTGTGTGTGCACATGTTAGTTTTAATGATATTACAGTTGGAATATTTTTCAAAAAACTTTCCTTGTTAGTCTGAATTTACTGTCCTTAGGGTTTAACAAATACTTTTGTATTATTTGGCTGTTCTGTTAACACTTACTGCAGTGACTAGCACTTGTGGCTGCATGACAATTCCACAGCTACGTTTTGTCACCTTCAGGTGCCACACGGTAGCAGCATGCAAGAGAGCAAACATAAAATGCACAATTCTTTGTTTTTACATCCAACAACCGTCTCAGCGGTAAGGTAAACGCACCTTGGGAAATACAATACTGCATGAATGAAGGTCATGAACGGCTGGTTTGAACTACAGCAACCTCTGGAAGCTATTTTACAACAAGACCGGTTTTATGAACACGCAAACTGCATTCCAGTTTATCCTGTCTTAAAATCCTCCACCCCCTGGGCTCCTGCCAGATGGTTGAAAACTCCCATAATGCACTATTGTGAACACAATTTAGGAGTTACAAAGCCCGTAGAATATTTAGATGTGATGGTGCCACCTAGTGGTCAAATATAAATGCTACTAATCTGGCACATTCACTGTATTTGCAATTGATTTGTCAACAATTCTCAAAAACATAAATTACTTTTTATACAAATTTATTTTTTACCAGTTCATGAATTGGAGCAGCAACTCGAAACGTCAGTCAGTCAGTCAACCCACCCACCCAGAGAGGCTGGTGCGCTTTTATGAGCAATTTGTCTTTTGGAATATCTTTCTTTGATTAATCTACTGAATTGGAATTATATTTCAGTTCATACATAGTGGGTGCTCAGTAGTAACGCACATAATTGAGCTAAGAGTTAATATTCATGAAACAACTTTTATTTATTTTTTAACTGGATACTAAGGCCTGATGGAGCAACATTTCTTCCTCTCAATATGCCAAAAATGACAGCATGAATGACCGCGTTGTTCATTTCACCACATGGAAATGGACTAACCACGCTACAGCAGTTCGGTACCAAATGGCATCGGAATACAGTGATATGCATTCATAAACTGAAAGGACCAGTGCAAATCAATACATCAAATAAATAAAATGTTTGGGCAAAACCACATATTTAAGACAATTCTGTCCAAAACCTTAAATCCTTAAGATAATGTACACTGCAGCTTTCAACCAATATCATTTAAAAGTATTTACCATCTTTACAGCAGTCATATTCATACTTTACTGTACAACACATGTAGTACACCATGTAATAAAACCAGTCTGTGCCTTTTTAAGATATGCCTGATGAAAATACTAGTGTATGGATTAAAATCTTTCAAGCGTTCATGCCCCTTGCAAACAAAATCTCTCTATTCTGACAAAGAATTCAAAGGCAGTCCAAGGCTAGACTTCGCATTCAAATACTGATAATAGAACAGATTCGACCAGGCATGAGAAAACTGGTGATATAGCTGTGGTAAAATTGACATCAAATGCAGTCATTTTGGCATATTAGTTTTCAGCCATCATCTTTTCTGCTGTTGAAAAATAAGTAAAAAAAATAAGTTCAGGCATAAATAAATGTGTTGTTAGGTGAACAGATACAACATTAAACGGGCTTTTGAGTCTCTCTCATAATTTGCTTCTGTCCAGCCTCTTTCTTGAGGGGTTAGGATACTGGGGGTTCTCGATAACCCCCTCTCCAAACTTGAGCTCCAAGAAGCCTCGGTGGTTGTTCGGGCTGTAGGCGGTGACGCCGGCAAAAGACATGGGCACCAGCGGCTGCAGGAAGTGCTCTGGGAACTCCACGTCTTGTTTGTGCTCTGTCCATGTGTCTTTGGTCATGACGCCATTACGTGGATAGAAAGGCCACAGGTCAACGTGTAGGTGGTTGGCCTCGCTGTACTGGACTCTGTAGAAGTCTCCTTCCACTGCACGCTCCCAGACATAGCCGTTAGCATCCACAAGAGAGCCAGAGTCCAGGTTCTTCAAGTGATCACAGTTGGGTACATCCTCCAGGTAGATGCCCAGGTCCACATCATAATCCCATGGGATGATGTCCTGATGGCGGACGGCGCCCAGCAGGGTCCCCCCCTCGAGCCAGTAGCGCACACCTGAGGTCTCCAGGATATTGATAACATACTTGGTGGTTTCCCTGAGAGCACGCAGACAGCAGGGAGGTGTCCAGCGATCCAGATAAAGGTAGTCTGGAGTGTCATCCTGCACAGTGCCAAAGCAGCGAGCCGTCTCTTTACTGCAGCCATACCACTGTTCCTTGCCATCAGCCAGCAGGAGACGCTTCAGACCAAAGCTCCTCATGAGCTTTCCAGTGGCCTCCTTCAGTCGAGTGTCCGCCTTCCACTGGTTGTGGGCTGAGCTGAATAGGGGCCGATGGTTCGCGGCGAAACAGGGGCTCTCCAGAAGCTTGACCTTCCAGCCTCTCAAGGCAGTCTGGACGAAGAGCGAGGCGAAGAGGGGCCGCCCCACCGGGACAGAGAGATTAAAAAGATCCTCAGTGCGAATGAGGACAACTGCATCTCCTTGTAAAGCTGAACACACACTTCCGCTGCTCCCTGACGCAGCCGGTGAGTAGGTGGCCGTCCACTCTCTGAGGTTCACCCGCAGGTGGAGACACTGCACGGCAGATCGAGCCAGCACGGGTGCAGCTACCAGCCTCACAGGACCCCCACCCTCACCTTCCAACTCCCTGATCAGCCTCTCGATGGCCCGAGGTTGTTCCAACTCCACCCCGTCTGGCACCAGCAGCACAAACTCCGTCTGGACATGGAACTCTGGCCTGTGAGCTTGTGGGGGCTGGTCCGGGCTGGGGGAGAGGACTAGAAGGCGGGCCCCCTCTGGAAGCACCAGGGGAGGGTACGGAGACGTGTCTGCCACAGCCAGGAAGGGAAGCTCAGGCCTCTGGCGGAGGAACGAGTTAGCCACGTCCCCAACATAATTCTCAAAGTTTTCAAACTCCCTGAGAAGAACAGTTACACGTGGTCCTCGACTGTGTCCTTCACCTCCAACCACTCCAGGCTCTCCACCAGCTCCTACAGGCGCCCCTAGGCCTCCGCCCAGACCAGAGGCAGGCAGGGCAGCCCTCCTCGTGCCCCTGCCGAGCTCCTTCCTCTTGTCCATCATTTGCTGCTGAGCGCGGGACACATAGTAAAGAATGAGGAGGTTGAGGATGATGGCACCAGTCAACAGGCCTTGGCAGAGACTGATACGCATGGCAACTGATGATTACTTTCCAGTTTCTGTCAGGAGAAGTTTCAATTAAGAAATCCAGTGGTGGGTCTTAGGTCCCCATTAGTGAAATAGAAGAAGAATTACAGTTGAAAACAACCTGTGAAAGACAAAGAATAAATAAATTGTGCAGTGAGTGTGTTATGCTTTTAATCCCACAGCGTGATATGTTTATGACGATAGCATGACTGCGTAGTAAAATCACATGCTTCCTTAAAATGACACAGATGCTCTAATTTGAAATAGTTAGCAGTGCAGACATAATCAGATCCTTTAAATGTAAAACTTGGACAGCACTAACTCAATGCAAGGATTCCTTTCTAAATAAATGTAAGTAACGTTAGCTGCATTATCAAGCAATTAAAACAGACTGGTTAAATCCCTACCACAACTCACCTTCATTTGGATGTATCTTTTATTTTTATTTTTACGAGGCAGTTATTTGGAGCCATTTGCATCGTGCATTACTATGTTATTGGAGGCATAACGCGACGTTAAGCCTATTAACCTTGCTGCACTACAGGGTATTTGGTTTCCATGGTGGTCCATCTCAGCCAGCTCTGGTAGCATATGCGCGAACCTGGCTGGTTCGTTAGCAGCAAACACGGAGCTGAATCTGCATTGTTGGCTAATGTTGGTGCGGTTGTGGTTGAAGTCGAGTCTCCAACATTTTAAGATGAAATTCACAGTGCACAGAATTCGCTTCAGAATATTTCATTACTATGCAGTTTAACTCAAGCTCAACCATGAAACCCATCTGCACGAATGTACCAGTAAGAGACAACGTGTGCCATGACCTCCGGCTCGAATCCTTCAGAATAAAGGTGCAACAAAAACACATTTTGCACAACAATTGCAAAATACTATTGCTGGATTAAAATACATTCGTACACTATCATGTAATCTCTATTGTAGAAAAAAACTCAACTATACACTGTAGCCTACACTTTGGTCAATTTGAGACATTTGTAAAAACTATATATGAGAAATATGTCATAAAGAATGAAGTGGATGTAGGTGGGTGATTATTTTTGAGAAACTGCTATGTATCCACTTGTGTTTTACTTAAAGCTTTACTTAAAGCTTTTATTTAAAAGATGTTCTATCTTTGCTATGTAATATATTATGTAAATATTATGTACGTATATCCATGTGTATCTTACTGGTTACAATAAAAAATTAGAAAATATAGATTGACATGTATTAATGATGACTCTGGATGATGTGGTATTCGACTCGAATTGATAATAGATCTGCAACAAAACTGTGATGTGCCGTGGCATACGTAGCGGAAGACACGGAATCAAGACAAAATCACAGTCGACCCTTGTCGTGGAAACTTCAAACCGGAAACAAAATTGTGGGTACCGTTGGCTAACTCTACTGTCCTCAAAGCTCCTTGCTCACAAAATGGCAGGAAATGAATTCCCATAGCGGCTTATTCATTGTGTATTACTGCAAACATGGCCCTTTATTTGTCACCCACATCGGACATTTCCAACAGCAAACAGGAAACACATAAGGGGATGTACAGAATAAGAGTCTCAAACATCCTTGTGAGTGTTTTGAGAGTGATAGACATGTAATAACCGTATTCCCATGTTACTTTAAATAATGTTTCCAAGTGTGACTTTATGTTAAATGTGGCTTATTGTTAACTAAATAGGCCAGAATGTTACAAATATGTAAGTTGATCATCGTACTTTATCTTGAAGGTTTAGAAGCGGAAGTGTAGTATTTTGTTAGCTGAATAGTAATTTTGCTCTGTGCGTGTGAGAAAGGCGATAAAAGAGGGTCGCCTATAGTGCTGCTGGGTTGGAAGAAGGGTACGAGGTACTTTTTTAAAATTATTATTGTTCGTACACTCGGCCCATTCACGCCTCCTTATCCTGGCGAAAGGTTGAACGGTTAAAATGGAGGCGGATAGATCCGGCGGAGGACCAAACCCGAACTCCGGAGGAGGCGGCAGCGGAGCGGGGCGCAACCCAAACGGGCCCAAAGCAGCACCGGGCCAGGCGACATCAGCTGCGGCGACCGGAGTGATGGCAGCAGCGGCGGCGGCGGCGGCCGGGGCCATGCCCGGATCGTCGCAGGCTCGGGAGCTACAGGACGGGGACTCGGGCATGACGCTTCCTGGGATCCTTCACTTCATCCAGTACGAGTGGGGACGCTTCCAGGCCGAGAAATACCGCTGGGAGGCGGAGAGAGACGAACTCAGGGTAAATTAGTTTTTTTATAATTTAGCCTGTTTTTGTAACGTTAACGCCGAATAAAGGCCAGGACTGATATTGCAGGAGCTCTACTAGTGCTGCTTTGTGACAGTACACATGCCCTACAATCAATCAGTTTCGGGATGCCAACATGCTAATGGGCTAACATTACACCATATCATATTGTGTTGACCAGGATGTGTTATTACTAGGCAGGACATGACAATGAAGGGTATGTGTGACCTCCAGCTGATGGGCACCTACAGCCACAGGCTATAATGCACTGTATTTTCCCGGGAAATTAGTGCCTTTGCCCTTCAACCTGACATTAAAGCAGTTACATGCCACTCACAAACATATAGTCCACCAAGTTAGAGGAGATGGGTCAACCTGCTAAAGCAAACAATATGCAAAAAGGTAGGTAAACAGAGTTGAGGTTACCTTGCAGTGTCTGTTTGACATGAATGTGCACATCAAAAACATGGTCTGACATCATCAGACTGCTTTAAAGAGGGCCGGTGATTTGGCATGTGTATGGAAGCATTGATTGACTCATCAGGGTTTTTAGTAAGCTATCTGTGGCTGTTCATTTAAGGGTTAAAAGGGGTTAAAAGCTGAGTTTCCTTTAAATCACTGCATTGTATAATTAGTAATTTGAGCATCATTTGTGAAAGTGGTGTTCATACTTAACGAAAGCCCCCATTTAAAATTAAGCAGAGTTTTATTTTATTTGCAAAACATTTGGCACAGTGAGAGAAAGTGATCATGGTGACCTTTGTAACATAGCCTTTCACTCGAGTCGTGTACACCACCAGACTGCCAGCAGTTTTTGAATGAAATCCCATTTTACTGCATAACTCTTCCGATAAAGTTCCTTCCGGCATAATCTTGACAAATAGGGGTTTGTAGTAAAAGTGTAATACACATATTACATATTATATTGTATTTGCGTATCTGGTGGCATTTAATGGAAATCTACATTTGCATTAGGGCCTGTATCACTCACAGATGGAGGAGTCAGGGGTGTGGTGCATGGACAGGTTTGAGTATGTAATGTCGGTATATTTATCAGCGTCATTCACACTCGTTTGATTTGTTTTAGATTACTGTCAGTTAAGTACCATCCCTCCAAAAACTAGGCCTGACCTTGCACATCTTGACTGAACCATATAACCTGCCACTTACAAGTACACATGCGCTGTCTGCCTTTAGGTTAGTGAAGTGAGCTTTTGGCCTTAAAGTTAATCAATTTCAGTCCCTGAAATGGCCATAAAGATCTATATGAATGTGAGTTAATGTTATAGAAAAGCTCCTTAAGCAAGGCATGAGTCCCCTAATGGTCCCAGTTATTCAGAGACTGACAGCAGAAGACAGAGGTTGTACTATGCAACATTCCTATATGCATGTATGACTGTGTGAGGCAGAGCATTGCTGGGCAAGATTCTGCTTACTCATCAAATTGTTCCAGGATTAAGGCAGCTTAGGAAAACATACAGGCATTCAAAGATGTTTTTGCTCTGCGTTTGGAATGAAAAGAAGACCAGTTCCTCTTTTTATTCCTAAACCCATATGTGGTCTTCTTGGAACCACGTGCTCTTGTAATTAGGACAAACTATCTTCTGGAGTTCATTAGCTTGACAAAACCACAGGATGTATGAGCAATGTGTGTATATATATATATATATATACACACATTGCTCATCTTCTGTCACTCTGCTTCTCACTTTGCCCCTGACTCAAACCTAGTTATAAATAGGAGCCTTGATAAAATATGGATGAACAATAACAAACTGGCTGTGCCTGGTGCTTTCATAGTTGTGTGTGTGTGTGTGTGTGTGTGTGTGTGTGTGTGTGTGTGTGGGAATGTTAGGTAGAAGCGGTCCATCGCTATGTCCAACACGCCATTAGTGCTTGTTATGGAACTTTGTTTGCGTGTGCGTATTCCTGCACTGGTTTCACGGGTACAATTATCACCACGTCCTGAGCTGAGAGCAAGAGAGGATTGCTGGAGTGCAAGGCTGAGACATTGACCTAGCTTACATTTTAACACCCACAGGCCTCTGGCTTTTGTTGCCAGCATGGCGGCAGGGCTCTCACCATGCCAGTTAGCATGCGCCGCTGGCCATGTCCTGAGTGTTTGCAGCACCATAATATACATGAGTCCATCACATGTCGGCTACACATGACCTTTTGTGCTTTAGGCATGCACACGGCAAAGAAGCTGCAAACAATAATCTTAGATGCCAGCAGCAGCAAAACCATCACCAATATTTGAGATAAACACTATCGTTTTACGACTGTGTGCCTCTTTGTGCGACGGCGTAGATGTCTGTGTTTGTAGCATAGCTTGTCTCCGTGAGACTGTAACACATGTGCTGTCTCTGCGAGTGTGTTTTTGGTGTGAAACGCCACCTGTGGTGTTGTGTCTCCCATGACATGGCAGGAATGACAGTCCTCCCCTCTCTGGGCCAGGTGGGACGTCCCAGCACCACCATGGGACAAGCTGCACAGGGGACAGGTGGCAGTGGCCTTGTCTCTTTGTCCTTCAGACACACAAGAAGCTTGTTTCCAGTGTATTCTATCAAATTACATGACTAGTGCACTGTGTGCGAACAAGCTTGTTTTTGTGTGATCCTCATTATAATTTAATGGACAAACGGACTGTGCAGCAGACAATGGACCAAGTCACTGCTCTTATTATTCAGGGAAAAGGGCGGACCTCTACCTGTTCCTCTTTGAACTACAGTATTCTCATTTCAAGCTATTTAATTGTATTAACCGTGTCATCGTTGTGCAGAATAGATTACTGGTGACCCAGATGACATCACTTCCTGTTGAGTATGGCCCAGAGGGCCCCTGAGTACACATCTCTAATTAATAGCTTTGTGCTCTCAGGCATGACACACATATGACATCTATATGTACTGCATTATTACAGTGTGCCTCCCTCCCACGCCCCCTTACAGAGCTCCTGTTCTATACGCGTTGTTAAAAACTCCCTCTTGTATTTCTCAATTTCTTTCCCAACTCTTCCCGTAAAATCTTTATTATCTTATTTTTTTTGCTTCCCAATGCTTATCAAGCATTTTCTAGTCAACACAGGCAGAAAACCCAACTTTCTAGGATGTCATTCTCTAGCTAAAACACACACACACACACACACACACACACACACACACACACACGGCTCTCTGACATTCTCCATCAAAGCACTGTCCCAGAAAAGTTCATTGCTCTACTTGTTGGCTCATGGCGTCTCTCTTGGGGATGAAGGGTTGAGAAGATGGAGGGTGGCCAGTGGAGGAGGAAAGCTGCCCTTGACCCTGTTCTGCAGCTATTAGAGGGGGACTGTCTGAAAAGGCTAAATGTGTCAGCTCTCCATGTTACGACAAACCCTGGAAAGGTCAGCAGCAGCTGGCCACGCTGAGGAAAACCCACCCACAGGAAGGAGAGATCAGATGGCGCGACCGGTTTGCTCCTTACAAGGTTCCTTTGTTCGTTTGGTTTGTTTACCAACATCATACAAAGAAAATAACCACAGAGTCAATGTTAGCAGGGGCTATATCAAGCGACACTTCAAAGACTAGCGAATGGTTTTGTTACCCCTCTGCATGGGTTGGTATTAAACACGGATCAGTATTCTACTTGAGTATTACTCTCTTTATAAATACTGAGAAGTCTTTTGACCTGCTGCTCCATGTTGGCTCTTATTTACTGTCAGTTTCCTGATGAGACCACCTTACGTGCCTGGTCTCACCTTTGTTGGCGCAGGTCCCCCTCACGACTAAAAACACGCATGTCCCAATCTGAACCAGACAAAGGGCAGACTAATACAGACCAGTGAAAGAACAAAACAAAGGGTTTATTAAAAATAGCACACATTTCTTGTTAATGTATTCACACACTTTGGTGGGAGCTGTTAGTTGTAGAACCTCCTTTGAACCAGAAGCTTATCTGTTGAAAGCGGCATTTCTTCTTGTCCCTGTAACGGCTAATGTGTGCTGTGGTAAATGAATCCGCTCTGACATCAGATGTTACCCTCTGAACCCCATTACCACACCACTTTCAAAGGGAAATACTGTCGAAGAGAAATGGCAAGTGAAACCAGGTCAGAGGCAAATAATGAGCAGTTAAGTAATAGATCAAGAATGGCACCACACAATAACACCTCTGACACACTAATCCCTCTGTTTTGGCTTCCTCTATGTATGTGGAAAAGGCAGCTCTAACAGTGTGCGCTCATTGTTGGTATTTTTGAGTGTGTGTGTGTTTGTGTGTGTGTACACAGCCTTGGCTTTACTTGGGCCAGCAAAGAAGTGTCAGGGATTTAAGGCATGTGCACAACTGGGAACCTGTCCTTCTAGGAACACAGTTGTGTGACACTGGCGCACAGAGGTGGGATGTTATCTCTGCGTGAGAGCAGGTTGCAGCTCGTCTGTGTGTGTGTGAGCAGGAGTAGAGACGCGTGTCCAGCCCCGAAGGAAGAAGCAGACGCATTCCTTCTAGAAATTAAGAAGCACTTTGCTGATTCGAATAATTTAGTTCAAAGAGCAGGATTGTCATCGACTATTGACTTTGTTTGATCTTAGTGGTGTTCAAATGTACTTCAGTAAATGATCAAATCACCGGCCACACTACCCCCTAGTCAAAACGGTCACAGTAATGTCCCCCACACTGTGACCGTTTTGATTAAGCTGCTTTTGGTTCAGGCTTTTCTTTTCTTCAGGTCAAATTCGGCCGACATATGAACTCACAAGAGCTCAGCACCCTCTGATCTGTACGTGTTTAACCAGAACCGTGTATCGATGCTGAGCAAGTGATCAAGTCAGCACTCAGGATTCTGGGTTATGGATTTGTTTATTTGTGGACAGAGGACCTCGTGGGCCCCTTCTTTGTGAAGTTGGCCCTCCTGGATCAGCAGCAGGCCGCAGCATCAGAACCAGTCTTTGTCATTATTGCGGATGCCAGGTCGACCTTTAACGTTACCCATATTTTGCGAAGATACATTTTTAATGTGAGCTGTTTTCAAATGCACTGGAACAAGCCTTTCTACCATTACAAAACACAACAACTACGCAATTACTACTGGTGTGCAGCTGGAAAATCCCAGCTAACTAGCTGTTGTAGCTAACCCTATGCCAGCTGCTCCTTCAACCACATAACCACATAACCACGGCAAATGACACGTTACACGGCTGTTTGTACAGGAGAAGCAGATTTTGGTGTTTCACTAGTCCTCCTGGCTTCTTGAATACATGCACGCATTTCTATTTCACCTTTCCTTTCAGTGCTCCTGATACATAACATACGTGAATTGATTATTGTTTACTATTACCATTATTTACTTTTAAAAACTGAAGTGCATATCTGTATTTCATAACCTCTTTGGACATGCCTGCAGTGTTGACATGCTAGCTTTGACAATTATCTCCAAACTCCAAGCATATAAAATCACATTGTATTAGTCAGTAGCAGTAGTACGGTTTGCTCGGCAGATTATCGTGTGTGTGTGTGTGTGTGTGTGTGTGTGTGTGTGTGTGTGTGTGTGTGTGTGTGTGTGTGTGTGTGTGTGTGTGTGTGTGTGTGTGTGTGTGTGTGTGTGTGTGTGTGTGTGTGTGTGTGTGTGTGTGTGTGTGTGTGTGTGTGTGTGTGTGTGTGTGTGTGTGTGTGTGTGTGTGTGTGTGTGTGTGTGTGTGTGTGTGTGTGTGTGTGTGTGTGTGTGTGTGTGTGTGTGTGTGTGTGTGTGTGTGTGTGTGTGTGTGTGTGTGTGTGTGTGTGTGTGGCGTGCGTGTTCGTTCCCGGATGATTGACTACCCACTCAAGTAGACCGAGTGTCTGCCCCGTGAGATAGTGTTTTTAGACTGTTCCACTTTTATGGAACTGCGTGTGCGTGTGGCAGCAGACTCGTGGACACACACGCGGGCGTACAGAGGAGAAATGGACTGTAAAACGACTGCCGCTTGGCACAGAGAGAGACAGAGACGGTGAAAATGCAAAACTGTTGTGCCTGCGAATACCTGCATGCAAACCCTGAGATTAGAAACGGGGGTAGGCTTTTTTTTACCCTACTCTTACTGGGATCTGTTGTGTTGTTGCCTGGTGTGAATCAGTTCTGTGAGGCATCACTTGGTGCAAAACATAGCATGCTTTGAACCTTTCCCATCACTCCGACAGCCCTTTCACATCTTTGTCAAGTCTTGCCATATGATGCCTAACCCAAGGGAAGACCCTGTCTAAAGATAGCCCTTGTCAAATCTTGAACGTGTTGTCACCCTGCATTCTCTCATTATCAGTTTTTATTTTTCTTAAATTTTTTACCATATTGCAAGAGTGAGCGGTGAACATCTCTTTCCTGAAGGTAAGAATCGTATGAGCTCAGTTGAGGAAGGAAAATGAAAAGGGAGCCACACAAAGGAAGGATGTGTCTTAAAAGAGGGTATTTGAATTTGGCCGGTGTGTGTCTTGTTTTCCTCCTCTGCAGATGCGCACTGAGGCCTCGGTTAGGAGAAGTTAAAAATAAGAGCTCTGTTCCACAACCCTCTACTTATTCCTCTGGGTTCTCAGAAGCCGTGTTTGCTATGCTTGTCACATTTAAATGTTTCTTTCACGGCCTCTGCTTGTGATCTCTGTTGATGTCAAATGCTTTTCTAGCTTGAGAATTGAAAAAGCACATGCTGGACTTATCATGTCAATATAAATAGATGTTGCGATCGTATATGCTTGCGAGTGTGTGTGCCTTTTTTATAGGAACTTTGTGTTCCTTACCATCCTGTACGTGTGTTTCAGGCTCAGGTGGCATTCCTACAGGGTGAGAGGAAAGGGCAGGAGAATATGAAACAGGACCTGGTGAGGCGGATCAAGATGCTGGAGTACGCCCTCAAACAAGAGCGGTAAGACCGATGACCGGAAGCTCTGGTGTCTGGTAGTCACACATTCATTCAAACTGTGATTTGATGGTGAAAGGTTTTCCTGTATTTGCCTGTAATGCTGCCCTCTTGTGGTGGTCTGTGGGGCTGCAGGGCTAAGCATCAGAAGCTGAAGACAGGAAATGACCAGAGTCCCGGAGACAAGAAACCAGAGACAGAAGCAGACCAACGTATGTTTAACCAAGCCCTTATGCACCCTCTTACTGCTGCTTTACTTTCAGAGCAACTCAAAATGTCTGCTTTTGCATCACTATCGACCAATCTGTTTCCTGTAGTTCTCAATGGGCCGGCTGAGTCAGACTCCGAGCCAGCCAATCAGATGTCCTGGAAAGAGGGACGTCAGCTACTACGCAAGTAAGGCCTCTGCGTCATCAACTCCTTTCTGTTTCAGTAGCATACCTTTGTAGTCCATTAGTACTTTATCATTGGTGTGAAACTTGTGATCTAGACTCGAGTGACTGATTCATATGTGGGTGGATATTAATTAACGTGAGATTTTTCCGGTGAATGTAGATATCTTGAAGAAGTGGGTTATTCAGACACCATCCTGGACATGCGATCTAAGCGCGTGCGCTCGCTGCTCGGGCGGAGCAGCCCCGAGGCCAACGGGCCTCCACCCAGTGAAATCTCTCCTGAGCCCGAGCCCCGGGCAGGTGGAGAGTCGATGTTGGTCCGACAGATAGAGGAACAAATCAAGAGGTGAGAGGTCTCTCTGCTGTTGCTCCTCTCATCAGAGCAGTGATGACACCCACAGATTGCAACACAAGGCCCAAATCATTGCACTTCTTATGATTAAAACAGAGAATGACATATTCTTTGTTGAATAAATCACTGCACAATTATGATCTTTCATACCTGCGACTGCTATAAAACTGCTTTCCCCCCACACAGATTTTTCCCCATCTAAAGCAAATATAATGGTCATGCGGTTCTTCTTTTGTAAAATATTAACGTGGCCTAATTTACACGTTATGACGATCTGATTATCTATTGACAGACATGAAATATTATGGTCGGCTGATTTGGGTCATTTTAGAACAACGTCTTCTAAGAACATCTTACAAAGACCTCTTCCTCAGGGAGAGTCTTTACTGGGATCAATGTACAGTCAACAGTGCACTTTTTACATGAGACAGCTGTCATTGTTTCATACGGCTGCTTTGTACGTAGCATTTGTTTGTAGCAGAAATGTGAAACTGGAAAAACAGCACGCACAAATCTTAAAAGCTTGGTGCCAAAAATAACAAAAAGCTTTCACGGTTGTGTACCTGTCAGGCCGGTTAAGATTTAATACATGACTGGAAATATTTTAGGATAGAATAATCAAAATGGGACAGTTAACTAGGACAGTAAAATGCACCCATAACACTTTTTTAGATTCTACTGTAATGTAGACGGCTGTGGCCAAACCTCCTATAATGTGGTATTATATATGTATAATTGAGGTCCTGCCTCCATCCACAAGATATTGACCTAAATATAATTTTCTTCTGTGCATTTGTAGGAACGCGGGCAAGGAAAACTCTAAGGAACGTCTGGGCGGCTCGGTGCTCGATAAGATCCCCTTCCTGCACGGCTGCGAGGACGATGATGAAGACGACAGTGACGAGGAGGATGACTTCCAAGGCATGGCCACTGACTGCATCGATGGACCGCGAAAGAACAAGAAGTCTCGCGTAAAGGTACGACCGGTGATTAGGAATAATACGAGGAAGACTGAATGACTGAAGCTATGAACTGCAGACTCTGTCCGTGAAGTGAACCCTCTTCTCCGCTGTGTTCGGTCCAGATGGCCTCGGAGCCCATGACCACAGACCTGGACCCGGAGGACGAGGAGGACGAAGACGACTCGGAAGATGCCCTCAGCGAATTTGACTTCCTGGGCTCGGGGGAGGATGGGGAGGGGGCGGGAGAGGCCCGGATCTCGGGGGACGGACGGGAGTTAGGTACGCTGTTGCCTTAGCAACATCATCAGCACAGCACTGCCAGAATCACTGCCACCAGTGTATCTGTCTTTTTTGACCCCCTCCCCACCCCCTCCCCCCGCTCACTTTTTTTATCTTTTACTTCTCATTGTGTCCTGGCATCTCTTCTTGTCAATAAAACCAACCTCTTTTCCCAACCACCTGTCTCTCTGTCCTGTTTCACGAGCTGTCAGTCTGTGATTCTTGAGAGCGGTGTAGCTGTCATCTCCGTCTGTAGATGTATTTTCTGTGGTGCGGGGTCATTTCAAAGGTTGCCAAGCATGCTGCCTTCTCTTTTTTAATGTCCACATTTCATTCTTTGAGTCATATTTACACTGTGACCCTGTCTTATTGATTTCAAATTCAATTATTTTTTTATTGTTTGAGTGTATGTTTTGTATTTAAAGAATGAAGTCTATCTTTTTGCCTCTGTCCACATCGTCTCTCATCTGTCCGTCTGCTGGCCTCTCCAACCGTCCTCCGCCCCTCTGCATGACTGGATGTTTTGTGTCTCTCTCCTCTTGCCGGGTTCAGAGAACCGCAGGAACAAGTTACAAGGCATGATGTCGGACTTCCCCCCTAAACCCACCCCGCCCCCCTCTGTATCAGGACAAGCTCGCCCCGGGGAAGGTAAGACTGCCCCGCCATGTCTGCGTAGGTGTGAACGTACAAAACTGCTCCTACACCTTTTAAATGTTTCCTCTGATACAGTGTGGGAGTAAGGAAACACAATTTATAGACGCTTTGCTCGGGAGATCTAAGATTTATTGCTATATTTTACATTCTCTTCCTCTCAGCCTGTATTTATAGGGCCATAATGTTTTGTGTAACTCTTGTGCTTTTTCACCTGCAGGTGGTGTTCTGGGTTTCTCCTCTGACGTCTTCATTATGGATGCCGTCGGAGGAGGAGACATGAACCTGGGTGAACTGGCTGACCTCACCGTGGCAAATGACAACGATCTCTCCATGGATGTAATTACACGTTCGTTCTGGTCGACACACAGGATTGTAACCCTACGTGCACAGGATGTGTGAATGTTGACTCTTTCTTTTTTAAATCTGTGTCCTGTCAGATGCAAGATAACAGAGAGGAGTTTAAGAAGACATGGAACCCTCGTTTCACACTACGCAGCCACTTTGATGCCATCCGCGCTTTGACCTTTCACCCCAGTCAAGCGGTGCTGCTCACGGCCTCTGAGGATGGCACTCTAAAACTGTGGAACCTCAACAAGGCCATGCACTCTAAAAAGTAAGAATCCGCAAATCCACAGGGAGTGGATTTAATTACAACTCCCTCCAAAGGCTTTCCGAGCAGCGGTAGCACAGATAATGTACAAATGTAACATCAAACACAGCAAAGATAAGAAGCACGTTTATACGATTGTCTCCCTCCACAGGAACGCAGCGCTGGATGTGGAGCCCATCTACACATTTAGAGCACACAGGTGAGTTGAGTACAAATCCAAACACATACCATACAACGGATGCAGTGCAGCCACTGATGCCTCTCTCTTTATGTCCAGTGGAGCTGTTCTGTCGCTGACCATGAGTGAGGACGGAGAATCCTGCTACAGCGGGGGTCTGGACGGGACTGTCAGGTGTTGGAAGATGCCAGACCTCAATGTGGATCCTTATGATAACTACGGTCAGCCATGATCAACTGCAGAGTAAGAATGATTTTCCAATTTAGAAGTGTATTTTTTTTTTTAATACGTGCGCTTGTCCATCCAGATCCCGGCATCGAGAGCAGCGTGCTAGCCGGCCACGAGGACAGCGTGTGGGGTCTGACTTACTCGGCAGTCAACCATCGTCTCGCCTCGTGCTCAGCCGATGGCACCATTCGCATCTGGGACCCTCAGAACTCTGCTCCCTGCCTGTCTGTCTTCAATAAGGAGAGAGGTAGACGTCTGTGTTGAGTGTGAAGACGTGCGTTTTGAGCTTTGTATTGCGTCCACAACTTGATCATCTCACGTCTTCCCCCAGAGCACGGGACACCCACCTCAGTAGCCTTTGTGGCCACTGACCCCAACCAGGTGGTCGTGTCATACGACGCAGGCGAGACGCTGCTCTACGACCTCAACACGGAGCAGAGCATCACTACACTCGAGACACAGACCAAGGATGGTATGTTCTGGCGCTGGTTTGTAACCCGCTTTGAGATCAAAAGTTCAACTGAAATAGTGGAGTAGAAAAAACAGATGAGGTTCAGATGGAGTCGTTTGTCTTCCTTCTGCAGGCAGCGAGCTGATCAACCGTGTGGTCAGTCACCCGTCTGAGCCCGTCTCCATCACTGCACATGAGAACCGCACCATCCGCTTCTTAGACAACAAGACAGGTATCTGCATGTCTTTTTTTTTTTGTACTGGTCATCTGGTAATTTCTGGAATGTGAAGGCACCTAAATAAGCTTATTTTGTGTATTCATAAAGGTAAAGTTGTCCACTCAATGGTGGCTCACCTGGACGCGGTCACCTGTCTCACTACAGACCCTAAAGGCACTTACCTCATCTCTGGCAGTGAGTACACTCAGCTTCACTGTGTCCTTATTTAGCTGAACTTCTTAGGATCGGGCTTCCTCATTTTCAAAATACCATAAACTATTGTCTTATTCCCAAATCACACCAACATCATTGAACCCGGAGAGAGATTTTAACGGCAACAGTTTATTTTAATATTGCGTCTGTATACAAGTGTGTATTTCTCAGGAATTGATGAATATCTAATGGATTGGAGAAAGTAATACATCATCTACTATTCGTCATCAAACTCATGTTTAGATGGAATGAAACCATCAGAAAGCGTCACAATTAGTAGTCTCTCTAAAGTCGCACTAGAATGCATGCAATGCTTTAAGTTTAGCTTTTAAAACAATACAAAGCACTTCTCGACCTTCCACTGTGGTCTTTGTCCCGGCACCATGGTCTTTGTTTTCACCCGCTCTCTGCCCCCTGCAGGCCACGACTGCTCGGTGCGCCTGTGGATGCTGGACAACAGGACGTGCGTGCAGGAGATCACGGCTCACAGGAAGAAGCACGACGAGGCCATCCATGACGTGGCCTTCCACTCCTCACAGCCCTTCATCGGCAGTGCCGGCGCAGATGCACTTGCCAAGATCTTTGTCTGACAGCACTGTCGTCATTCTGGTGAGACGGGGGTCACGTTGTTGACAGAAAGCCTGTATTAGAAAACAGGGTTTGGGAGTTTTATGGCAGGACATTGAACAGGCAATGAAAGGTTTAACATTACATTACATTTAGCTGACGCTTTTATCCAAAGCGACTTACAATAAGTGCATTCAACCATGAGTACAAACTCAGAACAACAAGTATCAAGAAAGTACAATTTCTTCAAGAAAGCAAAACTACAAAGTGCTATCAGTAAGTGGTACTAGAGTGCTGCTTTCCTTATTCAAGGTGTAGTCGAAAAATATGTTTTTTTTAGTTTGCGGCGGAAGATGTAGAGGCTTTCTGCTGTCCTGATGTCACTGGGAGCTCATTCCACCATCGAGGAGCCAGGACAGAGAACAGTCAAGACTTTGTTGAGTGTTTAGCTTGCAGCGACGGAGCTACAAGCCGATTGGCAGAAGCCGAGCGGAGCGAACAAGCTGGGGTGTAAGGTTTTACCATAACCTGGATGTAGGATGGGTTTAAGGAAAGTCTATTAAATTGGGTTGGGAATTGTAATACTATGAGCTTAAGTCAGGATATCTCCGCCTCCATT
This sequence comes from Cottus gobio, assembly GCA_023566465.1. Classification (NCBI taxonomy): domain Eukaryota; kingdom Metazoa; phylum Chordata; class Actinopteri; order Perciformes; family Cottidae; genus Cottus; species Cottus gobio. The sequence continues at coordinate 15,732,282 of CM042220.1, forward strand.
GCTTCTATTTGTGTGTATATGTTTTTAAATTGTCAATGTCAGAAGTGTTTCTGAATGGTGGTTTGTCTAACTTTGTTTGTTTCTGCCTTTTTAGAGTCCTGTAAAAACAACTGGGCCAAAAGAGACTGAAGACTCACACACCCACACACACTTGTCCTGCACCCCACTGGCTGGGTCATCGCCACAGGACATCACCTCCTCTCCATGTTCCACTCTACTCTGATGCCTCAGTGACTTCTTGTAATACTAATCATACTGCTTTTTTATAAAAACCCTGCTGCTCCTTTTTTCGAATAATCACATTTGGAGTAACACTTTTCTACACTACAATATTTCGTTCAGCTTCTTTTTTTTTCATTCTACCAAAACTTATTACAAAACACCATGTGCGTGTGTGTTTTTGTGCGCTTGAACTGCTGACACACTACTCACACGGAGAAACCACCAAGGAAACGCTCGCACTGCCCAGCACGCACGATGCACCACTGCACGCATTTCAGTAGAGATCTCAATTGAACAAAACAAACATACATATGTAGACATGACTAATAACAGTTATCTTTCCCAGTGTCGGCAGAAAACACCTAACCGACCTCCTAAATGGGAATCAATATATTACATTCCAAAGACGTGTGTGTGTGTGTGTGTGTGTGTGTGTGTGTGTGTGTGTGTGTGTGTGTGTGTGTGTGTGTGTGTGTGTGTGTGTGTGTGTGTGTGTGTGTGTGTGTGTGTGTGTGTGTGTGTGTGTGTGTGTGTGTGTGTGTGTGTGTGTGTGTGTGTGTGTGTGTGTGTGTGCCAGTGTTGAACAAATAGCTTTAATTTCCACTTTAAGGCCAAGTATCATCGTATGTATGAGTATTATAATGTCCACATGATCTGTGAGGTGGAATGTCACTCTGCTGTACAAGATGAATGAACATATTTTCACAATCATGGTCCATTTCTACAAATGTGCAGTTTGAACCCTGTGGACTGAGGCTCTCACGACACATTAACCAGCTAACGGTAGACATCACGAGAGTGCAGTTAAAGTCAGGTGACTTGCAGAGGCAGTGAGGCCGGGCTGGATGCTCTCGGTGCTTTTTACTGTTCAGAAGAGTGTGCGTGTGTTTGTGTATGCACTAGTTAAATCACGGTGCTATGAAAGACCTCGCTGGTCAGAATCAGGGAGCGGTTTTGTGTGTATGTGTGAGAAAGAGAGACTGTGTTTCTCACTCATCGGGCTATAAAGTGATTCTGCTTTTTAAATGACATTTCATTGGTTAATCATTTCAATAGCTGTGGTCACATTTTAGAATGAACTGTTACCGTCTCTCATTAGAGATGTGAATAGTGTCACCATTGATTGTTTTAGGAATGTACAGAGCTGATGATGATTATTTTACAGTGAGTACCACTTGGACTGAAAACGTTTCCTCAGATGAGAGCTGGTCCGATTGTCTTTTTTCATTTCATCTTGGAAGTCGGTGCCCGTTTGTAGGCGGTGCGTGGTTCTGGCATGTTGTTATTTATTCAGGCTTTCCAAATAAAAGAAACAAAGCTTGACATTACCTGCACTTGAGTGTTTAGGTGAGGTTCCCTTGCGTTGTTTTTGACGTGCACCAGTTGCACGGTAGCACATAACCCAGAGAGCTAATGATGTAAAGCTGCATGGTCTCCTCTTTCTGAAGAGGCGGGGAGAAATGGGAGAAAGAAAAAGAAGAGAGTCCATTTTCAATTCAGACTTGCCATTTCAGAAGAAAAGAAAGAAAATAGAAGACATAATTGATTGAAGATGTTTGGGTGACTCGGCACCTATTCTGTCTTGCTGATCCCTTCTGGTTCTGCTATTTCGAGCATTACCCTGAGGACATTTGGCTTCGGTGGAGACTTTGTTGCTTCGAGACGCCTCACGTCTTTCTCTGTTTGTTTCCGGCATCTAAACTGACCTAACTTCAAATTACTTGACTGGTAATTGTATCGTATTACCTTGAGAAGACCGATTCAATCCGGTGTTAAGACGGTTGGTTCAGGGGACCCTTCACCTCTTTTAGATTGCAGGGTCACACTGGGGGTCAGAGGTCAGATCTAAGGGTTCAAAGTAGCCGAGATGTAAACACTTCTTTCCTAATCACTGAAGACACTAGCATTCATAGTTCAGGTTTATTTTTCTGAAACAGGATGGTGGACTGTTCCGGACGCAACTACATTATTGTACCGCTGCTGGACATAACATCCTGTTATCACATTGAACTACTATCGGCTCCACTTTGCACTGCATTTAGTTGTGGATGCTTGTGGTGAGGAGTGGTTACAGACAGGGTGCAGAAATACTGGTTGGCAGACATTTCTTATACAATCTGAAGTAAATACTAAACAGTGAAAAACCTCCTGTGGCTCGCAGTTATTTGATAGTGAGAGTTACTGAGGGCCTCTTTCTGAGAATGAAGACAAATCAGTGTGACACATCAAAAAAGAAATCCAAACAGAGGTTGTAAATGATGACTAGAAATGCCATTACGTGCTGTAAATGTCCATCATTTCCTTGTTTTCTTTCTTTCATTTCATTTCTTTGATTATGAATATGATTATTAAGATGTAAGAATACTGTAGTATCATGAGTGAATCATTCTTCCTTGCTAGGCATAGAACTTGCTTGTGATTGATAATGTATAACTTGTAAAAAAGAAAACGATAAAAAAACATGAAAAAAAAATGTTAAAAAAACTCCTACCAGTCAGAGGCCAAGGTAAAGGACTCATTTCTTTGTTTTTATTTTTTTATTAGCAATTTATCACTGTGTGATATTTTGTACATCATATTAAGCTGTATTCAAACTATTTCCTCTAACTACAAGGGATAAGAGACCTGCTTTTTATTCATTTTGTTTTATTATATATTTTTGAACTGCATTCTAGCTTGTATCAAATGACTTTCTCTTTTTGTTTACGGGTCCCCTGTTGTATGTCATTAAGGAAGAAAAAAATAAAAAAAATGAAGATTTTGTACAGTGAATTGAGAGTTGTTTGTGTGGTCTTTTTTTGCCTTCAAAAACAACTGGACACATGGAGGTATCACTATCTGTCAGACAATACACCGTCAAAGTACCCTGATGGAATAACTAGACTCAACAGCTGTTTAGTTCAGGGACTTTTCAGAAATCTTTTAAAAATGTGTTGAAATTAATGCATCAGAGACCAGTATTTCCTTTCAGTCTTAATATTTGTCAAGTTCTGAAAAGCCTGGATGCCACACTTCCCTAATACAACTTGATATTGTCTTTCATTCATGTGGTTTTCCTACGAAACATTTAATTATCTTGTTAAAAACCTTAAAATACATCTAATTCAAAATCTATCTAACATCTATGAATATGCAAATATATGTTTTTCTCAAACTACTGTTTCATAGTCAACATCCTGCTTTACTCCTATAGGACTTCCCGTGATGCCAGCTAATCTTGATTTGTAAAAGAGTTCCCCGTTTCAATGCAGCCTCCCGAAATCACATAACTGAAACTAGGAAAGCTGACATTCTTTGTCTGGTTGGATTTTAGAGAACCTCCTCTTGTCACAGGTATGGTGTCCACTACTCATCCAGAACGAACCTTTCAACCTACAAGCTTTAGGTGGCTTACCACTCAAACCAATATGCCATCTATATTGTTTTAGCCTTTTCTACATCAAATCTTCACATTGCAATTGCTATTAGTATAATTTCAGCAGCAGGCTAAGGCTCATTTCTTTCTTTTTTAAATGCTGCTTTATCTTTCTGCCGACACATAAACAACATTTTATAAATAATTGGGAAATTATATTGTATTTAATTGTTAGTGGAACACTCCTGTGTGTTCATGTCTCCTGTGGCTGTGTGTCCATTTGTAATATAAAACCAAATCTCCAGGTGAATGGGCAACAATGCAGCTCAATGGCCTCATCTGTACTTAGGAAGTAACTATTCCATATCCATCTGCATCAAACACTGCCCTCTTGTGGTGAAAAGTAGAGTCATGGAAAGCATTATTTGCTGCAGCTTACTATTCTGGTCTCTTGCCTTAGTTTTAATATTTAAAATTGTGAGATGGAGTCCCAAAGGGAAGCATGCTGTGATTTCCCTCGGAGGAACTATCTAGGCAGGTTTTTATGACCAAAGTTATTATTTCCATCTGCACGCTTTCAATGCAAGATAAGATCAGTGGTGCAGAGTCATTCATCCTCTAATTCTGTATATACTAGTGTGTGCAAAGTGCCACCCACTCCCTCACCGAGAAAGTTTCTCATTTTATTGAAACTTCCAATCAATTTAGCATGAAAACAGCTCTGAAGGAGGCGGGGCTCTGTTCTGTAATCCAGCAGAGGTGTGTCTACTAAGAGTTCAACAAGGAAAGGTGTTACAAAGGGCAAATGAGGCAGACAATAGAGCTTCACAGAGGTCCAGAAAGAGGGAAGCCGAGGGAGAGATGGGAGGGCTTTGAGCGTGGAGCTGCCCCCTCAGGCAGTGTAAGACGATCTTTGCTGGCCTGGACTCAGGGAGCCAACAAGACCAGTAACCCCAAAGCAAGGAAGAGAGAAAGAGGAAAAGGGAGGAGGGAGAAGCCAGGGAGCCAGAGGGCGGGACTTAGTGAGAGGCGATTGGCTTCAGGCTCTGTCAGTCATTTCACTTCCTCCCTGGCTGTGGAAGTTCACATATGAGAGGGCAGGAGGGAGGGGGAGAGGGAGGTACCCTCACGCGGCTCTCACACTCTGAGTGGTTTTTCACGAAAAAGACTGAACCGGGGCTGAAACTGAAACAGGGCAACACTCGTGAAAGGAGTGCAGTCTCTTGCTCTCCTTCATTCTTACAGTTTCCTGTTCAAGGAGGCCATTTTGTAACTCAGCCTGGAGAAGAGGCACAACAAAGTTTGGCATTGTTTTTGTTTTGTTTTTTTTCTCTCCCACGGCTGGGAGTTTCACAATCAAGTTTGGACTTTCTCCCCCTGCACATCCACTTCTTCAGGGCGAGAGAGCCGAAGGAGGTGGCGGAGTTTGTGAGTCTGTCACACACACTGCTCATGCCTGTCACGCCGGGACAATAACAGCAGCCTGAAGAGGAGAGCGCGCGAGAGAAGTGTCAGAAAGGAAGAAAAAATTAAAAAAACACAACTTCCTTGAAAAGGATTTCTTCCTTGAGCCAGTGTTTGGAGGGTGGACACAGAGGAACCGGGACTCTCTGCGCGCGCGAGTGTGTGTGTCTGCGCGCGCGTGTGTCTCTGCATGTGTCAATGTGTGAGCCCCTCTCTCCTCCTCTGAGACAGTTTGAATGAATTTGTGTTTTCTGAGAACCTGTGTGTGTGTGTGTGTGTGTGTGTGTGTGTGTGTGTGTGTGTTTGTTGAGAGCTTCGTGCCGCTACCTACCCAGACTCTGAATGGCTAACGTTAGCCCCTGTATGTCCTCAGGGGCCATGGCCCAGGTCTTCTTCCCCCCTGGGGGCTCCTCCCCACCAGGCTCAGCTGTGTTGCAGCAGGGGACCCCCATATCTGTGCCCCCTGTGCCTGCTCAGGCTAGTTTTCCTCTGATGGACCTGACACCGGGCCAGGGTCCAGGTGGGGCTGTGATACCCTCGCAGCCTCCCACTCCAGGAGGGGTGTCCTTCATCATCCAGATCGGCCTGACACGAGAATCTGTCCTGATGCCCCTGAGTGCTGACCTGGCCTATGTGAAACAAATTGCCTGCTCCATTGTTGACACCAAGGTAGGACGTGTGTATGTGTGGGGGTTAATCTGTGTGAACTGGGGCGGAGGGGGGTATCTCAGGTAAACTGTGTGTGCATCTGTTCCCCAGGTGGGAAGGTGTTTATGGTGCACACTTTCACGTCTGTTGTCAGATAACCTGTTGGAGTTCTGCGTTCCTCTTTCACTGTGTTAGTGTCCCAAACACCCTCTGTGTACACTCTGCTCTCGTCAAATGTGACTGGAGGTGTTTACACATGCATGCAGACACAGTATTTGAACAAGTGGCTGAGACAGACTCTTGAGAAAATGTCACATTTTTGTTCCGCTCTAATTACAGAAAGTAGCTTTTTTTTTTTTTTTTTTCCCTCACACAGTTGGAAGAGAACACTTTGTTCAATTAGGCTTTGTTGTGCCACCTTCAGGCTAGCCGAGGGATGTTTGATGGGACTCTGCATTTCATCTGGTTGTTCATGCATGGCCCAACGTGTGTGCTGCACATGAAACAGGAAATGTAGGACAATAATTGCAGCACTTTACATAATTTAAAAAAAAAACAACTTTATTGCATGGCTAAGATGTATAAAACAAAAGAAAGTCAAATGTTGAGGAGCCCCGTTTACTTTACAAGTGTGAAGAAAGTTACTGTATACATACAGGATAATCACAATGTGCTCCTGGCTGAGACCTGTTTTTGTCAAGGTCAAAGGTTTTGCATTTTTTACCAAAAGAAATGATCACATCAGGACAATTTTAGGCTCTTTGTTGTTGAGCGCTTCATTGAATTATTTTTTTGTTTTTACCAGTCACTCATCACTTTAATGTATTGCCATATATAAGGCTACATTTTTTCATCCTGTACAAATAATTTTAATAATTGTCAGTCTTTCTGTCAAGAACAAATTGTTATCGTGTGTGTGTGTGTGTGTGTGTGTACATTATTGTTTGAAGTCATATGCAACTTAGAGTTGATTCCCTCCCTGACCTTTTTCTTTTGTCAGCAGCAAACTTAAAATGATGCAGCTGTATTTAAAATGTGGCATTCTAACTTTCTAAAAATATTGATCACAGTTGATTTTAAACAAACAAGCTTATCATTCAAAAGCTTTTATTCTCTAAAACATGAGGAGGGCAAACTGTTGAGACTTAATGTGAGTTTGTAGAGTTAGGTTAAAAATAATTATGTCTTCTCTATTCAACTCAAAAACAAACAAGTACAGAGTCGGGGAGGGGGGAGAAGTTGTGACATCCTCTTTTCAACAGGAAGTAATGTGTGTTACAAGGAATGTGGTCTTTACAGTATTTGAGTACCACCAACTAAGGCCAGCAAATTTAAACCATATACATTAGAAAACCCATCGAGGAGAAAACATTATCCTACATGTAGTTTGAGCAGCTCATGAGCTTTTATTGGCCAATTAGGCTGGTAGGTGTTCAGATTAGCAGATTTCAACAGCCTTTGTAAAGCTCCCCACAATCGCAAATCTTCCAGGAAATTCTGGTACCGTCTCCAGTCGGTGTACCCACTCTGCTAATCTGTTCTTGTGCACAACAATCTTTGTTTTCTCCTCATAGAAGGGGTTCTCTATCGTGTATTTGCTTTAATTTAGATCATTTAGAGAGAGCATTTATCTGATGCCGGATCTCCACTCACCACAACTGTGTTTCCTTGTGATAAGAACAAGTAAGAGGTGTCGTTGACATGTAAACAACAGCAGCATCTCTCTGGCTTCGTCTTCTTTTCTTCCTCTTCTTTTTTTGTGTTTCCTCTGACAAACCAACTTTGAGACCAAGTCTCTTGTAGGGCCCCTTAATAAATCAGAAAGGTCAAAGAAGCCTCTACATTTAGATTCAGACTTATTTTATTACATTGTTGTTGGTGGATCATTGTGGAAATGTTCAAGAAAGAAATTAACTTCATTACAACTCTGAAAAAATAATGGCAAATAGTAAGGTGCCGATCCATGACCTAATAAGGGCAGCAGCTCCTAAGGTACCCCACATGCCTAAACCGCTGAAGGTGATTTTAGTAAATCTTTGTTCTGCTTGAAAGTAAATATGACATTATGTCATCGGTCAGCTAGAGAACTTCAAATGTATTATGGAGTTGGGATGATGCAGTATTATGTCGTTGCCTTTTGTATGCGTGTGCATGGATTTGAGGGCCATGCCACACTAGCATTGACTTGATGCTGTCTGGAAAAGAGATGCATGGCAGGATGGAGAAAAGTCAGTGTGACATGCAGTACGGTCGCACTAGGGGTAATTAATAAACAACCAAGGCAACATAACAACTAAGTACAATAGCCAAATCCAACAATGTTTCTGACATACATAACATATTCTGTGTTTTAAGACTGCTGTGTGTGTGTGTCTGTGTGTGTGTGTGTGTGTGTGTGTGTGTGTGTGTGTGTGTGTGTGTGTGTATATATACATATACACACACACACACACACACACACACACTATATAACTCTCTCTCTCTCTCTCTCTCTCTCTCTATATATATATATATATATATATATATATATATATATATATATATATATATATATATATATAATCTTCTATGGTTTGGTTCTTCCTCACTTCTTCCCTTTTCAGCATCTTCATTCACACTGTCCCCACAAAGGATCGTCAATACTCTGTCTGATAGAAGCACATGCATTGAACAATGTGGAATAAGATGATTTTCCCTGAAAGAAATAAAGAAAGAAAACCAAACATTAAAGGAATCAACCGTTATTTTGATGTACAAAGGTTGATTTAATAAAAGAATAACCACAGGTGTATTTAAGCATTAAGCTTGATACTTTGAAGTTATTTGCCTTATTTGCATCTCCTTGATTTGTCTATTGGTGTTGTCTGAGGTCTATTGTGAGATAAAGGATCTCTTGTGTTTCCTCCCATCCGAAAAGATATACAAGATTTGTGTTAGGATACTCTTGCCATTGATTTAAAAAAATCTCAGTTAACGATAGCTGTCGACTGCTCCTAAGTGGTAACGATTGGTCAAATGCAGAGCAGGAATTTCCCTGCAGGGAATGATGAGAGGATGCATTTTAAGTGATTTAACGGCTAGTTTCTGAAATGTCTATTGTTTAAAACTTTGATCAAATGGATGTCGTATGGTAATATCTGGTGATTTTGTCTGGCTTTTGTGTTAAAACTAATACAACCCGAAGCAGTAACAATTCAGAGGTGTTTTTGCTGAGTGGTCCAGCGGGAATAGGTGGTCTCCAGAGCCATTTGTGTTCCTTGTCCCTCCCTCAGAGTCAAGCAAGAGAAACCAATCTGAAAAAGTACCTTCATTCCCTGAGCCTGATCTTTCTCAAGCCTTGCTAGAGCAGTGTACACGCATTCATGTACACACGCACACACGCACACACACACGCTCGTCAATCCCCAAAATCCCCTTGAATCCAGAGTTCCTGCCCTGCTAGGAGCAACAGCTTTAGGTGGGAGATCTGGACAATAGACAGCTTGTCCTGGTCTGGCTAACTGAGTGCGACACATGAGTTGGGCTGTGTGTGCACGCATGAATGCCTACACTGGTGTATTTAGAGGGGTATTGAAGGCAGTCTGGTACCCCACACCCCCGCCCACCGTCATCTCTCCCATCCCAGAAAGGGTGAGTCACCGGTTCTGTTTATTCACGGGCTCCCTCCTTGTGTTCCATTGACACGTTTTTCCATTCACTTCTCTGTGGAGGAGCACACACTCCCCTGGCTTCAACTTCCAACTCACCCAGAGTCAGTGGCCATCCTATAGCCCTTGTTCAGTCTCCTGAACTGAGCATGAAGCCAAGTCTCTCAGGGTGTGAAGTCAAATTCTACATTTATTCACAGTATCTAGAGCCCACACACCTTTCTAAACACATGTTCAGCTGTATACCTGCTAATTGTGCTTTCCAAAATCATTTAGCTGGCCCACCTCAAGCTGCCCCAACCCCCTTCTCCTCGAGATGGAAACCAGAGGTCTGTCTCCATTCAACCATGATGCCGCTCTGATGTATTGGCTCTTGTGTTGGGCAGGCCTCACTGACCCCCTTATATTCCCTGCCGCTATTTCCTTTCCTCATTTCACCTTCTTGTTCCGCCATCTACAGTGTTGTTGTTCTATAACTTAAAAAACAACTTTGATCTCGCTCTAAATATTCATCACATTCTGTAAGTTGTGGTCTGAAAATAAAGTCTGCTTATTTATATTATTTATTTTACATCAGTAGAAGTAATGACAATGTTGGAATAACTACTAAATTAAGATAAATTCAGTTAACAGAGTGCATGTTTCTCCTCTTTGTAAAAAGCCACTGACGTCTTTTCCCTCTGCTGCCTGTGGGAGGACTACCTCCTCTTCCTCCTGTTGGGCCTTTCCCTCGCTACTTTCTCTTTAGATGCTTTGTTTTCCTTTCCTTATCCTCTCATCTCCGGTCCCTTCTCCCTGCGTTATCGTCAACTTCCTCTTCCGCTCTGCGTCCTCTTCCTCATCGCACCCCACCTCTTCTTCATCCTCACTTTGTACTCCTCCACCTCCTGCCACTGCCCTCCCTGTCAGTCTCACCTTTTCTTTGTCGGTGGACAAATATGGGGAAAGCCACACTTGCCTACTTTTACTAGGTAGGACAATACAGGTTTGGAGGACATATCCTTTCTACTAAGTGATGAGTCAGAAATCCTGTCCGCCCATTTGTACAAGCGGTTACCTCAGCAACAATGAATTATGTTTTGCGGTGAATATTAGACATTGGTGACCGGTTGAGCCAAGCCTTTTTTTATTTATTTAACTACACAAGAAGCTACAAGAGTAGAGTTAACATACGTTTTGGTTTCCTTCCTTCTCAACACTAAGAACTTGTTTTAATTTGCCATCAAAGAGATGCACAACCGTTTTGAGTTGACGCCAGTTTGTGTTTCAATATATGTGTCTCAACATGTGAGAAGCTGCTGAATCATTTCAGTGTTCGCTGTGGTCACAGACTAATCCATGATGATTTCCGACACATTTGCACAACATTTGATGCGCAGGAAGCGCACTGACGATAATTGATTGGAATGTTGACCACTCGACAGTCAACTTGCTCCTATAGTTACATATATGTATATATGTCTTCTAACAAGAGACTTTCTGATTCTGTTAACTATTGGGAATACATGAGGATAGAGGTTTATTTTGTTCTTTAGTTAGATCATAAAAAGCACAAAGGAGTATCCGCGACTAAACACAGACACACACACAGTTGTTGCTCAGAGCCTCTGTCCTGGCCATTGTTTCCACCTCCGTTTTGGAAGGGTCTGTTTCTTTATCTCCCTCCCTTGTTTGGCCCTGGGAATGGGATCATACACACCACCTCCTGTTTACCTCACTCTCCTGCACATGTATTCTACACAACAGATACACACACACACACACGTTGTAAAGTAACTAAACAGTTGGCCCTGATGTTCTATATAAAGGCCTGACAGACAATGTAAAATTGTTTGTATGAAAACCACATGATAGTTCCATGATTAGCGTCTCTGTAGGTGAGAAAACAGCTTGTTGTTAGAGAACAATAACCACTTACAAAGCCCTAAACAATCTGGCCCCTCCCTACCTTTCTGACCTCCTCCCCCTTGACGCCCCAACCCTTTGCCTCAGGTCCGCCGATGCAAACACTCTGAAGATCATCAGGACCAAGCGCTGGACCTGGGGTGACAGGGCCTTCTCAGCTGCTGCACCCCCCTCTGGAACATCCGTCAGGCTCCCACCCATCTTTATTTAAGAAAGCCCTCAAAACACACCTCTTCAAACTCGCCTTCACCTGCAAACTCCTGCTCCCTACCCTTCACCTGCTAACCCCTGCTCCCTACCCTTCACCTGCTAACCCCTGCTCCCTACCCTTCACCTGCTAACCCCTGCTCCCTACCCTTCACCTGCTAACCCCTGCTCCCTACCCTTCACCTGTTAAACCCTGCTCTCTACCCTTCACCTGTTAAACCCTGCTCCCTACCCTTCACCTGCTAACCCCTGCTCCCTACCCTTCACCTGTTAAACCCTGCTCCCTACCCTTCACCTGCTAACCCCTGCTCCCTACCCATCACCTGTTAAACCCTGCTCCCTACCCTTCACCTGCTAACCCCTGCTCCCTACCCTTCACCTGCTAACCTGCTAACCCCTGCTCTCTACCCTTCACCTGCTAACCCCTGCTCTCTACCCTTCACCTGCTAACCCCTGCTCCCTACCCTTCACCTGCTAACCCCTGCTCTCTACCCTTCACCTACTAACCCCTGCTCCCTACCCTTCACCTGCTAACCCCTGCTCTCTACCCTTCACCTGCTAACCCCTGCTCCCTACCCTTCACCTGCTAACCCCTGCTCCCTACCCTTCACCTGCTAACCCCTGCACCCTATACCCTATACCCTTCACCTGCTAACCCCTGCTCTCTACCCTTCACCTACTAACCCCTGCTCCCTACCCTTCACCTGCTAACCCCTGCTCCCTACCCTTCACCTGCTAACCCCTGCTCCCTACCCATCACCTGTTAAACCCTGCTCCCTACCCTTCACCTGTTAAACCCTGCTCCCTACCCTTCACCTGCTAACCCCTGCTCCCTACCCTTCACCTGCTAACCCCTGCTCCCTACCCATCACCTGCTAAACCCTGCTCCCTACCCTTCACCTGCTAACCCCTGCTCCCTACAGGACTCATTCCACACAGCTTCTCCTGTTTCTTTTATATCAAAAATTTTCTGTTTTTATTTGATGTCTTTCTAATCGTTCCCTTTCTAATTTTGTTGTATGTAAAGCATCTTTGAGTGGCTTGAAAAGTGCTATATACAATTAAAATATTATTATTAATTTGGTCTAAAATACAGCCTACAACTACGTACTCGGCCAGTGTACCGCTCTAGTGTCATGAGGAGTTTTGTCCTGCTGCTTGGATTATTAAAAAGCTTTCTGTATGTGTCGGAGCTACTGGACAAATATTCTGCCTATCAACCCAAACCTTTGTTAGTCAATGAATAAATGCCAGACAATTAGCAAGACACTGGCAGGTGGACATACAAGTGAAAAAACAAACAGCACCGTTATCAGACCGCACGTCATTTGATGATTGAGTGAAGATAACAGCCGCTGACCAATTGCAGCCGCCGTAGCCAAACGCTCCAAATCTTACAGAGGCTATAGCTACTGAACCCATACAGCTGTAAAGGAAATGGTGTCTATTTTCTGAAGGGTAAACCCACAGCAACATGTATCAGTTCTGCTTGCCCATACCTCTCTTCTCTCGCTGTGAGACTATTTGCATGGTAGCGGAACAGCTTTGCATGGGTGACCGGCCTGGTGTTTCCCTGCTGTAAGCGGCGAGCTGCAGGGGAAGCGGAGTCCACACGAAGACATTTGGTTATTCAAAGCACATACTGCTGGCCGTAGCCCAGTGTGTATCGGAGTGAGGGAGAGGAAGGTGGGATGATGGATGGGGAGGTGAAGGGTTTGAATCCTGAGCATCAGCTGAGATTGTGATCTTGAAATGAACAATTGTGTGAATGCCCAAAAAACAATCAGTGTATGAAAAGGTGATTTTGGTTTGTTACAACTTGGCCATCATTTTAACTGGTAACAATATACTCACCGAGTTAACTACTATAAACTGGGACTTGGACTCTATAAAGAAGTCTGATTGTGCAAGAAGAAGAAGCGGTCGTCATACAGGGTTTAAACAAACCCTTGTTTGGTCAAAATTATTTGGAATAGAAAAAGAAAGCGAACGGTAATTATTTCCTTTGTAAACAGTCATCATGAATGTGGAGACTGACTTCCTGTTCACCATTAAACCTTATGCAGTTCTTCCTTAGCGATACTGTGAATCAAAGGGGCCTATTTTAATCTCACTTGCCATTTTGGTTCATGTATGTGCTGCAGTGCAAAATGCCAAAGGGCTGGGTGAAGAGGAATCTCAGTCAATCTTGGACCACAACAGCTCAACAAATGGAAAATCATGTTGCCTGGATGTCGCAGACTGGCACGAGCTGCGCACACAAGCTGTGTTGCAAATCACGTACTTTGTCCTTTTCCTTTCACCACACACTGCAGCTGCCCTAACGTACGTACTGTTGCATGCAGTATGCATTCAATCGGGACAAACTACTTCCTCATCACATGGCAGCTTGATCTTTGGGCCTCCTGCTCATATATCTGTGCAAAGGATTAGCCAGGAAAGCATGCTGGCTAGCATACTGCAAAATGTAGCAGAACATGCAATGAGTATGTTTGCCATACTGCATTTGACACACTATGTATTGTTAAATATAAAATATTGTACTAAATAGTCTGTGCTGCCTTCAGGTGGCTGCAGGGATTTAATGAACTGCAGGAGAAGGTTTTTCCATAAAGCAGCCGTAGATAGCAGATGCTGGAAGAATCACCCATGTTAATTTATTCAGAAATGGAGACATATTTACCCCAGTTCCTGCTTTACACATTGAAGCAGATACAAACACATCTACTGGCTGCACAGCGATTTTAGGAAATCTCAAACGGTTGGAGTGGCGCCACAAAAACAGGGCCCACGGACTGAGGGCGTATTTTGAGGGAATTCTATCTGTGTTAACTTTTAGTTTTACATTCAAATTAGATATTAATAAGTCAACACTTGTCAATCATTTAAAAGCTTGTGTGTCTTGCCGCACCATATTCTATTGCCGATGTTACTCAACATTAGTGTTTGAGAGTTTAATGTTTTCAGAATAGAAATGATGGCCAAAACTGGTAAACTGAGACCCACGTTGTATTAAAGCAGAATTATCATTTTAAGATTTTTGGTTATTGACATGTTTCTGGGCCCATTTGGCCTCTCATAGCCCTGCATTCCTTCTCTTGTTCTGATTAATGGAGACCTTATGATACTAATCTGGCGATTAGCGTTGGTAAAAACGGTCCTGTGCTGTAATCCAATTGGGAGCCGCAGAGCTGCATTTGGTGGCATGTGGAGAGTTTGTAACAGTTAGAGAACACACACACACACACGCACACATGCACACACACACACTTTCATTACACAGAGAGACTGAGGTTGATGAGGCCGATCTTGTTGGTGACTTTTTTTTAAACTGAGTAAATTATACGTGTCACACTTTTGGTTCTTTGTTGTTTAGTGAAGTTAAAAGTTGTAGTAGTTGATAGAGGACAATAATTCCAAGTGAGACAGATATTGAAGCCCAGTGATATTGTGCACGAACAGGAGAGCGTGAAAGTATTTGCTGCTATAGTGTCAGGTGTGTGAAATGTGTGTTTGAGAAGGAGTTATTGGGAAGACTCTAGACAATGGACTCAGTGTGAGGATTAACGGGGTGGGTTGAGTTGGTCGGGGGCTCGACTGCAGTGTGTGCTAGTATGGCCCAGACGCCAGTTATGATGGTAAATGGGCAAAACCACAGTCTTACATCAGTAGATAAACACATGACATCAATATGAAGACTGGAAGAGGCAACTGGAAAATAGTTTTTCCATCAGTAAGGCCTTTCATTCTCAACATGGTGTTGGATATTCACCATAATTACTTTAAATCTGTGTTATGTTATAATCACAACTCGTTTTATATACAATATAATAATTTTTCAAACATAGCTTTTACTCTCACCCCCGTTTCATGCCTCAAAGCAATAGTTAGAGATTTTGGAAAATGCTGTTTTGCTTTCTTGCCAAAAGTTAGATGAGAAGATTGATAGCACTCTCATGGTTAAATAAGTGTCAGAAGCTTTGCCCAAAAACTAGAAACGGGGAGAAGCTAAGAGCCTGAATCTTTCCAATGGGAACAAAATCAATCAGCCAACACCTCTTATGCTCATAAATTAATACTTTCTAAGCCAGGAAGTGAATAAGTGTATTTCCCAAATTGTGGAGTGAATGCTTTAAAGCTGTGGTCATCAACATTGGAGAAACCAGCAGGAGTATATGCTAGATATTTAAAATGATTGGACGAGCTTATTACAGTCGAGAGACACGGATACAGATTTTTAATTTGCCATTTAATTGATTTATATCAGGATGTAAAGTGAATTTCATCAAATATAACAAACATCTATTAAAGGCCTACATTACCAATCCTATCTTTTATATCACTGGTTAACTCACGGTTTGTCATAGGATTTGAGTTCAGTGTGTAGCCCGCAGTGTTTTCTCCCCCTACTTTCTTTCAATTAGGATCTAAAGCCATGAGGGAGCGAAAGAACAGCATGTGGAGAGAAGAGGGTAACAGGCATAATGGAAAAGGGGATGACTCAGAGGGCAGTAATGTGCCTTTTGTGGCCTTCAACATGCAGCTTCAAGTGTGTGCGTATGTCTGTGTGCGTGTGTGTGTGTGTGTCAATAGCACTCTTGGCTCATGGAGATTGCTCATCATGGCCCAGTGTGTGTGTTGCCTTTTGGTAGATTTGATAACCTATCAGAGAAATATTACATTAGTATTTTTACCCTTGGCACGAAAAGGATGAAGGGCAGAGCAAAGAGCTGATTGGTGAGGTTTTAACTCTGATCTCTAATATATTTGAATACAGTCTAGTAGTATATAACTCTTGGAAGATGTCACCGCAGGCCTCTGAAGCCCCTGTGTTTGTTTACATTAGTCATTCTCAGTTTATATCATTTGATTGTTGTTCCATTTGACGTGAAGGCCCTGTATAACTCGTAGGCAGTCAGGAAGAGAAGTTAGACCGCACCCCTTTCCTCGTTTCAACATTATTGTCACTGCGAATTAAACAATCATTTCTATTTGTTATATGGAGACAATAATCAAAGGAAAACTTCACCCTTAAAATTACCATTCAATTATCAATTACTCATCATGTGTTTTGAATTCCTGAAGAAAACCCTGCTTTTCATGCATGCCGCTATGGTGAACCCTGAATCCAAAAATGGAGTAAATCATTGATGTATGGAAGTAAATGGAGTCGTGTAAGTCTCATTAATCTAGTCGTATGCATAGTGCTTCCCAAACACGTGCAATTTTGGCAAAAACTCTTTCGCCTCTACCGCCTCATGCACAGACTTGCAGCGCTCCGGTGCAGGGCAGAAGACGATGGGAGGGGCAGAAGATTTTTAATAGTAAGATTTTGTCAAAAACACATGTGTTTAAATACTCAGTACGACGATGAGTTGTGTAAGAGTTTGTAAACCAATGTTGGTATATTTTTGCTGTTTTCTTCTTTAATATTTTCTACACAAGCTAGTGTAGACTAGCTGGTAAACTAGGGAACAAGTAATAAGTAATTGAAATATAAATGGGCATTTTAAGGGTGAGGTGTTCCTTTTTAAGGTGTGTACCTTTTTTTTAAAGGAACACCTCTCCACAACTAACTGGCTAAGCTAATTTGTGGTATTAGATCTAACCAGTTCATGGACCTGTTAGGAGGGTTTCTGACTTCATCTGTTCTTAAATTCCCTTAGTAAGAAGTTACACTTTAAAAAGACAAAGTTTAAGATAAAGGTTTTTCTGCTTAACCACAGTGAAAGTTGGTGAACTGAGAACACGTAATGAAAATGAATGATGCAAAAACATTCTGCGAAAGAATTTTGCTAATGAGGGACCTGCTTTCCCTTCTTCTTCGAGTTATATCCTTTAGTGGGGGTGCACCATATGTTGCAATATTGCTCCACCAGCAAAAACAATTGATCTATTGTATCTTCTTCACCGTTTCTGTAACAGTAGTTTATTATGATTTTCTCTTTTGACTTTTTGGAAACTAACTGAAGATTTTTAAATACTTGGATTGAAAGCTGCTTAATATAATTTAAGAAAATATGTATGTACCAGTATTAACGACTTGGTCAGCTTTTTATTGATCAGCCACCACACGTCAGGGCTTCCAACCAATAGTATACAATGTTGACTCAGACCGCCTTTCCACTGGCTCGACTGCAGCGCAGGTGTACCTAGTATGCTCACCTCACCATGTTCTAGTGGTGTACATTCAGTCCTTTGGCTTGTTTACAATGCAAATCATGCACTCTTGTATAGTTTCCAAGTATTTTCCAGGGCTGTCCATGTAATGTCAATGTTCCGGTTTGAGTCTGGCCTGCGGCCTTTGTTGCATGTCACCCTTCCATCTCTCTATCCCGCCATCATTTTCTGTTGACAAAAACTGCCTTTTAGACACACTAATAGTTATGAAATGATGCAACAAAGCCGTAAAAAAATAAAATAAGGCTTGATCTTACTTTAATTTCAAGTGTTTTGAAAATAATGTAGTTTTACCCAAATTAAGCTTTTCAACTTCTTGACACAAAATGTATATAATGTATAGTTTTTATAAAATACTTAATAGACAATCATGCTGTGTAATCACAAAGTAGTCTGATACAGGAGTATAAGCATCAGCGTTCTCATTTTATTGCTCATTTTGTTTCCATCGGTCTTCATTTTCTTCTCGTCAGTCAGACTTGCTGTCTCTTCTCTTATGAAGGCCTGTTTTCTGTCTCTCCCTCTTGTCATGAATCAATGACTTGTTCATTGCCCAGAGTGGATTGAATCCAAGCTTCCTATCGGCTTACCTGCTCAAAGCGAGCCAAGGAAAGACGGGGAGGTGGACAAGGATGGGTGGGGGCTGATGGAGACGGGAGCTACTACCAACAAAGGCTGGTTCAGAATAGCAGTGCATGTCTCCTTTATCCTCGGACCCCTCTCTCATGCCTGGTCATGGCTCTCATGTTACCTCACGGTCCTCCGTGATGCTTGGAGCAGAAAGAGTCTTTGTCCCTTTGCTCCTGCTTGAGACTAAACCCCTTCCACTTACTGCACGCACACACACACACACACACACACACACACACACACACACACACACACACACACACTTTATGTCTGTCTTTGCAAAGAACCTTGTCCATGCTTACAGTAGGTTTTCTCTGTGTTTTTGCTTTAATTTGCTCTACATACTCTTTACTCAGTTTTGTTTGTAGGTAAAACAATCTTTGATTTTTAACCATCCCTTTGTTTTATTTTTTTAGTTTGAACCATTGACCAGGATTTAACGGATCCTCGTGTTACGCAGGAAAATTTGCTAGGTGTTTGTTTTAATATAGTGTGTGCATTTCAATGTGTATTGAACCCAGGCTGTTTGTATGTATTTGGCTCATGCACTTGCTGGGGGTTTCTTTTCCACCGTAAAATTATAATATTTGTGTTTTATGTAGAAATCCATTTTTGTTTGCACATTGTCGCTGTTGTGTTGTGTGTATTCAGCCATAGTTGTTTGTGTCAAGTCCTTTTTTTATATATAATTTTGTCCATATGTTTGTGGGTATGTGGTTTACATTCCCCCTCCAGTCTCACAGGTTCACACAGACATCTCTGGTATGTAGAAACTAGCAGGTTAGGAATTTAAACCTGATTATGTAGAGAGACACACATCATTCTGAACATAAGGAAACCCCTTTGCACACCAAACAATACAAAATGCAAACACACTTTGTTATATATATGCAATGTTTGTATGTGAGGAAAGTCATTGGGCTTTTACGATGCAGACTGGCATGTCTGAAAGCCGCACAGACCCAAACGCTCAATTTCTAGCCTCCATCCTAAAAGTAAAAATACCATGATTTACCCTGGTTCAAACAGTCCCTCCTGTGTCTCTTGTTCTAACTCAGACTGACAACATGTTTCAACTGGGGGTGCAGCTGGCTGCAGCTGCCAACAATTTGGGTGTGTTGTGCATTTTGCTGACATCTTCCCAGTCTAACACCCCCACCCCACCATCTCAGACTGACATCTTGGACCAAAGCATCGACCGAATGAATAATCTGATTCAGGGTTTGTGTGATGTCTTGAGCCACTGTAGCTCTCAGCCTGTGCTTTTTGACTTAGGGTTACAATCAGAGGGATCGGTGGTTCGATTCCCGGCTCCACTATTCCATGTTGATGTGTCCTTGAGTAAGACACTTAACCCTAATTGCTCACCGTTGCTGTCTACAGTCTACTGTATAGCATGTACGTCGCTTTGGATAAAAGCGTCAGCTAAATGTAATGTAACACACATTAAATCCAGGAAGAAAGAAGCTGTTGCATCTAACTTTTGATGTCTCCTTGCAAAGATCATGATTGGATTTGTGTTATTTCCATTGATAAACTATATTCTGCTTCACAAGCTCTCAATTAGTGTTGTACCTCTTACCACATGTAGTCAAATAGGCACTTTCTCTTCTGTGTGGTTATCTCTGTTTGTGTCTGTTAGGAAAGTGAATGGTGGTAAAAGGACAAAATGAACAGGAAGACTTGGAACATCCACCTCTGACGACAGGTGTCTTTGTGTTGCAGCATGACGTTAACGCACAAAGTAAAACAATCAAAACTATCAGTTATGTTTTGTGACATCATGAGTGCGTGGTGAACTGCACCACGTCATGCAGCTTTTCCGCTGTCCTTCCTTATGTACACACTTTGTGTGTTGATTCATCCTCATTGTGTTTTCCTTTCTTTGTGTCAGCCAAGCCCAACGCTTGGCTGACGTCATTGTAATTCTTCGTCCTCCTGGCACAGACCTGTCATTCACTGCAGTGATTTAATGTGGTGTGAGTGTTGTTAACAGGCATTGTTCTTTATTTGTTTTCTAAAGCCAGCATAAGCACAGGCTACTGAGAGCAGGTATGGCTATGATCTTTGTCATCTGTGCCATCTCTTCGTTGGTGTGTGACCTCACTGGAGCTAAAAATAGAACGCCGGGCCAGCATCGCATTTGTTCCATCACTAACGCAGTCGGCACAAAAGGAAAGAATTCCTGTGTTGCGGCAAGTTGTTGTCAGGAGCTAATGAGGTCAGATTGATGACGTCTTTACGTGCCCCTTGCCACGTCAAACCCTCATTAAACACCTCATAGCTTTCATGAAAGGTGGGGCGGTTCTTTCCAAGTCCCGTGCCCGACATGTTCACAAGGAGGGGGTTTGTGTCTTAAGAAGGATGCACAGTAAAGTGCAGGTGCAGGTACACTCCAGCATGATACGCACACACACACACACACACACACACACACACACACACACACACACACACACACACACACACACACACACACACACACACGTGCAGGAGGCTGTGTGATTCTTTACACAGTAAGACGTGGATGTTTAAACAATGTCTGTTGTTTGAAGGGATGCAGCGTGTTTCCTCTCGACTATAAAATTCGCTGGATCAGGTTCCTGTTGTGATAACCAGCTTCTGTTGCAGAAACACATCGGCCTGGAGGACCATGTAGGGATATAGAGGTCACACTGTTTACAGAGCGGAGCGTGAGGTGTCACACACAGCACGTTTTGTATCGTATCTGTGCAGATCCTGAGTTGTTTCTCATGTGCTTTCATCGT
Organism: Cottus gobio; assembly: GCA_023566465.1. Classification (NCBI taxonomy): domain Eukaryota; kingdom Metazoa; phylum Chordata; class Actinopteri; order Perciformes; family Cottidae; genus Cottus; species Cottus gobio. The sequence continues at coordinate 15,753,308 of CM042220.1, forward strand.
TGGACTTTGGCATATTTGATTCTGCAGTACTGCAGTATTTCTAGAACATCGTGCTCTGTGTAAACACAAATTCAGCTCCTGGCATTCTGTTTCATCTCAGTCCAGCAGTTGATCTACACTGCACTTTTAAAAATACAAAATAAATGACAACCGCAAAACTTTAAAGTGGATATTTGTTTTTACTCAATATAGTCTCAACTTTCCCAGAGGGACGTACAACTGACCATTCATAAATGTATTCTGACGTTTTGTACCTAGATGTGATAACTTGTGTTCTTTGCAGTGATCAGATAATGCAATGCTGACCATGTTGGGGAAGTCTTGATGAACTGGTTGGATGGCTCATGGAAATATCCTCCATTAACTTAATAGATGTGCGATATTGCATTGTTGGTGTTCTTCTTTGTCAGATTTTCATCAGTGTATTTGTGTTTTCTGTGACTGTGGGAACTGCCTTATATTTAACATGCTGCTATTCTTCCTCCTTAGAACCACATTATATGTTTATAGGTATGCTGCTTTACACCTTTCAAGAGCTATAAACCACATTCTCAAGGTTGCAGTTTCCTGTGCCGTGGAGGTAACGGATAACATTAATAGCGCTGGTACAGAGTACCTGCACTAATGTACTACTACAAAATGAAGTGTAACTAATGCTACTGGCTCTACCACTACTTGCTGTAAGTAAGTGAGGAATCATAGTTCATTATGGTGTGTAGAATGTACTGATGCAGAACCCAATCAATACAACAATGGAGTAGAAGCCTCCCGGCCCAGAAAAGTCCTCTCTTTGTTAGTTCATGGGCCTTGTGGAGTTTCCACATATGAGGTGAAAAACACTTCAATGAGTTGATGTCAAAGACACCACTGTTAAAGTCATTTGTATTTGAGCCATTTTGCATCCTTACAAGAAGTATAACTAAGGAAGTCTGAGGTTGCACAAATACCCCTTTACACAGATAATTCCATCAGTCAGTCATTGAACTAAAATACAGGCTTAATCTCTGCTTTGTTGATGAGTAACTACCTGCATTTGCTGCATTTCAATAAACTGCAGCAGAGCTTAAGTTGGATGGCACTAAAGCTGTTGCATCGATTTGATTGTGTGCGTGCCTGAGTGTCGAGCGCGCGTGTTCGTGTGGCTTGGTGGTCGGAGGTGGCTCACGCTGAGCTTCTGGAGGGGAAGTGATGGGGAGGATGAAAAACAGAAACAAGCGGCTTCCTCGGCAGCACATTAAAGTATTTGTGTTCTTGACACATGCAGCGTCTTTATATAAAAGGGCTCTATATTTAGATGCCGTGCTCTACAGCCGCTTGACGAGCACAGTGAGCGCGTCTCGACTGGACACCTGACGACCTGTTGCTGTTGCATGGCGCTGCTGTTGCATGGCGCTGCTGCTGCTCCTTGGCTGGGATGTCCTTTCAGTTACCTTTCTTACGTTTAGCCCTGATTATCTAAATAAAATCCTCAAACATTCATTCATTTCTCAGAGCATGATATAACACCAAGAAGTTATATGATGAGAAAGGTGTTTTGTGTGTGTGTGTAGTGTACACACAGAGTGATATCACTTGTTTTGTCCGTTTTCAGATCCCTTTGTGTGGTTGTGTGTTTTTAATAATGACTGACTGAGTAATCTTGACAAATGTTTGACCTTGTTGACAGTTGCATGGCACACAGAGAGCCACAGGAACGAGAAATGACCGTTTTTTCAGTCCTTGTTTAGGGTGATGGTAATGAGTTGATTTTTGCATCCCACTTGGACACGTTCCTGTTAACCTCATCAGTCCCAGTGTACCGTTTAATGGAACCCACATTAGCTTTTCATCAAGATATAATTAGCTCCGGTTCTTGCGATCAAAATAAGCTGTTATGTTTGGTGATAGCTCATTCCATGTTGGCAAGCCAAGCATCATGTGCTCATCAAAGTCTGGTTGTGTCCAATGTTCTTTAATGGGTGGAAAAATTCAAATTGTAATAGTTTCCCACGTTATGAATGCTGTTCTGTTGGGGCTGAAATAGTCCATTATGACAGAATTTCTTTAAAGTTGTCCTTTTCTCCTTGAACTGCAAATAGTTAGATTGCTTTGCTCTAGGCTCCGTCTAAGTAATGTCTAAATAATGTCCTCATGTCCCGAACAGAACACAGCCTCAAACCTTTGAAGACCGGTTAGTTAAGACATTGGCATGGACAAGCACTGCTGGCTGACCTTAACATTACAATAGTTTGCAAAAGAGGAAGTGGACCACAACAAGGGCAATGTTTGGAAAGCTCAGAAAGGATTGGGTTTCTCTATGCTTCCTTTTATTCTTCTAAATGTTGTTGCTTTTAAAGAAAGGCTCATAAAACATATATTGGTAAAAATACAAGACTGACATCCGATAGGGGAAAGCTGGACAGCCCAGGGGAAAAGTGAGGAGAGGTTGATAAACAAGACACTGAGGAGGGAATTAAGAGTGATGGGACAAAAAGAAGGAGGCGTTTGGGTAAAGAAAACCTAGTCCATAATTAATTTCACTCATAATGGCTTCATTGGCCCGAAGAGCTGCAGGAATAGGGCGGGCAACGCAGGGCAACCTGATCCCTGGTAACACAAAGAAACCGGCTAGAGACACAGCCCTGTCTCCAGGCAAACCACACGACATTATACTACAGTATGTATGATAATACAGTCAGCTCTTTGTCTGCAGACTCTGCACACAACAGTCTCTTGCAACAATACCTATACCCCCCCCCCCCCCCCGACACACACACACTCTCAAATCAAGGTGATTATGTAATCTCAAGACAACATGTTTTAGTTTTCCTCGTGTTGACACACAAACAGAAGTAATGTGCGGCTTTGTCCTCTTCCCAACCCGTACTTTTACCGAGAACTGGGACAGGGACAGAAAAGAAGAAGAAAATTGTAATTTTCACCGTGGTAACTGTGGTTTTTGGGGAGTTGGGATATTGTGCTTTTCAGTCGAGCTGTAAAGACTTGTGGTTTGCACAGACCTGGCAACGGCAGCTGTGGTCGGCACGTTGTGCATGCTCTGGACCAATGGGGCAGGATTATATGACTAGCCTTGTTTCTTGAAGAAGTAACAGTAATAGTGTGGGGTGTGTAGCAGAGAGGCATCAAACAGCAGCAAGGGGCTTACAAGTGACTGGCTGAGGGCTGTCTGTGGATTCGGGCTGAGCTGGGAGTCTCCTCTGATCTGGGCTCTGTGGGTGTTTTGTAATTACAAGTGGCAGCAGTTGGTCTTATTTGTGGCAATCGCAGGTACCGACCCATGCAGTAATGACTGGATTCAGTCCTGTCAGAGAACTTGTGGGTTTTAAAAGTCTGGTCCTGGTGAAGTTGGAGCCTTGTCTTATTAGTGCGTTTCATTTCATTGACTCAAAGCCAGAAACATTAAGGTTAAAGGGTCAAAGAAGAGCCTGTTTTATCTTTTACCGCATGTGGCATCCAGACATGCAGATAGTTTTGGTTTTATCTGGCCTTCTCTGCCTCTTCCCCAGAACAATGGAGATGATTGGAATGTTTGTTGTTCACAGCTTTGAAAAAGTGCAAAACTTCAACAGCAGCCTCCCTTCATAGAAACGGCGTCCCTGTTTCTCTGGATCGTCTGCAGGCATCCCGGTATTGTTGTCACTGCAAATGCTACCAAATAAATAGTCCTTATGTAAACAGTTGGTAAGTCAGGCAGACCAACTCTAGCTTACTCATATGTCATTCTGTCACAATGCGTTGCTCACTCTTTTATAGCTGACCTTTTCAAAGCTATTCTGTGCATAAAGCATTTCAAAGGTCCCGCCTCCACTCCAGCATCGACCTGCAGGTCCTGAGCCTGCGATCCCCTAGATGGGAAGTTATTATCGTCGCTTCTCACTCTCCTCTGAGCTGAGCTTGGTGATTCCTAAAGGTGTGGTGGTGAATCACTTACAGAAGACTGCACTTGTAAACAACTTTGCATAATAGAATCAGAGGTATTATTTAAATGCTTGCACCTCATTGACTTGAGTGCTTTCACACCTCTTGATTACTGTCTTTTTTTTTTTTGCTGTTCCCTTGTGTCCGTGACATATGTTATGGATGCAATGTTTGTTTAACAGTTTATTTTAAAGCAGCCACTGTAGTCTATTCGTAACTTGTAGTTGACTGTGAGGTCAGTAGCAGTAACCCGCTGCCGGGGCGTGGTCGACTCGCTGTGTAGCTTGGCAGCGGTACAAGTCAGGCCTGGATTTCAGATGTGGAGTGCCTGTTGGGAAACTGTGTGTGTGTGTGTGTGTGTGTGTGTGTGTGTGTGTGTGTGTGTGTGTGTGTGTGTGTGTGTGTGTGTGTGTGTGTGTGTGTGTGTGTGTGTGTGTGTGTGTGTGTGTGTGTGTGTGTGTGTGTGTGTGTGTGTGTGTGTGTGTGTGTGTGTGTGTGTGTGTGTGTGTGTGTGTGTGTGTGTGTGTGTGTGTGTGTGTGTGTGTGTGTGTGTGTGTGTGTGTGTGTGTGTGTGTGTGTGTGTGTGTGTGAAAAGAGAAGGGAAGTGGGGGAAGAGAGGGTGTGTGTTGCTGTTTGTATGGAGGGTGTGTCTGTTGGTAAGTGAGGATGAGGTGTGTGTCATTGTGTCGTTCCAAGGTGGAGACCAGGGTTCCCCTTCCTGTAAGTTGTTAGAGCTATGGCCAGATGAAGTGTGTGTGTGTGTGTACATTATTGTTTGAAGTCATATGCAACTTAGAGTTTTTTCCCTCCCAGATCTTTTTCTTTTGTCAGCAGCAAACTTAAAATGATGCAGCTGTATTTAAAATGTGGCATTCTAACTTTCTAAAAATATTGATCACAGTTGATTTTAAACAAACAAGCTTACCATTCAAAAGCTTTGATCTCTGTGTGTGGTAATTTTCTTTCTCCTTCCGGTCTCACTCAGTGTGTAGTGTATTCCTTCCTAAAAGACACTTTTTAAAGCTCAGTGCATGTCTTTACCTGGCCTTGTGTGTGTGTGTGTGTGGTGTCCTGTGTGGTGTGGCCACTGAAGTGAACCAGACAGCATTAAGTATTCAGGAGGGCAGGGTTTCCCTATGACAGTCTCCTTTGCTCTGCTGACTTCTGACAGTCTCATCCCTCATATCTTTGGAAGAGCTTCATGGAAACACGTGTGTGTGTGTGTTTGAATATAACTAACAGGAAGATGGGGTTGGGTTTCTTCTTTGTCTTACTTTCCAAATTAACACTTGCTTTGTGGAATGTAGGCAGTGGTGTGTGTGTGTATCAGTGGTTACACGTGTGTGTGTGTGTGTTTGCATGGTTGTATGTTTGATGGCTGCTGTGTGTTCCAGGTGCTTTACATATAAAGGTACGATATAATTAGTTGAGAACATGCCCTGATATGCTTGACAACATATGGCCTTTCCTGTGTTGTACCTGCATTTACCTTGTTCAGTGTTCAACGGGATGTTTCCAAAATATACAGCAGATCTAGTTATTGTTAATAACAAATAAAAATAAACAGTGGCACAGTGGCTGTTTAGGATGTTTGGTGCAGTTTTGAGTATCGTATGGAGTAAATGTGCATTTAGTACTTTCTCTCAGCGTGAATATAAGGTCTGTTGAGTTTATACAGTAGGTGGTCTGCGTGGACGAGGCCTGAGCTACTGGACATTTACTCTCATGCTATTTCTTTCAGTTCATTTTAAATTGATCAATTTCAATGATATTGAATCATATAGTTTGATAAAAATACATTTTGGACATTCCTTTGAAGGACCAACAGTTTGCTTAATATGTTTTGTTATTATTTTGTATGGGATCTTGTGAAAATGATATACAAAAAAACGATAAGGTAGCGGCGTGCTATTTTTATTACATTAGCCTAATATTAATAAAGAAATATTAATAAACAGAAATTGTGAAATAAATATTATCTAATTTTACAATGTCATTCATTAAAATAATGTTTTTGAATTGAAATGTCTTAAATGTGTTTGGGTCAGATTGTGTAATCCCTCCTGGTTGTAGTTGAACTAACAGAAGTTTCGTGAACTGTTGATTGGCACACATGCGCTTACCATTTAAGCTTTTATTATTGATATCTGATATATTATTAGAATAACTTTAATTAAATGTTATTAACAAGTCCATTATTCTTTCTCTTCTCTAGTTCCCAGAGTGCGGCTTCTATGGCATCTACGACAAGATTTTGCTGTTCAAGCACGACACAACCACCAACAACATCCTGCAATTGGTGAACGGTGCCAGTGACATCCAGGAGGGAGATCTCGTGGAGGTGGTGCTCTCTGGTGAGTCGCCAGCTCTCTCCTCTTTTCTCCTTCTTCTCTCTGTTATCTACTTTTTATTACGTACGGCCTTCGCTCTGCATCACAACCCCTAAAGTCAGTCCATATCTTCTTACTTTAGTACAGGTAATATCTTACACTTGCTGAGTCTGCATCTCATCCATCAAATAATTTTTTTATTCTGCCTCATCAGTTGTTATCACGCGGTACACCTGTTTTATCTTTTAGCGGCGGCCACGTTTGAAGATTTCCAGATTCGGCCTCACGCACTCAATGTGCACTCGTACCGAGCGCCAGCCTTCTGTGACCACTGTGGAGAGATGCTGTTTGGACTGGTCAGACAAGGGCTCAAGTGTGACGGTGAGGAGAGTGGAGAGCTGAAGTGTGAATAAGAAAAGATGACGTCGTCCACAAGTTTCTCTGAGAAATGAATCGTAACACTCACCAAATATTCTCCACCTCCTCCCCTCTTCTGCTCTGTTGGTCCACGCCGCCCCCTGTAGGATGTGGACTGAACTACCACAAGCGCTGTGCGTTCAGCATCCCAAACAACTGCAGTGGAGCTCGCAAACGGCGTCTCTCCACAACCTCCCTGAGCAGCACCCAGTCCCTGCGTTCTACCACTGAGTCGGTGTACAGTTTAGGGACGGCCTCCACCTGCGCAGAGGACACCAGCCTGGTCCGCTCACACACACAAATGGTACTGTTGGATTCAAACACCCAATGCTCTGTTTGGGTTTAGACTATTCACGTTAAAGAGGATTTATTTACACATAAAACCACATTGCTTTGGTTATGTTGTGGTCAACATGGGTAAAGCCACTTTAACTCAGTTCAGTCATTGATTTTAGGAAGTTTTAGGTTGGGACTGTAACCAAATATGGAATGGTATATGAGGTGTTAAGATGGATACCTCAAAAGCCATGGGCTAAAAATGTGAATACACAACTGATCAGCTTGATCAAGAAAAAAAACACATCAGCAATTACTTGATTGATTTGGGCCCTATTAATCTATTCTAAATAAAGAAGAGAAAGGGAACAATTTAGAGAGGAAACATAAGCTTAAAGCAGCTATAATCAATATTCTGTGCTGTACTTGGCACTAAACAGCCGATAGACTCATGAAGCCCCTTACAGGTGAACCTAGTGGAGCATTTAGCAGTTAAAAAGAGTCCGATATTTTCTTCAGCAGTTGATAAAGCCCAAAAGCATAGTTAAAAGAGAGTACTATATTACCTGCAATGTGTAAGCAGCTGTTCAATGTTGTGTTTATAACTTGTTTCTGCTGCCTCCAAGAGGCCAACATGTTTTTTATTAAGTTATTCATAGGTCAAATAATTCTTTAGTAAGTACTTGTTGCCAAAACTAGATAATAGTGTCCATCTAAAATGTAATTGATGATCCTTGTTTCCGTTCTATTCTGCTAGCCGCGGACCGCTAGTGACGCCCGCCGCTTCTACACAGGCCGACCAGTTCATTTAGACAAGATCCTGATGAGCAAGGTCAAGGTGCCGCACACGTTCGCTGTGCACTCGTACACACGACCGACGGTGTGTCAGTACTGCAAGAGGCTGCTCCGCGGTCTGTTCCGGCAAGGCCTACAGTGCAAAGGTGAGTACAGACAAAGAGAGAGACTTATTTCTGGACGTCCAGTGTGATGCAGAATATTAACTACATCTAATAGTATTATATGTAATCTAATCAAAATGTATTATTTCACTCAGACTGCAAGTTTAACTGCCATAAACGCTGTGTGTACAAGGTTCCTAATGACTGCCTCGGGGAGACCATTGGAGGTGAGGGAATATAAAAATATATCACCATGCAAATGTCTTCATGACCCTGCATGGATTTGCCAAAAGTATTTTCATCTTCATGTTTCCATTGGCATAATCAGGTTACTTTAATAACCATACATGATACATTATCTAACAAGACTGAAATTAATGTTTTTATCTTTTCAGAAAACAGAAGTAGCTGCGGTAAGTGTCAACGGTACTCCATATTGATGCATGCATAGTTGTATTCTTCATCATCAAGTAGCAAGTAGTAGTATTTTCAAACTCATAGTCACTTTAAATAAATGTACACTCAACCCCTTCTCCTCTTCTTTTGCCCCAGACATGTTGAGTCCCTGTACTGACCCTGAGGTGCCAATGGACTACAGCAGTGAGTACGACGCCTCAGACAAGTCTTCAATAGATGACTCAGACGAGTCCTGCAGCATCCCGGGGTCCTTCTCTCCTGACAACAACCTGGACGGGGCCAGCGGAGACCAGAGGTATGAGGAAAACATTTGGAAAAGATCTAAAGGAATGTAATAGGATTACCAAAATAACGGCGCACGCACAAACTAAAACATGCATTTGACCTACTGAGTTCTGTCCTTCTTCTTCTAGTGTTTACATCCCGTTAATGAGGGTGGTGCAGTCAGTGAGACAGACAACCCGTCGCTCCAGTACGTCTATCAAGGAAGGATGGGTGGTTCACTACAGCAATAAGGACACACTGGTAAAACATTTCCTATAACTCTAAAGCAGTTCACCTCAATAGTGTATCTTTGTCACTGTTGTAGAGGCTGAACGTACAGATTGAAGTTATTTTATTCTAGATGCACTTTCTTTTCTACTTTTCTATTTACTGCAGATTGTTTGTTTTGTTTACTTTCCACTCACTCCACTTCTTGTCGCCAATCTATTTTCTCTATTCAACAGCTCCTCGCTCAACAGTTTAGATCCTTGATCATTCGTCTTTATGCTCTATATTACTTCCTTTTTCTTTTTGTGTGTGTGTGTGTGTGTGTGTGTGTGTGTGTGTGTGTGTGTGTGTGTGTGTGTGTGTGTGTGTGTGTGTGTGTGTGTGTGTGTGTGTGTGTGTGTGTGTGTGTGTGTGTGTGTGTGTGTGTGTGTGTGTGTGTGTAAGGAAAAATTGATTGATGAGGCTGAGTCTCCCTGAAAACACAACAGCACTCAGCAGATGTGTGGTGAATTAATCCTAAAAGCCTATTTTGTGCCTTTTCCTTTTACCTAATATTCTCTATATTTTACTTCAAGGAAACCTTGCTGCCACTCTAGTCTTGTTCTTACTTCCTTTTCTTCTCCGGCTTTACTAACCTTTCTTTTCTTTCTCTCATTTTGTCTCCTTTCTCTTTGTTTCCACCTTCTCATTTAGCAGCTTGTGCTCCTGCTCATCCTTGTTCACATCTGGCCCCTCTTCTCTTCCTCTGACGTCAGGACCGAACTTGAAATGCATTCATATTGATCCCTGAACTTTGCCCCGATCTGTGCCCCACTCCCCACCCTCTGTGCTTTCTTACTCCAACCCCCAACAGAGAAAGAAGCACTATTGGCGTCTGGACTGTAAGTGCATCATCCTTTTCCAGAACAACACCACCAACAAATACTATAAGGTAAATATAGTTTACTCCATGAGAAGCTATGATCTCAAGTTATTTACTCCAAGTGTTTAACCTCACTGGTCCTCCTCCTTGCAGGAGATCCCTCTGTCCGAGATCCTGGAGGTGCGTCCGGCTGGCAACTTCACTCTCGTCCCCACAGGAACAAATCCCCACTGCTTTGAGCTTATCACAGGCACCATGTGCTACTTTGTAGGGGAGGACCCCAACGCCCTCCCCCCTCTGTCCCCCAGCAACCCCCTGCCTCTCCCTCCGACCCCTCCCTCCCCCAGCCAAGTAGCACCCAACAGCGGCATCGGGCGCGAGATGGCCAAGGCGTGGGAGAGCGCCATTCGCCAGGCTCTCATGCCAGTCATCTTTCAAGATGCACCTCCAGCTGGGGGGAACACAACTCACAGTAAGTTGAGCACAGCCAAATGCAGGTAGTGCATTTTAGGTTTATTATACTTACTAATTGGCACATGAGAGCTTGAGATTTATGGATGGGCATGTGTGCGCAAGAAATTGTGTGCTGCCGCCATGTCACGAGCCAACTGGCTGCTCAAGAAACAGTGGACTAAATATGAAAAAACAAACATGCCAACTGGAGTTGACTAACTGGAAGAGTCTGGTCTTCATCAAACTCTTAATAAAAAAAACACCTTGAAGGCCCCGTTCCAAAACGCATTGGTCAAATAAAGAGCATACGTTTCCAGGAAGCTAAATTGTTTTTTCACAAGTTAAGTATGTTGAGCTGAGGTAAAGTTCTCCTTTTTTAGTGCTGTAGAAAAGTGCTTTATTAGTTTATTTTACAGGAGATATTAGCTTGACTGTAACCTTTTCACAATTCCTGGTTCTGTATTTTCAGGACAAGCTTCCATCAGCATATCTGTGTCCAACAGTCAGATCCAAGAAAATGTGGTATGACTTTTTGTATATTTTGAGCAATTTCCTTTTCTTTAAATGAATTATACATGAGGATGAATGTGTAAAATATGTTTGCTTTCCTACAGGATATTGGTACAGTGTACCAGATTTTTGCTGATGAAGTGCTGGGATCCGGGCAATTTGGAGTAGTGTATGGAGGTATGTAGATCTATGTCCACTGATTGAGCTCTAGATTACTGTATTTTGTGTAGGCCTAAATTAATAGGTTATAGCGGTGTATAAGAAACAATTGTGTCTAAAGTTGGTAAACAGGACACAACAATAAATCACAAACCCCTCAACCATATACTACACTAATGCATTAGTGAGTATATGCATTAGTCCGATTTCACACTGAGTTTACAATGTTAAATCAATGGAGTGTTATTTATGTACATCGCAATCACTGGATGATGGATACATTCACATGTATGTGCTGTTCAGCTCACAACCACATCTTTAATTTAATACTTCCATCTCTGCATCAGGAAAGCACAGGAAGTCGGGCAGGGATATAGCTGTCAAAGTCATAGATAAGCTTCGCTTTCCCACCAAGCAGGAAAGCCAGCTGAGGAATGAGGTGGCCATACTGCAGGTAAACACACACACACACACACACACACACGCTTCACTGTAGCTGTAAATGGGTAGTCTAGTCTACATGTATACTAGTGCTGACAGAGTAACAGCCAGCTGCTTGATATTGGTGCTGCTTGTTATAATGGCACTAGCAGGAACAACGCTGACAGTCCTTCCAGTACTGGTGGTTATTGTGACATTGAGGAGGTTTGTTTTGACTAAGTTTGACTGTGAGTCTCAATTTTCCAAATATCCCGGCATAAATCATTATATGAACTAATTTTACATTATTACATTTCATTTAGCTGACGCTTTTATCCAAAGTGACTTACATGATATACAGTAGACTGTAGACACAGCAACTGTGAGCAATTAGGGTGAAGTGTCTTCTTCAAGGACACATCGACATGGACTAGCGGAGCCGGGGATCGAACCATCGATCATCTGATTGAAAGACAGACCTGCTAACCACAGTCGCCCACATATTTCTAAAAGAAAGTACATACAGCTGTTTCCTCTATGTTCACTTAGGAGCAGATGCTTCAGTGTCTGACCAAGCCAATCTCTGATGTTTGGGCTATTTTTAAAAGGAAAGGAAAACCCCACACTCAATATTTATTTTTTATTTTTTTAACATGAGTATAGTATCAAAGCACTGATTCAATCATTGTGAGAAACATTAGCCAAGGCTGTGCGGTTTATTAATGGCCGGATTGCCATCTATAAAGCTCAGATTGCAAAGGTCAGAGTTATCTGATAGCTGCCTTCTAATTTTGCAGATGAGTCATCATTATATAAGATGATTATAATATATTATTTGAGGTTGTCCAGTAATTTGTAATAATATTTGCATTTTATGTTCTACTAAAAACAGAGTGAGAAATTGTCTTCTCAAATTGCAACTGAATTATCAATCAATTGCAATACTGAAGAATTTGTTAAATCATGCTTCATTACTCATTTTATACTCTTTGCTTATGTTTTCCTATTAGAGATATGAGAAAATCCAAACTCAAATAAATGATTCATCCTTCAAAAGCCTGGAGGATTATAGACAAACTTATGTCAAGAACCAACAAACATGCTGTTCGTCGAGTTAAAGGCTCTACAACTTATAGATTTACAACTTATTTATAAAGTTGGAAATAAATTGCTCAAAAAAAGTATCAACGTTGTTCAAAACTACTGAAAGCCAGCATGTTGGACAAATAAAGTAGGGTTTTCATTTAAAGGAGTGAATTAATGGAACAAATATTTTATATTGTGTTGAATTATTTTATAATCTTTTTTTCCTTCAACCTTTCAATCAATTCAGTTAAATTGTTTGTGTAATCATTTAGAAACATAAATGCATTCAGATGAACAGCCAGGTTTCTCTCTATCGGGCTCATACTTTGATGTACAGTTCATTGGTCACCAGCAGATGGAGACAGGAGGCAGACAGGATGAGCATTGGTCTGTCTGCTGTCTCTAACAGGCTCACTCGGCCTGTCGGACTAAAAGACTCACCAGCTTTCAAGTGAAATACATTTGTTAAATGACGGCACTTAGAATCATGTATATATACCTTCTGGAGAACATTTCATGGCATCTTTGGAGCAAATCTATGTAATATTACATTTTCTGTTTCATATTGCTTATATATCTTATGTGGTTTACCATCTTTTGCTATATCTGTTTATCTCCATCTCTGGTTCTTCTCTGGTTCACCACAAGCCGCCACGCTGTTCCTGTCTATCACACTATTTACTCGGCTCGTTAATTTTGAAACCAAATCTGCACATTTCCATATAATCCTATATCCCCTCCTCCTTTTCTCAGAGTTTACGTCACCTGGGCATTGTGAACCTGGAGTGCATGTTTGAGACCCCAGAGAAAGTGTTTGTGGTGATGGAGAAGCTGCATGGTGACATGCTGGAGATGATCCTCTCCAGTGAGAAAGGGAGATTGCCCGAGAGGCTCACGAAGTTCCTCATCACACAGGTGTGTATGCGCCCCAGCACAAAGGGGTTAAATGCGTGCGTCAATAGGTTTATGCTTTGACACGGAAAGCTTTTCACTTTCTGTTTTTGCGGTGTGGCCATCTGTTGTCTCGATACATATCTAATGCGGCAGAGCGTAATTGTCATATCCTGTTTTTGTGGATGTGCCTGCGTATGTGAGTAGATTCTTGCAGCTCTGAGACATCTACACTTTAAGAACATCGTTCACTGTGATCTGAAACCGGAGAATGTGCTGCTTGCCTCTGCTGATCCCTTCCCCCAGGTATGCACAAACACACACAGTACACACACATATGCCCTTTCTCATTATGGATTTGACACCCTGTAATGAGTAAATAGTGTGGGTGCTCAGATGTGTTTTCCTGACCTGTGTATATACTATTCTCAAATGCCCCTCTCTCATTTCACCACTTCTCTTTTTTCCCATTCTACCCAGGTGAAGTTGTGTGACTTTGGTTTCGCTCGTATCATCGGCGAAAAGTCTTTCCGACGCTCTGTGGTCGGCACTCCGGCATACCTGGCTCCGGAGGTTCTGCTGAACCAGGGCTACAACCGCTCACTGGACATGTGGTCGGTCGGCGTCATTATGTATGTCAGCCTGAGTGGGACATTCCCCTTCAATGAGGACGAAGAGATCAATGACCAGATCCACAATGCAGCCTTCATGTACCCTCCCAACCCCTGGAAACAGATCTCCACTGATGGTAAACAATGAGGGGGAGGGATGAGAGGAGATTTAGTTTACACTTAGTTGCCACTTTATTAGGTACACTCTGCTGAAACTAATCAGTCTAATACAGCAGCCCTGCAATAAACCCATCTTCATGAAGGTTATCATATCAAGTTTCTGTTGAAACTAATTTAGAAAGATGTTGATTCAACTGTATGATCATTTTGGAGGATTTGGAGGTAGTTTATGATGCTATTGAATTGTATTGACTTATACTGATAGGTGTTTTTTTTGTCCATCCCATTTATATCAATGAGGGTAGACTAAATAACAGAAACATCTATAGAATTAATACAGTTCAATAGCACCACAAACTACATATGTGGATGAGGAAGGTTAACATGAACTGTCAAAGCAGGACAAACCTATACAAATTTAAAATGTTTATATTTCACAATAGATTTTGTAATAAATATCAAGACAGGATTTATTTTACTTTAACTAGTCATTTTGACTTCGTAGACCGATCTGTATACTTTTGTGTTTCCAGCAACCGACTTGATCAACAACCTGCTGCAAGTAAAGATGAGGAAACGCTACAGCGTGGACAAGAGTCTTAGCCACGTGTACCTACAGGTAGCACATAGAAACCACTCATATGCACACACAAACATACACATTGTTTAAAACATGGTTTAGTCACTTTTTATCACACTGCCTGCAACCATTATTCCCCAATTCAAAGTATAGGAAGCGGCTCTTTTTCCAGATATGGTGACTGCCAACATTATTTTCTTTTTATTTCTGCAAACCCCTTAATATAATTTGTGGCCATTACAGAAATGGAAAATATAAACACCAGGAGTCTGCACTTAAAACCAAGTGGTGAGACAGAAGCTCAAGGCTGATATTTGAGAACTTTATTGAGGACCGTTTAGTTCGGGTCCAGTCCACTAATGTTGTTGTTGTTGTTTTGGTGCAAGGACATTCATGCATTATTAAAGCTTCAGTGTCAGTGCTGCCCTATTTTCTCAGAAGCAGTCAGACCAGTAGAGGATCATTCAAGTTCTTACACACACGCACACAGACGCATACACACATGCACAGTCTTAAGTGATTACCGAATGATGTGCTATAAACTTATAAAAGCCCATTAAACTTTAATTTAATTTTAAGGGTTCCTGAAACTGAAATTGCATCCGTGTTTTTTTCCCGTTTGTTGTGTCTCAGGACTATCAGACGTGGTTGGATCTGCGAGAGCTGGAGACTAAACTCGGCGGGCGTTACCTCACCCACGAGAGCGATGACAGCCGCTGGCAAATGTTTGCCCGTGAACATACTCTGCCTTACCCTGCTCACCTTGTGCCTCCTCCTGCTGCCCCCGCCTCTGACGATGAGGAGGGCGGGGAGGATGCAGATATGCAAGGCCTCACTGAACGAGTCAGCATCCTCTGACGAGGGAGAGACGGAGGACTCAAGCTTATTTAGGAAGGAGGAAAGGAGTAGGGAGAGAGAGGGAGGATTGGGATCGTCGACCTCGAGCCTAAGAGAGACAAGTTGTATTGTAAAAAGGATAGTGGCCAGGTGTTGAGACTTTCACAGCACAACATCTGTTTGGCAGCACTCAATTTTACAGCAAGAAATCCAATGTATCTCCTCAAGCAAGATTTTTTATTTTTTTGCCTCTGCTGTTATTGGTCATCTTTCATCTTTTGAATTGATGGACAATTTTCATGATGAAGACTGCTCAACTCTTTTTCCCATCCTCTGTGCTGCTGACCTGGTCTTAACATACAGTATGACATTAGAGTAAACTTTAAATCAGAATTTCTCACAAACATTAAAAATTTTCTTTTCTTCCGACTGCAAAATGCTTAAAACTAAATGAAGCACGAAATGCCACTGCACCACAGGGGATAAAGTAGTAGTGTAGGTGTATATAAAATAATGTTGAATATTAAATATGAAATTGCCTCCCATTAAAAGAGAAGTACCATTTTGTTTTAGTGTCATTTAATTGGACTGACAGGAATTACAGTTTATTTTAGGTTGTCAGTAAAGACCGGTTCAATCTCTTTCCGGTGACAAAAGACTTCCTCTGTGCTGGTAATTACTAATGTGCAGAAATGAAGTCAAATGCATTTATATTCACAAATGTATCCCCATAATTGAATGTCCTGGAGTGAAAACTGGAGGTATTGATCTGGTGACAGCAATTCCTCCGGTAATTACCACAAGCTTTAAGCCACAATAGGCTCTTAGAAACAGCATGTGATTGGACTTGTCATTGTGGTTTTAAATGAACTCAGCATTGAGTTTCCCTTTACCTGAGTTGCCCGCTCTCACCAAACAGTTGTGTATTTGAATGTTGAAGAATATGTCCTCACAGTTGCGTGTACATAAGTGTACAAATACTGCCTATGAAGGATGAATTTTTACACCTGAGCAGGTATATGGATGACTTTTATTTTAATTTTTTAAACAACACATCTACTTGTTTACTGTTAAGAGCAGACCTCCCTATGATATACGTGCATAGACAGGGCAGATTGGATTACTATATTTTGGAGAGTGTATGTAGTTTGAATATTGACTACCTGTCATGTCAGTATGTTGCATGTCTCTGTTAAATAGAAGAATTATCTGGATGCAAAAGAAAACGTGCTGTAGTTAGGATGGTCTATTATACCTATGTGTAACCTGAAGTGTATGTAGTTGTCAAATGTGCGTAGATTGTATACCATGCTTGAAAGATAATCCTAGCTTTGGTAACGGGTCATTCAAACCTTGAACAATATTTCTTTTGTCTTGGATGTTAAATGTATTCATCCGTACATAACTGTCTTCTATAAATTGTAATTTACTGCATTCTCGAGAAAACACCAAACTGAGCAGTCATGGATATGTGATTATGATTCACTAATGGCATTACTGTCAGTAAGGTTTAGGACCTCTTCATTATGCGGAAATAAAATACAATGCTAGTCTGACAGGCTGTTATTTTGTCCCTTTCTGAAGAAGAGCACATTATAACAGATGTCCATTGTAATTTCTGCTTAAATGTTCTGACATTAAGTCCAATGCAGATTTCAAGAATGCATGCAACGTGAATTTTAGATGCGATGGATTTATGATGGCAAATGAGCAAACACAAAGCTTCACTCATAATCAGTCAGAGGACAGATAATTAATTTTCTTTAACACATATTATGCCTGACAGACTGAGTGTCACTCAAGGACCCTGGGGCTATAGAGCCGAAGGGAGGGGAGTGTTTTCCATTAGGTGATGAGCACACTTCAGCCAGCTACTTTGGTGAAAATACACCCTTATTGCCTCCTACACTACAGCCATCATCATTGCCAAACAATGCTAAATGAAACACTCTCTCTGTCTACTTTTATTTTTCTCAAGTGTGGGCAGGTTTATCACTATCCCATCAGCTACACCTCCCAAAGCTTTGAAGTGGCAGTAGAGACTCTCCATTTAGAAAGCAAAACAGATCCAAACCTCAGAGAGACGAGTACCTGGCCCTAGCAATTACGTATCCATACCTAATTCTAGGAAAAGCAAAGTTCATCTTGTTTGTTGAGAAATTTTAGTTCCCTTCCGAAAGTCTGGTCTGAGTGACGATCTGAGAAATGAAACGGTGCTTCTTAAATTAACAACAAAGGTCTCAGGTGCCATCGCAATGGGTTTCATGGATGGCTTCAGTTGTATTACAAAATTCCCACCATAGATAGCAGCATTTGTGACATACACTATGTAAACAGAAAGAATGACTACTCGGATAAGAATGTGTTCCAATTCAAATTAGAACAATTTTGTTCAATCAGAGTTGAAAAATTAGACTGACTTGCCCTTTTGTTTAATCGTTAATTCTCTTTGAATTGGTTCAAAGAATTGATTGGTTTGAAGGTTAATTCAACTGAGACATATAGTTAAAACAAACCTAACATTAAAGGAAATGCCTGGTAATATCCTATGTCAATGTTATTCTCAACAAATCCCATGCAAGGACCGTAATCAACAACATGTTTGTCTTTAATACAATAGGATACTCCCCTCTCTATTTGCCCTCAGCCCATTGATTACTCAAGACCGGGTAATGCAAAAATAAATGTCATCTGAGTTCATAACGCCACAAAACATTGTGGTGTTTTCAAAACTGAGCCAAATTTGAATGATTAAAAACAGTCTTGTTTCAAAATTGTGAAATAATATGCTTTTCACAGATCCGATACCTGTCTGCCTGCCCTCATACTGGACTCTCTGAAGCTCTGTTCACCGCATTACGAAGGTGACTAAATAGGTCCTTGAGGACGACCTGGAGACAATAACCTTATTTTTAGGTTCAATAATGTCCCACAAATATGAAGGACATTACTGCAGACATTTAGTTATTGTTCTTGGTGACTTTAACAAAGGTAACCTCAGCCATGAACTCCCTAAATACAAACAGTTTATTAAATGCCCGACTAGAGAGGAGAGCATTCTGGACCACTGCTACACCACCATCAGCGGGGCCTATCACGCCGTCCCTCGTGCTGCACTGGGTCACTCTGACCACGTCATGGTCCATCTGATTCCCTCATACAGGCAGAAATTAAAGCTCTGCAAACCTGTGGTGAGGAAGTTCAAGAAGTGGATCAGTGAGGCTCTGGAGGATCTTCGGGCGTGCTTGGACTGTACTGACTGGGATGTCTTCAGGACTGCTACCATCAGTCTGGATGAGTACACAGAGGCTGTGACTTCCTACATCAGCTTCTGTGAGGACAGCTGTGTTCCAACCAGCACCAGGGTGAGCTACAGCAACGACAAACCCTGGTTTACAGCATAACTCAGAAAACTACGGCTGCAAAAGGACCAGGCATTCAGGAGTGGGGACAAGACCTTGTACACAGAGTCAAAATACAGGTTTAGCAGGGCGGTGAAGGACGCTAAACGACAGTACTCTGAGAAACTGCAACACCAGCTCTCAGCAAGTGATTCTGCCTCTGTCTGGAGAGGGCTCAGACAGATCACCAACTACAAGCCCAAAACCCCCCACTCCATGAACGACCTCCGCCTGGCAGACGAGCTGAATGAGTTCTACTGATAAGGCTGGCAGAATCAGTAACTTCTTTTAAGTCACTTCTTAAAACCCATTTTTATAGAATTGCTTTTAAGTGATGTCATCCTTTTATGTCTTTTTATGATCTTTTATGCAGTTCTTTTGTTCCCATGGTTTTGTTTGTATATTCTAGATATTTGTTTGTTTTCTACTGTTCTTTTTGGCTAATTGTTTTGTTTTATCCAATGCCTTTATGGTGTTTGTTTACCGCCATTTAAGCTTATCTGTGGAAGCACTTTGTAAACTTTGTTTTTAAAAGTGCTATATAAATAAAGTTATTATTATTATTATTTATTACTGTAGATTAGAAAGACAATGGAATAGTCCTGACGCCATCCCTACAGCCCCATCAACCGCCCCATCACCCAGCCACAGACCACCAGCCCTCCCTCCCCCAGCCCATCAGGGGCTCACGCCTCTGTACCATCGTTCACAGCGCCCCCTACCCCCTCCAGTGATTACCCTCGTTATTCGGGAGAGAGACGTTAACAGGCTTTTTAAAAAGCAGAACCCCCGCAAATCAGCCGGCCCGGACTCTGTCTCCCCCTCCACCCTGAAGCATTGTGCTGATCAGCTGTCCCCGGTGTTTACAGACATCTTCAACACCTCTCTGGAGACATGCCATCATCCCCGTCCCCAAAAAACCTAGGATCACAGGACTCATTGACTACAGGCCCGTCGCCCTGACCTCTGTGGTCATGAAGTCCTTTGAGCGCCTGGTCCTGTCCCACCTCAAAACCCTCGCCGACCCACTCCTGGACCCCCAGCAGTTCGCCTACAGAGCCAACAGGTCTGTGGACGATGCCGTCAACATGGCCCTCCACTCCATCCTCCAGCATCTGGACTCCCCCAGGACAAGCTCTCCCAGCTGCACGTGCCCGACTCCACCTGCAAGTGGATCACAGACTTCCCGTCTGACAGGAAGCAGCACGTGAGGCTGGGGAAACACGTCTCAGCCTCTCGGTCCATCAGCATCGGTTCCCCCCAAGGCTGCGTTCTTTCCCCACTGCTCTTCTCCCTGTACACCAACAGCTGCACCTCCAGTCACCAGTCCGTCAAGCTCCTGAAGTTTGCGGATGACACCACCCTCATTGGACTCATCTCTGGTGGGGACGAGTCCGCCTACAGGCGGGGGACTGACCACCTGGTGACCTGGTGCAGCCAAAACAACCTGGAGCTCAACGCTCTGAAGACAGTGGAGATGGTTGTGGACTTCAGAAAGATCTCAGCCCCACCAGCCCCTCTCACCCTGTGTGACTCCCCCGTCAAAGCTGTGGAGTCCTTCCGCTTCCTGGGCTCCATCATTACCCAGGACCTCAAGTGGGAGCTAAACATCAGCTCCATCTCCAAGAAGGCGCAGCAGAGGATGTTCTTCCTGAGGCAGCTGAGGAAATTCAACCTGCCAAAGACAATGATGGTGCACTTCTACACTGCCATCATCGAGTCCATCCTCTGCTCCTCCATCACCGTCTGGTACGCTGCAGCCACTGCCAAGGACAAGGCCAGGCTGCAGCGCATCATTCGCTCTGCCGAGAAGGTGATTGGCTGCAATCTGCCGTCCCTCCAGGACTTGTTTGCTTCAAGGACCCTGAAGCGGGCGAGGAAGATTGTAGCTGATCCCTCTCACCCTGGACACAAACTGTTGGTGTCCCTCCCCTCTGGCAGGAGGATGCGGTCCATCAGGACCAAGACCTCACGCCACAAAAACAGTTTTTTTCCGTCTGCCGTTGGGCTCATCAACAGAGCCCGGGTCCCCCACTGACTCTAATGACTCTAATGACTCTGTCACCCCCAGACAATTTCCCACTGGACACTCACCTGCACATACCCTTATATTTAAATACACTCGACACTTTAACTTTACACTTGCCACTTTCACACAACACTTACATTCCATGCATATTCCATGCATTTTATCTTATTTTTGATATTCTGTTATTCTACTGTTCAATTGTAAATACTCATTCATCCATTCATTCATTCTCATTTATTTATTGCGCTGTGTTTATTGTTAAATGTGTATTGTTAAATGTTAAATGTATGCTCCTTCCGCCAGGAGAAATTCCTTGAATGTGAAAACAAACATGGCAATAAATGGTTCTGATTCTGACATTCCTGTAATCTTATGTCACGTTAACAGTAGTTTCAGCACATTTTTCATTTATGTTGTCCATCGTTGCTGTTTGGCCACTAGCGTGTCTAATGAGGTGTCCCTCTGTAACATCACGTTAGTAACACAATAGTCACTGTGCTGACTTTAACAAATATCTAATTTTATCTGAAAGCTACTGAGGGGCGATCGGGGAACTTATTCGGACGTGTTCTGCGCTACAAACAAATCACTGTATCTCTTTCCATTAAGGAGCAGTGGGCTGCCGTGAAGCACCCAGGGAATATCTCCACAATTATCTAGTAAGTCCAAATTTAGGATTTGTATTCATTTTCAATGTCAAGTCAGCTCAGCTCAGTAATTCTGCTCCCTGAGATAACCATCAAACACTGTCAGTAAACACTGAAAACAAAAACCTTAGTGCTGCAAATGTTTTTTTGTAACTCTGTAACATGATCACGATTGCACTTTCCACATCAGCCATTATGACAGCAGAACTATTGACCTGCAGTTTAGCCATTAAGTACATTAAACGGCGTCGGGCCAGCTGCTGAGCTTGCCCTTGCACTTAGGCATAATGCATTTGGAGAGGGAAAAAACGACAGTGTCCAGAAATGTGCAAAATTGCAGAGCATGTGTCAGACGGATGCAAAAGGCACACCAGAATTATTTTTTATGTCAGAAAATTAAGAAGTTTAGCATAAAACCTTTATTATCCTTTATACAAATATCCTTTACCCT
This sequence comes from Cottus gobio, assembly GCA_023566465.1. Classification (NCBI taxonomy): domain Eukaryota; kingdom Metazoa; phylum Chordata; class Actinopteri; order Perciformes; family Cottidae; genus Cottus; species Cottus gobio. The sequence goes on from CM042220.1 coordinate 15,775,114, forward strand.
ACAAATTTACAAAAATAAAGAAATAGACCAAGCAGGTACTTTAAAATCAATTTATAGGATGATTACTACTACTACTACTACTACTACTAATAATAATAATAATACATGCAAGGAAGACTTTTCTCAATTAATAACTGTGTTTGTAACATTGTATTTGCATTGACATTTTTGCATTTTAAAATACAGTTGTGTTCTGTTCATTATTACAGGTGATTTGTTTTTTTCTAACTGGTTATCAACCATCGGCCTGCTGTCTTTAACTCTGGAACCACACAGCGACTCCACATGACTGCAAAAGGTCACTAAAACATGTCAGTGTTTAAGCAAACAATCATGGGTTTGTTATTTTGTTTTTACAGCTGAAGAGCTGTGAACTTCATGCTTGTATGAAAAAAAGAGAAGATGAGAAATATATCTTCCACAATCTTACAAATGTCAGCACACTCCACAACTCTTGAACATCGACCTCTCACGAAGACGCAGCATAATGAGGTTACTGACCTGCCGGGATGTGACTACAGTCCTGCTATTAAATGATTTGTTACCTTCAAAAGTGAAGTAGTCAGACATTTGTGCAAGTTTAGTATCAAAAAAGAAAGCATACAAAATGACTTAATTTGCAATGCAATGTTTTATTGTGATGTACTGTTGTTGTAGCTTGAAATGGTTAATCAAAGGGTGGTAAACATATATGTATTATAGTGCACATCTTAACAAACATAATATATTGCATATAGCACGAGCACTTTAGATATGCAGCATAGAGTTTATTGCAAACAGTATAATGCCTTCACTGCATAGCATATCCATCATCCTAACGAGCTCCTGCTTCCTGAACTAAATTGTTTATTCGGGCCATGTGCAGCACAGCAGACCGTCCTCCGAGTTTAAGCTACACAATGTAATAGTGCCTTTGCAATAATGGAGGATAAAAACATCCTGATAGTATGCTCTCTAAATATAAAGAATATAGGTTAATTTTTTATACAATACTCACTAACCCATATGCACATAAAAAACTGATTGGTTGCTGTAATATTTATTTTAGTTATGGGATCCCTTCCTAATGTCATTCTAGTGTAAGAGATGGTGGACATAAGCCAAAGTCCTCATTCTGTACCAAATTATTCTCCAAAATTCAGCTGAAGCTTAAATCCTTCTGCAGTCAGACAAATCTCCCCCCCCCCGCCCCCCCACGCCAAAAAAAGTATAGTCTTTTCAGTCCAAACTTTCCTTCTTGTATAATCCTACCACAGCACAGCACGAATACACTGTCTAGACTCTAGAGTAGCAAAGTATTAACTCTGTAAAATACTCACATGCTTTGACCAATACAGACTATTTCTGTTGTGATTTTGTTCCAGTATAGACTCCAGGAAGAGCTCTGTTCCCTGGTGAGTGATGTTTTGACAGGACGTAGTCATGTAACCATATCCTTTAAAGGTGATGTTATCAAATTGCCTTTGGAAATATTATGACAAATCATGAAAGTTAGATTTAGTTTCATATAGTTTACGCAAGTTGCTATAGGATTGAGTGCACTCGTGCACCCTTTTTGATTCATACCATTTCCAGTAGAAGTTGATTTAATACTAATACTTTCCATATTACATCATCATCTGTAGCTTTGTGTCTAGCAACTGAAGACTTGGGAAATGCTTTCAGAATGATAGATATGCTGTGACCAAAGCCCTTCTTTCTAATATTAGCCAAACTGAACTGTCAGTTGAACTTGTACAGGTACCAATGCACACATTTACTAACCTTCTTCTCGTTTGCATTTTCATTTCAGAGCCAGACACTGAAACACTGACTTGGCCTCTATGAACACAGAAAAAAACAAAAAAGAGATGGATGAGAGGTGTTGAGGTTATAAAGATATTTCTTATTTCTAACCTTGCTCTTTCCCTCTCTCAGCTGCTCCTATAGTGAACCTTAGGTATGCGTTCTTGCTTATAGGGAAATACTCTACATTCACAGCTGCTGTAAATATTTACCCAACACATTAACAGATAGGCTGCAGGCTTCCGTCACATACTCTTTTCACAAACATAATATTGTAATGGACCAACATGTTATATTCTTAGTTGTAGTTTATCTTCTACAAACCTCTATATGCAAGTCATCTTCTCTCCTCCAGCTGTCAAATGCAAAAGGCCTCTTCTGCGCAGAGAATACATTATTTCATGGACAAGTTCTGGTATTGCGATATTCATCATTTCAGCTTAAAAACACTCAACAGCGGGTAATGTCAAACTTGCCGTAACTACATTGCACTGCCACAGGGTTGTTCTGCAGCTGTATCTGGTAACCAGACGCTTCCTGCCACGGCCAGGCACACAGCTCACTGCATGTAAATCAGAGTCGGCTCGCTTCCTGACTTCAAGCTTTTATGAGGTTAGCACTGAAATGGTTCAGTTTTCTTACACACAGTAATAATGAAGGTGATCAGTCTAACTCTGCATAAAGGGGGATTAACATGGAGGGAAAAGCTGTTCAGGGTAAAGTGAAGAAATCCTCATTATGAATATTTACACTGGTTACACTATGAACAAACTTGTGTTAATGTGAAAGTTAAAAGTCAAGTCAAGGTTTAGGTATGTGTCATGGTATATGTCTGTCTGCCTGCAGAGTTTAAATTCCCCTTAAATACATTGCTAACATACAGTGATAGACGGCTCTTTTCACTTTGCCTCTCAGGAGTGTGTCTGCTCCATCAGTCTAGTGTTTCTCTCCACCCCTAAAGCGTACATCCGCTCTGCACTTGGACGGAAACCAAACCTCCCTCCTCGTAGATGTGTCTTCCCCTTTTTGTACCTTGTCTCATCCCTTCCACAGCCTTGCTGACATTTCCACTTTGGCTGTCAACGGCAAGTCATCTCAACTAGAGCAAAAGAAACAGCTGTAGCTATTGTATAGGCTGGCCATCCTCTATTTCAGTAATCCTTCCAGAGTACCATGTGGGACCATAGAGGCTTGACTGCATGTCAGCAGCTCTGAAGAGGCTCCTCTGAAGATCGTCCTCTAACCCTCCTGGACTGAAGTCGTCAAACTAGAAGCAGCTCTGGAATGTGTGGAAAACTTCTCACCCACTGGGAAGCTTTGTTTCGCACTCAAGACACACGTCTCACCAAGAACAACAGGTGAGGTCATTGATTACAGTTCTGGATGTGAGATGTTTGGAAATTGTACAAGACTGTTACTAAAAACAGTAACAGGGAAAATGTAAAAAAGTTTAGATGTTTATGGTATTAAATTAGTTTGAAAACTTTTATTCTCCTTCCTGTGGACAGGGCAAAGGCGGTATGCTCGAGGCTGTGTGAGTCAGCGGGGCAGAAATAATTAGGCTCGACATGTTTATTCTCTGCTAGAAGAATTGGGGGGAAATAACTGAAATATAGTGCATAGGTGGAATGTGATACCTTTGAAAATACAGCTGTGGTATTTGGGAAGAAATCCATAAAACATAAAATAAATCATATTGTTCTATTTTGCATGGAAAAGGAGACGTGGCATATTCCCCTTTTGAGAGAAGGGGCTGAAGTTTTGCTCTTTTAAAGCCTCCCTGGTAACAAGGCTATGTAATAACAACCCAGCTTAGTTTAGTTTATAATAATTACAAACACATCGTTGCCGCAGATGGACGAAAGACTGAGGCTTGGACCAGCTGTTTAAAGTAGGCTTACATTAGGATGATGTCATGACATACATCAGACACTACGTTACATGTAAAAAACACACAGCAAAAGATGAAATCATGTAGATTAGAGGAAAAAGAAAAAACATTGATAGTAAAAAGCAGACATGAAAGCTTGTGGATGGCACACTCATCACAGCTCATTGTTAGTAGGAGGGGATGTTGTGGGCACCCAGACTGATGACTAAACAGCAGTCTGCCACCTTTTTTAATGAAAAAAGTATCAGATTTATGAGCAAAACATTCCGAGTCTACTATACTATTTTTAAAATGTCATGAATAATCTATTAAATCAAACCCATTTCCACACACACGCACAAATACATACTTATGAAGAAAGCCTCCCTCCCACGCGCGCAGCCACACATTATCGTTCACTAAAGAAGGTCTGACTCTAAATGGCTTCTTCATTATTGAGTTTGGATGGAACAGCCTATTTCTGCCCAGACGTTAATGACATTAGATGCTTCCTGAACGCACCACGGCCAGGCCTAGTCACACAGAAGGAAGAGAAGAAACATACTATTTCAAAGAAAGCTGCTGTGATAGACAAAGAGGCACAAAGATGCAGGACATAGGTTTAATTTCCTAATGCTGAAAACTCAGTGAGAGGCAGAAAATTGATGGAATATAATCTACATATAAAATCGTCATTAAAGCAATTGAGTTATCTTTTACATAAAAATAACAACCACATGTTATCTTTGTAGGAAATGATTCAAGGACTCAAAGGACAGACTGGTGACTTTACTACTTATTTTCTGATGAAATTTAGTTGTGTGTAATGTTTTTTTTGGGGCCTTTCTGTGCCATTTTAGGAGCAACATTCCATACGGGAAGCAACACATTAACATCTAAGATGTGTCACACCCACAGCTCGGCACTGAACTGGGACTGACCCTACAGCCTTATTGTTAATCAAGGAAGAAAGTAATTAATGAATGAATGAGGGTCACATTACGTATTCAGAGCTGTTACATAAGTCAGTCTCTATAAGGATATATTTATATTGCCAATAACTGGTTTGTCCTGATTGTGGGTTGTTTTTTCCGCAGAGCTGAAGTTGTATTACGCACTGATTGCAGTAAAATGCAAATGCCCACTTCGCGAGTTCAGTCATGCCCCGGCCTGCAACGCAGGTTTAGACCATTAAGTGGAATAATTCATAGACAGTTTAACAAAAGGCAGCATTAACATAAAATGATGTAACCAACTTGGTTCGAAGCAGAGGTTTCAACATCTAATTCATCTGTAACAAAAGATTAGTTTCTCAATGTTCTCAGTTTCTGTGGAAAAAAAAGACCATTGGAAAAGAAATGCATGACATGTTTTCCCCATACGGAGCAGTTGAAGCATTAAAGAGGGGATTTTGGCAATCTAATTCTCTATTTGTACTGTGGGCGCCAACTGTTATCATCAGGGTGCATGACTAAGCCTGTATCATCCATTGGGAGGGGGGACTTCAACTCTGTCCAAGCACCATATACTGTAGAGCTAAACTACCTCAAATTCAGAAACATCACAGGACAACCAAATGATTTCATCTCTTGATCTCATTGAACCATGAAATAGGATGGGGGGGGGGGGGGGGGTGCAACATGTCCAAGCTGTGCTGTGAAGTCTATGGTATCATAAGTGAACTTGTGTTGCCTGTGTCAAACTGTAAAACTATTAACGTAATCATTTTTTTTTTCAACAGGTGAATTTCATAACCAAGAGAGTGAAAGAAAACTACAATGAACGTCACATCAACAGCGGCGACCGATAACTCAACTGTGTGTGTTAAAATTGAGGAGAGCGCCATCAGTGACTTGCTGATGTCTGTTTACATCCTGGCTTTTATTTTTGGTTTGATCTTCAATGTGCTGACCCTGGGCCCCATTTGGCACCAAGTGCGGCGGCAAAATGTTCTGGGAATCTTCCTGCTCAACCTGTCCCTCTCCGACATGCTTTTCCTCTTCACTATGCCCCTTTGGATCAATTATTACCGGCAGGACCACCACTGGAGGCTAGGTGTTATGTCCTGCAGCATAGCTGGCTTCTTCTACTACTCCAACATGTACATCAGCATCTACCTGCTCTGCTGTATCTCCGTGGACCGCTGCCTGGTGGTCACCTACCCGCTCCGCTCCAAGACCCACAGGACGTCCCGCTACGCCTGGGCCCAGTGTGCCACTGTTTATGTGGTTGTGATAGCGATGCACATCGTGGTGCTGGTCAATGACAATCTCACTGACGCCCATGACGAGGCAAACAACAATGACCGCTGTTATGAGACTTACCCCATGGAGAAGCCTGTTGCCTTGTTCAACCTGCTCAGAGTGGGCATTGGCTTCCTGCTCCCCCTGCTGGTGCTGGCGGTGAGCTACTGGAGGGTGCTGGCCACCGTGGGCCAGAGTCCCGGCCTGAGCGCCCATGCAAAGAGAAAGGTCCGCCTGCTGTCCTTTGGGGTGATTGGGATCTTCTCCATTTGCTTTGCTCCATATCACATTCTCCTGCTCACACGCTCACTAGTCTTTTATAATAGTGATGTGCAACCTCAAGGAAGTTACTGCCAGTTTGAACAAAAAATGCACTTTTCCTTCTCATGTACTTTGGCACTGTCCAGTCTGAACTGCGTGGTGGACCCTGTGCTGTATGTGTTGGTCAGTAACGGAGTCCAGGAGGAGGTGAAACTGTGCTGGAGAAGGCAGAAAAGGACACAGACCGGGAACTGTGCTTTAACCACATATGACAGAGCAAAGTCTAATACTAACTTAATATGAAATGTATGCTATGTGGGTGGATAAGTGCACTGCATTTGTATTCATGTGTATGTGTGTGCATGTAAACTTGTGGCTTCCTTTTCTGAGTTATTGAGTAAGTAGCAGGAATATTTACATCCCATAATCAACACGTGTACAGACAATCAGACGTCCTTCGAGAGAACCACATTGCTGCTTTGTTTTCTTTTTCCTCCCTAATGTCCTGCCCAGTGTAGAGTTGGGGGTTAAATAACACGCATCTCAGAGCTCTATAATTGGATTGTATTCCCAGGTTCGGTTCTCCCAAGAGTTCTTCAGTAGCAGCCACTTCTGGTTTGTGGAAACACGGCTAGAGTTGAAGAGCCCTTGTGTTTTCGTTCCCATCTATTCAAGGAGGTGGTGATTGTGATTGTGAGACCCTGATACAGATAAAATTAACTCTAAAGCATGCAGAACGTACATGTATTAGCATGAGCGTGTGTCCTTATTGTCAAACTGTCAGTGAAAACATGTTGAATGTAAAATCAAACAAAACAATGGTTTAATCAGGTTTGTAAATATAATGTGAGATGATCAAACTGTATTTGGCATTATACACATTTCCACCTGGAGGGAAAGCCATAGGAAATGATAAGCCCATGCAAGCCCATAATGCCATTAACGTTGTTCATAAAGTTAAAAATAAATCATGTACAGCTGCACAAATGTCAAGTGGCCGAAGGAAGCGATCCGGAGATTTGTGTGAGTGAGAGAGAGAGATGGTCTTATATTTGTCTGAAAAGGTAAAGAAACGGTGAGAAAAGAGAGAATGGAGAACATTATGGCCATTATTGCTTTGTTTTATATTTAGCTCATTATAGTGGCTCATTGTTCATAATCGAAACATCATCAATTAGGCACTTGACAAATAACCAGTATGATCCCAGAAGTATGAGGTTGGTACTATGTTCTCTTTTTGTTTTTTTGCTGACTTATCCATATGGAGACAGGATATACAGTATCCAATTATATCTTGAAAAATGACACTCCAATACTACTAACATATTGTATCTTAATACAGTTAGTATGCTTCTGTGGAAATGTAACTATTTTTAGTAGTCGTAACTTTTTCATCATTTCTGACATATGCATTGAATGTGTTGTAACTGTTATGTTGTTCATTCTGCACACATGACATCTATTGCTTCTGACCATCCGGGCGGAGGGATCCTCCTCTGTTGCTCTCCTGTGGTTTCTTTTCTATTTTTGTCCCCATTAAAGTTTTTTTTGGGGGGAGTTTCCTAAAACAGGTCTCTGGACAGAGGTATGTTTACAGATGGTAAAGCCCTCTGAGGAAAACTTGTGATTTAAGATTTTGGGCTACACAAAATAAATGTAATTTAACTGCTGCCTGGATTATGTTTACTTGCAATGTTTTGTTTCCAGTCCATGGTGACCGGTAGTAGTATAATAGTTTGAAATGTATATGAAATATGTGAGTGAATAACATTTTATTAAAATGTTCCTTTGTTGTGTTGGTAAATATGTAACTCTCTTAAAACATGCTTTATTTAAAGTAGGCAGGGTTGCATACAAGCTGAGTGTTAAATGCTTGAAGTATAAAGCTGGTGATTTGCAACATTTTTCTTCAAATAATTGATTTTACCTACCAGTTGAAATCAAAGCTTGAAATAACGTATTCCTCTGTGTCATTTAACTGCATTGTTGTCCAAAAACTATTAATAAAAGCATCATCAATGAACCACAAACAAGTAGTAACATGCTACCTCATTATAAAGAACATGGACACTGCACATAATTCAGCCTGCTGACAGAAATACTCATGAGAGTTTATTATGTGTTATCTCTGGCTGAAAATAGTTCAATAACAAACCAGCTTTTTGCAAGTGCTCCTGTTTGAGTAATGTTTGCTAGAAACTACAATGCAACCTGTTCTATGAAATTACTTTTTAGAAAATTAATGCATTTTTGTAACTTTTCAAGATTTACATCTTTAGCAGGAACCAAAGGGCCAAAGACAAATTAGCGTCCTTGGGAAGTATTAAGCAATGGGCATTGTTAGTTTTGGTCCTCTCAAGACACGACTATGAGAGAACCATTAATACATTTTTAACAACCAGATGCCCACAATGTCTACCTGGGACTGTGCAAGGACACTTACATTTCAACAAATTTCATCAAAACCACATGGAGACACAACTCAACATAACTCAAATCAGTGCTTTCTACCTTTAAATTGACTTCATATGAATCCTGACCATTTCTCTAACAAAGTTCTCTAGTGCGGTGTAGTTTTATCCATGCTAACATTGGTCTGCCATGCAATTGAGAACATAGCAGTTGAAGACTGGTGCCCAAAATTCCAATGAATTAGTAGCGCCGATATCCGACAACCCTGTGAAAATGTCGACATATAACGTCCTTTACGTATTTGTACTGGGATATTTTACTAGATATGTGTGTATTTATCCAATATGTTTCATGAGTCACAGCACCGTCCACAAATCTCCAGGTTGTTGGCGCATAACCAGGAAGAAAGACCATGAATCACTTGGTAGAGTAACCACACATTGGACTCAATTCTGCCACCTTGTGGCCAATGTCCGCTATAGCATGTGACGACGTGGGAAGTTTTTCTTAAAAAATGTTACACGCAAAAAAAACATGGCAGTGACGTGCATTGAGGTTTGTGGCTGGTGAGTCACTGACTCATTCAGAGTCTGATTTCCAAATATATGAATGCAATAGAGTTTTCATACTTCATATCAGCATTCTTTACACACACATGTTCCATATTTGATTCCACCAATTTGCCATCGCAATTTCACAATTTATACTCATTCAATACATATAAAAATAGGCTATATAGCCTCTATTGCAGTCTATGTCTTACCTTTACTTTAAAATTAAATTAATTTGTTTATCCTTCTAGACAAATATATCTGTGACTTTGTTGTAAAAGTCCTTCTTATCTTCTTTTAGTTTTAAAAGTGTAGAACAAGAGCAACGGCAGAACAAGCATAAATACGTGGGCTCTCGCACGCCCCCTTCAGTGAGGTGGCGGTACTGTTTGCTTTTTCACTGCGGTTTATTATGTCAGATCAGCAAGACTAATTGATTGTATTGATTTTGAAGGTATTAAGCTGATAGTCGCCAATAATATTGTAAAAACATGAACCTGTATCACCTCATTCTTATCAGATTATTACTCCTTTTATTTCATAATATATGTCACCATTTGAGTGCTCTCAAAAAACCTAATTCATATGGCTACAGTTCACAAAAGATGTCCTTGCCTCAGTATTATTTTGCCGATACTCTTACTAGTCAAAGCTTGAAGCAATTTGAGGAAGCACCATTTTGTTGTATTGCTCCATATTTGCACATTTAAAAACGTGAAAGAGTTTAAAGAAGTTACTAAAAGGTGCAGTCCATCACCTTGGCCAAAGATATTACAGATCCATTTTCTGTGGACTCAGTTAACTCAGGAATTTCAAAAACAATATGTTTTCATTGAATAGCTGTTCTGACTCATATTCAGGGTTTGTCTAAATGCATTGTAGCCAAACTAGTCTTAAACTAAGGGAGTAAAGTGAATATTTTATTGTGTCATACATAACATAAACAAAAGCACTCAATGTAAAATGATTTCCGATTTCCCCCTTCATAGTGAGCCGTCACCAATTTGAAATGATTTGAATTGAATTGCTGCTCTCCTGCTGCTCACTGTGTCGTTAAGTGTGTTTTTAATAAGAGTCTTAATAATCAGACTCAATTTGTCCAAGTCCTAATGCATTTCTAAAATTAATATTTTGTTAATCAAACAGATTTAATTATCACTGTGTTGTAGTTCCAATATGCCACAAATCTGAAATATTATGTATAAAATAAGGTCCATAATAGTATGTCGAAAGAAAAGTCACAAACGTGGAAAAAGGTCCAGAAATATTCAAAGTTTTTCACATTGTAGGTGGCATTATGGCTTTGAGGATGGTGAATTTGTCCTTCAAACAAATCGTGTTTGTGTGCTCTTACAGACCTTTTCAAAGTAGAGCTAAATAACAATAAAAAACAAGGCAACCAAGCAACACATGGCAAAGTAACCTGATTGTTAAACGGTGACAGTTGGCCTCAGCAGCATTAGCTGGGGAGCTGTCGGTTATTAGCTTGCACTAACGCTACACTGAGTATCTCAGTTGCTGCCAATTGGCTGACAAATAGTGTTTTGGCATTATGTAGTGGGTAGAATATTGCATCCTTTAATTATCATAAGCAGCCATAATAATGAGTCATAAGCAGCTATCATAATGAAAGCTGTAGAACTCTGAATAACTAAGTGTACCAAAGTAATGACTCTTAAATGTAATTTACATCACATCAGCAGGTTATTTGGTCAGCCTTTTTACATGAGGCATGTTTAAAAGTTGACTGATAGACATCGACAAAGAAAGAAAGTATTAATAAAGCATTAATAATACTTGATGGGAGACTTTATTGTTAATGCTCTGAATATGAAGTTGATCATTGTGTCAGCCTTTATTTCCAGACAGAGCCAATGCACTGGGAGTTTGTTCATCAGGTAAATAATGTATTATTTTGGTATTGATTCAATTTTACAAACAGAGGTTGAATGGTGACATTTAAGCTGCAGATTTCATCTTCCAGCATTGTAATGAGGTGCACACAAACTGTGCACACTACATATGCATGCACAAACATAAACGTATCTAACTAGCTAAGGGACACACAAAGTTAGACAGTGAAGCCAAATCATAGAGAACAATTAATGCATAATGACACCAAAAATACGAGATAATGATAAAATGTATATAATGCAGGTAATATACAATACAAGAGATACACAACTGATATTGAAGCACAGACATTCAGTACCAAAATGAAACAATCACACAGGTCCTCTTCTTGCTCTAAAATTCATGTTTGGTGAGAAAAGTTCAATGAGTTCAGCTCCCTGAAGTCAAGTGTTTCCTGTTGTAAGTACAACCATGCCCTGCCAACAGTAACCACCCCTGGTCTTACCTTATATCTGCTACAGAACCCCATGTGTTTATGCCCCGGCTGTCCTTTTTGAAGCTGCAGGATCTGCTTAGTGTCTATATGCCAGCACCTCTGCCGTCCAAGAAAAACATAGGGATCCCAGCGGATTGCTTAATCTCCTTCATCATCGTACTAAACCACAGCCTGGACTGGATCTGCTTCTTTGACAGGTTATAAAAAGTGGCCTTATTAAGCACTGCCTCTGGTTACACTATACAACAGCAGCCCAAAATGCCTTGAAGTCACAAAATAATGGCGAAATCTGGTTGAAAGAGATTTGAAGCAGTTGCCTTATTTTCTCACACGTCAGACATTAACATCAGTGTTATGGGTGCAGGTGTGAGCTCGTGGTTATGGACAAGGCTCTGGTGTCAGGAGCTGCGACAGCACTTGTATCCTAATGAGCATGGTCTGAAATCAACTCCTGGATGTCGGCCTCTCCACCATCGGCCTCTCCACCATCCCTCTCTGACTATTGCGGCAAGGATAGAGGTAACCTTTCAGGTGCATGCGCACCTTGCTGTGCAGAGAGGCGTAGATGAAGGGGTTGTAACATGCAGAGCTCATAGCAACTAAATGACAGCAGACCTGTAAGACGTTTATGTAACGTTTCCCTATGATGTGAAAGTCCGGGTCCAGGTCCAGCAACAGGTTCAGCACCTACACAGGGGCACGGGGAAGCTTGTGTTACAGCTCCAGCTGTATTTAATTACATTGAATCAGTAGAGAATATTTAAATTACAAATTCTTAAAATATATTCAACTTAATGTAATTTTTAAAAACTAAGTATGTAATTACATTTAGACTCACACTTTAAAGTAATACTAAATGACTCCATGTTAGGTTTTCACTTCGACAACTTAAACAAATCCCTGTCGAACTCTCTGAAATGTGACGGCCCATGTCCTACTGCAATTTAAAATTCTTCCATAAAATATGCTGAAAATCCTGATCTGTTTGGCTTTTGCATGCCTCATTGTGGACGTAATGCTAGTTTTGTGGACATGATGTGTCTAATGATGCAGTTCTGTGGTTAATGATGTGAAATATTCTATCATCTTATGGACAGTTAAAGCTTCACTCTTTTTAACCCTTCACTGCTGTTGAGTTTATGATTTGATTTGATGAAACTCGATCTCCCTGCAAAGCTCAACTTCCAAATAAAAATCTTCCTCAAATTGAATGGAACAGGTTGTATAAGGCTTTAGAGAGAAGGATAATTGAACTTAGTTGAGTTTAGGATCTGAGACTCACCTGCAGGGGCAGCCAACACAGGGCGAAAGCCAGCACGGAGGCTACCAGCAGAGAGAAGGTCTTCTTCCTCCTTTGGCTCCAGCGCTGCTGACTGTTGGATGGCTCCCCAGGTACTGAATAGCGTCTCAGACTGACAGTGATGGCACAGTAGGATGCACTGACCGACAGCAGCGGGATCATATAGGAGGCTATGAGGGTGAAGCAGGAGTAGAACAGCCGCAGATTGCCACTATGTGGCCAGAATTCCTCACACACGACCAGGTTTATGCCATTGGGTCGTAGGTCCATATAGCGTATGTAAAGTGACTGAGGTGCAGCCAGGGCCAGAGATAAAAGCCAGACACCCAGAGTCACTGCACCACAACCCCACACAGAGATCCTCCTCCGTACTGGGTGAGCTAGATAAGAAGAAGAAGAAGAAGAAGAAGAAGATATTGTTCTACACATTTAAGCCCATTTAATTGTTTGTGTTGTTTATGTGTTCTAGTATTATAGCATCTTCAAATTATTCTGATGGCATAATATTTTATTTGTAGAAAAATAATCCTGGTGAAAATGTTCTATGTGTTAATTTGAGGCCATCCAAGAGTGAGTAATCAACATGCATTGCACCATAGTTTGTGTATAAAATGCCATATGGTTCCAGAGAAAGACATTTTCGGGCCCTACAAATAGTTTAAAAAAGCACTTCTCATGAGTATACAAATAACTGTATGTCCTTACCTACAACAACGTAGCGATCCACAGCAATGGCAGTGAGTGAAAGCACTGACGCAAACACTGTGGCACATTGCAGCAAGGGGACCAGGTGGCAGAGGGGCCTCCCAAAAGCCCAGCCATGGCTGTCAAAGGCATAAGACACAGTCAGCGGAATACAACTCAAACACATCAGCAGGTCTCCAGCTGCTAAGTTACTGATGAAAAAGTTGGTGGCATTGTGAAGTTTCTTGTCAGACAAGATGCAAGCCAATAAGAAGGAGTTTCCAACACCAGCCACAACCACTATGAGGCAGTAGAGAGGCAGGAAGAGAGGTTTGAACCGTAGAAGAAGCTCTATGCCTATAAACATGTCCAGGGGGTCGCTGTGGTTGAGTCCTTGGATTTGGATGCTTTCTAGTCTTTCTTGTCCTGTTTCATGGCTGGTGTTATCGGTCACACTCAAATCCCCATCCATGAAGGTATCCATGTCTCTGGAGGTAAAGTAAATAAGAAAATAAGGAATGATCATCATTAAATCAATAAGTACTACAGGAAGAAATCAACCACTCAAAGTGTTGCTGTTTTTCAGTAAGTTTTTCAGTTTTACGGATTAGTCTAAAGTCCTGAGAGATAGACATATTTGATGCATCTATCGGCAATCATCTATCGGCTGAAGTCTGGGGTCAACAACACAGGATGTGTACTGAGGGCCACCTTTAGGCCCTGCAAGGCCTGTTCAGCTTCTTCCCTCCACTTATTAAGTCTGTGAGGGAAGACGCTACAGAAGAAAAGTTTGAGATGAAGCGACCATAGTATTCGATCAGACCTATGAACGTTTTTACCTGGGACTTTGTGGATGGGCGTGGCCAGCCCGGGTTTGCCTGGACCTCACGGTCTTGTGGCCTGACATCTCACCCAATAGTGTAGCCCAGATATTTGACTTCTTTTAGACCGAGCTTGCACTTTTTGTGGTTGGCTGCCTTACTGGCGGTCCCAGGAGTCACTGTGAATAACCATAATGTCTAGAAATTCAGCTGCATGCTCACAATGTAGCTTTAAGACCATGTCTATCAGTCTCTAGAACGTGTCTGGGGCGCCATGCAGACCGAAATGCAGCACAGTGTAGTGATACAGCTCTGAAAGATAGTGTAGGCTATCTTTTCCTTAGCGGTTCCCTTTGTTAAGTTCAGGGTGCTGAAAAAACACGCTGACCCCCCTCAATCAGCTCATCTACCCTGGGCCTAGGATAAGCATTACACTTTGAAATGTAATTTAATTTCCTAAAGTTGAAACAGACACAATTTGTATTGTCTGGTTTAGTGGACCGGGCTTGTCCACTCACTGTAGAACGCTTCCATCACCAACAGAGCCAACGTTTCCTGAACCTTTTGCTCAATGGCTGCCCATCTTGCCTCGGGTATCCTGTAGGGGCACCATTTTACCTTCTGGCCTGGTTCTGTTTTAATGTAATGTTCCTTCAAGGATGTTATGCCTGCTGTGCCGGACCAAAGAGGATAGGACCTACAAGATCTGCCCAGAAACCGTTTGGCCAGACCTCCCTCTCAGCTGTATACTCAAAGGCTGTCAAGTAGGCCTCTATATCGTCACTCTCTGTCATTTTGAGAATAAAGGGACTTGGATTCGGCTGCATGGTGCCTTCCCTTTTAAGGTAGTTTTATTCCTGACTAAAGCCTCCGGGACTTGGAAGTGAAACATCAGACAGCTGATAGCGTTTTTTTTTTAAATGTCCCCTAATTTTATTGAACATAGAATATAAGCTCCTTTAGACTGAAATTCAACATTCAGCATACATTTTATTCTGATATGTTTTACCACATTTAATTTAATATTACTAATCACATGGACATCTTATTAAGGCCACCTGATGCTGATGCTTAAAGAGAATATCGAAATCATGATGATCCATCCTCTGGATATCTATATGTCATTCCAATCTGTCCGATAGTTGTTGAGATATTTCAGTCTGGACCAAAGTGGTGGACATGTACTGAACAAAGATGACATTGTCATCCCTAGAGTCACAAACTGAATAAATGATGGACAAAAACAACAAATGCAGATGCTTTTAGGGCAAGATGGGTCACTGAATGGTTTGATGACTATGAAAATGATGTGATTCATATGCCATGGCCATGTCTCAAACCAATTGAATGTCAGGAAGATTTAGACAAGATAAGATAGTCTATATCAGGTACCAACTGGACCTGTTTGTACTTAATTTAAACAGTCACTAAAATATCTTTGGAGAAAAATATCTTTTGTCTCTGTTTATCAGTTGAATGGAGTCATGTCTGACAATCTAGTGATCATATTTTTCTAAAAATAGGGTTAAACTGAGAAGCTGCTTTTCAAAACTGAAACTATGAATGAGATCACATCAAGAAATCAGAAAATGAAGTCTGGCATTATAGAAGACGATGACAGAACAGTTCAGGTTTCCCATCGCTGGGTGAACCAATTATTCAGATCGTTAAATTAATGTTTTGAAGACGTGTCCGCTCCCCTGACTCAAAAGTAGTCTGAAGACATGTAATGACATGTTCAATTAAAAACCTGTTAGTTACCATTACTTGCAGCAATCTCCACTTTAGAGGTAGCTTCTCTCAGTGGCAGCAGGTTTCAAATTAGTTTTGCACCTGTCCATGATCACCAGCAGGACTGTTTCTAATCCCATCTGGTCTCACGTTGTCTACATTATCTGACAGCTTGGAAGAAACCCACCCTTGCCTAGTAACGCTGTTGCCATGGCCTTTGCAGAAACCATCCAGACCTTGCAGCTAATTTGTGAAGCGTGATGAGAATTGAAAGCCCTCAAAATGCAAAACAGGAGTAAAGACTCTTGACATCTCTCTCTTCCCCTATTTTGTATGCTCTCTTTTCCCATCTGTCTTTACATCTGCTCTTTTTTTGACTTGATGATGCCCCGAATTATTTGAATTTGGAATGTAGGATACCTGGTTGTTTTGAATTATTAATGCACGGTGGTTTTAAGTGCGGATATTTGGCGGACAAAGAAGAAAACTAAATACTCTTATACTTTGGACTTCACCTTTTGTCAGTACAGTACACTCTCCACAACTGAGATGCATGAATTGCGGTAATATGGAAGTCAGAAGCAGAAACTGGTTGTTTTAAACTGAGTACACTGAAGATTTCACACTGCAGCGAGAATGCCTTTCCCAATCTGCGGGGCTAATCATCAACCGCTGGCCAAATGTTATTATCTTATGCTGGCCCTTTCATTAAGAGAGGCCAAAGCTCTAATAACATTGACTCTGCCAAGGAACAACTTATCACAATGTAAGACGTATAATCACATATGAACACATCTGGACAAGTGCAGTGAGTAGAAAAATATACACATGAGGTTTTCTGGTTAGTTGTGTGAGGCTGAATGCCACTCAGCAGATTGTATAATCAATACGTTTTTCCAACGGGTCTAGAACTTTGTTGTGATTTTTGATGCTGCATCGTAGGGGTGGACCTATTCATTCATTCATCACCATAAATATAGGAAATTAATACTTCCCCAATTGCCTAAGACTAGATTTCATGACAGCAGTTTCATCATTTTTCTTGATTCCTGGTGTTTTTGTCTCCAGGGTTTGATGTTCAAACAACATAGCTTATAAATTCTGCACTCTTGAGCTTTCAGCCCTAGTATTCTGGTTGGGGACTCTTCCCTTTTGATGCACACATATGCTTAATGCCACAAACTACCAGAAAAGTTGTCATCTTTCATTATTTAAACGACATCCCTTGTAGGAAATGTCCTAAGACATGAAAACGCATTCTTTACAATCATGATAACTTGTACTTGTAATTTTGCCAGGTAACATTTTTGTTTTAATAAAATGATTCTACATACAAAAACCAAATGTTATTTTATACTCAACACACAAGAGGAATGAGCTTGCAGCCTGAGTGCAATATTAGGGGAGTTTGTGTACATCTTTGTGGGTGTGCTGCCCCAAATACATTGCATTTCTGGGAGATTCTGCACTATCCTATAATATCCATGTGACTTAGTTTGATTCTGTAATTACTATTTGTCACTTGTCAGTGCTATTTGTCTATATTTTGTAACGTTCTCCCATATCAATATGAATTATTCATAAAAGAATCCTATACATTGTAGAATTGTATTATAATGATGTGCTTCCTGCTTGGTTTTGTCTTAAAACATTACAAAATAGAGTTGTGACACATATTTCAAATTCATATACTCATGAACATACACATATGTATAACTACTACCCCACAGCCTACAAAACGTATAGTTAAGAAAGATGCAGTTGCAGTTTGGTAAAAAATGCTTCTGCCTTTTTGGTGCTCTGCTTATGCTCCTTTTGAAAATTGCCAGACCTCCTTCAAAGTCTACAAATACTGCTAATTAATTAATTTTCCAATCAGGTGTTAAATATTTTGTCCAACTCAAGATGATACTTGTGAATCAGCAATCTGAAACTGATTGCAAATAAATCTGTTAAGACAATTATGCAAATGAAATACATAAATATCACCAAGAAAATAAATTATAAAGCAAACATTTGTGGAATAATGTTGATGCTATGTTTGTGCGTAAATCCTCACTTGTGTGGATGCATAAGCAAATGACAATACAGACAATGAATGAGCAGATAGTTTTACGTTTAGATTAAGTTTCTTACCTGATGTTTGAAATTGGAGATACTGAGAATATCCCTGTGGGGTGTCACCTTAGTTATGCAAATGAGCTTAATTGTCTCTTTTCTTTGTCGCCTTTTTTTCTTTAATCCTTTTCTTTCTAGTTACAGATCTTACATGTCTGGTCAGAAAATGCTTTCCTGCCGCTTATATATAAGAGTGTTGCCTCACTCAGCACTGAGTGAGAGTGACAGAGGGAGGGAGGGAGAGAGAAAAGGGACCCACATAACCTCTCTCCTTGAAATCCTCATAAACTGTGCCCCCTCCCACCCATTCTCCTTTATTTTCCCTGCATCCACACACATTGACACTTATCACGTATAAACACATAAAAACAACCTTTTGCATGTATCCCTCGTTAGAGGGGGAAAGGGCAGCCTATTATTTTTGCTTTATTTGCTGTATAACAGCCTTGATTGCCTGCTGATTCTTCCACACCCGAAGAGGATTGAGGGGGATATTAGCAGCCGTGTGAAAAAGGGACAGAATCATATTTACTGTGTTGTCTCCTGGGAAAATGCCCAGTTATTACACAAAAAAGACAAATTGCAAATGCATACACAAATGACAGAGGCATATGTCAGCTCATGCCTCTACATTATTTTCTATCTACGTTGAGATAGTACTAAATACAAAATCCACAAGCCCAGTTTTAAAATAATTCACACACATGTGAGGCTTGAGTCTGTCTACACCAGGCACTTGTTCTGTCACTCCTCTACCAATTTATTTGTACTGCCTTTTTTAATGTAATGTCCTTTCCGAGGATCCCCTGGTGAGCAGCTATAGTCAAAGGCCACATCTAGAATGTTCAGACCCGCTGCTATTCCTGCATCCTCCTCTCCCTCTATCTTTGGAAAAGGTTGCTCCTTATTGCTATTGTTGAACATGTGATGATAATCTGACACTTGAGCTCAGAAATATATTCTATTCTACTGCAACCATTTCAAACCACATCAATTTGGGGCCCAATTCAATACGAGACAGACCACTCAATAGGGCTGCCAACACATGAGAGCTCTGAGCAAAGCATAAAGCTGACCAAAAAGACACAGATAGGAGAATGCAGTAGATATAGATTGCTAATTTTCAGAGGGATTCTGCGCGGCAGGTCTTTTTGTTGGAGCCTGAAAGAAAACTGAGTGTTTCATCGGTTTGTCTCACCACTGGTGAAAGCTTAAAGATAAAGGGGAACTGAAAAAGCAGAGGTATTCAGGAGATTTATAGCTGCAGGACTTGAAGTAACACTTAATTAAATAGTACAAAATAAAGACAGAACATCAAGTACATAATTACAGGTTTGGTTGTGTGGCAAGCATACGTCAAACATTTTATCTTTCAACCATTTTATTTTTGTCTTTGCAAACCTTAAAATGTAAGATGTTTGATATACTGTATGTATGCATTACGTTTTAAATTGTCTGAATACTAATTAAATTAAAAGACACAGTTACAGACTAGCTGGTGAACATAGTGAAGCATTTAGCAGCTAATTAGCCAGATACAGCATTGCCCTCAAGAGGTTGTATGTGTGAACCAATAAGGTACCGAATCTGAGTCGTTTTAAGGGGATTAATGGGGCAGAAATGAAGAAAAACAAAGTGCTGTTGTCTGGTCTTTTGTTTTGTGAAACAATGGATTATTGTACATCTTTTGCCTTGAACAATTATTTACAATGAATCACACCATCTGAGGAGAGTAAATCACTTGTACAGCAGGACTAAAATCTTTTTTTATGTAAAACATAAATATTAAAGGTTTTGGGGAAATTTGATGAATAAATGTAACGGAGCAGTGAGAAGTAGAATTATATTTAATGTCATTTTGCCTGCTATTGTTGCACAGAAAGAAGTTGCTTTTTATAATCACAATGAAATTACAAATCCAGGTTATTTCCCTGTGTGTTTAATAATTGAGTTTGATTATGACTGAACTATAATGCTTTGAGGGAAAAGCGGCGCAGCACATCTGCCTTGCTAAATGTCACACTCTGTCTATCTTTTGCCTTGATGCCCCTGAAGGACACATTATTGAAACGGTCATGGCAGATAAACTCTGTCCTCCATACATCTGTAGGTCTATGAGCCACCCTCCAGGAAAGAAACTACGTAGTGATGAAAGTGGTGAAGGAGGCAAAGGAGAGATAATGGAGGGGACAACGTTATATAAGATTAGTGGTTGAAGTGAAAGCACCCTGGCCCCCTCCATCTGGAACTCTCTCTCCAAACTCATCCGAGACTGCACTGACCTTTCAAAATTAAAATCTCAAATCATAACTCATCTCTTCAGAACTGCTTTTAATGTGTGATTGTGTGCTCGTTTTTTATTGTATAGCTCTTTATGATGATTTTTAAATTATTTTTAAAATCTAAAGTGTATTATGAAAAGCGCTATATAAATAAAATGAATTATTATTATTATTATTATTATTATAATCATGGCATTTTCAGACTTAAAACTTACCTCTGTGCCATAATCCCCAGCAATGAACATCATTCAAGCTGAATACTACAGGTCGTTATCCATTTATTTTTATGGACCAGGATAATTATGATATGCTTTTCAGAAAATTGCAATCATAGTTTTTTTTAAAATTTTATTTATCAAAGTTATTTTTCTTTCTTGAGCAGTTCGTTCAATCGATCTGCCAGTTATGATATTATCCGCATGTTGGTCTTGAAACCTGCTGCTCATACTGTGATTGTGTATCAAAACAAACACAACTGGAAAATGGAAAAGCGGTAAATCAACAGGATAAAAAACCTTAAACATGATGGTTCAAATTTATCTTCCAGAAAATTTGCTTGAAAAAACAAGATTAGATTGATTATGTCTTGCCAGGTGAAAACAGCAACTACCCAATGGTAACCTTTGTTGCCCTTACTCACTGTGTGTATATTTATTTTGTTGTTGAACATGTGGCAGCTCAAGTAAATATACAAATTGTTATTAACATCAATCAATTATTGAGTAAAAATACCCAGGTAGGATAATTTGACAGATGAATGGATGGATCAATGAATTGGTAGTAAATAGCAATCTCAACTTTACAGCAAGAAATACAACATTTCAATACAGTATGACATTTGATAATAAAATCTGCAGAACAAATCAATCCATCACAACCTTTTGTAAGGAGCAAAGTTGAGCATTTGTGAAAGATTGAGTTCAAATGAGAGCAAAGAGAATAGATACTATAACGAGTGGTTGATGTTCTTTGTCATTCAATTATATTTATTTCCCTTCAATTTTGTAAAATTGTTTTTGTTACAATGTGGCATCATAACCTGCATATCAACAACAAAAGGATGTTCTAGTTGGTCATTTCAAAACACAAAAAAAGTCATACTTTGTCATACTTTAAAATCTCTGCTGAATATATAAGGAGAAAAAGATGACACAAGACATTTGGGTTAATTGTTGTATGACGTGACGACGTAATTTCCATGTCTACCCTTTTCTAAATCCCCTGCTTTATATTCCTTTTTAAATTAGCAAGTTTCTAAAGCAATTCATTTTAATTGTATATCACAGGTTTATGTCATTAGTTGGCTTTGAATCCATGGTAAAACCAGACAACTCTTCACACTGTCCTCAGATCAGTAGGCAGTGGAGGAAAGGGAGATAATAAGGAATACATTTTTGAGATAAATAGTACAAAAATAAATAAATACAAACTAATCAGTTATCATTATCAGTGTTTTGAATGAATGGTGCATTTGATCTGTCAACCTTTATCATCCTTGATCCTTGATATATAGACGTAGACGTCTCATCTAAGATAAATCTTTGATTAATACCATGTCACATGTATGATGATAAAGACAGCATACAGCACAGAGCAGTCCTATAATTCGTATTGTCCACTGAGGAAGCCCTTCCTCAGACTGGACAATGCCTCCTCCTCAGTGATCTTCTTCCACTCCTCAGGAATCTCTGCTGGCTTCTGCTCGTATTCCTTTGCAAACCTCTCGTTGAACCTCGCCAACACATACCTGTAAATTTAAGAATGTTTGGCAAATTTGGGGATAATTTGCATACACAAAAATATTAACTGGTACAATATATACTGGCACAGTAACAGACAATGGAAAATAATGTTTAACCTATTATGATTATGATATTGAAGCCTTAATAAAACACAATACCTCCAGTAAGCTGTGGGCATCTGGCTGTTTGGGTCCTCAGGAGAGATGCTCCAGTCTGGGTAGAGGGAATGGAGGTCCCTGCCTGCCACAGACATCTCGTGTGTGCTCTTGCGTATACCTAGGTTGCCTTGGGCCATGCTTTCAGGGCAACTGATACAGGACAGAGAACCAGAGTCGTGGGGCATCATACCTTTGGGCCTGTGGAGCAGAGCCCTGTGTAATTCATGGGCCTTCTCTTCCAGTTCACATGGAGTTCTGCAGAGAGGACATTGCTGGTCACAGCCTCTCACTCTGTTGAAGAGGGAGTCTTGGGGCTGAATTGGGAGGCACTGAAGAATTTGGGTGATCTCCACATTTTGGGAGAACTCCTGGGCAAGGTCCAACCGCATTGCCGCCAATAACTCCATTAGACATGTGACAAAGCGTTCCCATTTTGTGGTAATACTGAAGAAAGGTCCATCCAGCGGGGCCCTGATTACATCCACATCTCCATCTGTCTCTAAAGTGAGGCACACTCTCTCTAGCAGCGGCTTTGTATCACTCAGCACTCCATTGGTACCTTCTGCTGTTTGACTCACTGCTGCTGCTACCTTTCCTACAATTTCTCCAAGTCTTTGATGCCTCCACTTATTAAAGTTGGTTGATTCAGAGAGGTGAGTCATCACTTTCTCCTTAATCTTCCTCACTCTGAAGTTTTCATAGGAATGCAAATATTCCAGAAAGCTCTCAAAGTGGTCCTCCTTTATCAATTCCTCCAGCAAGCTTTGATGGAAGGCACGTGGGGACTGAAACTGCTGGACTTTATCTTGGATCTCTTCGACAATACGCATCCCCAATGTTCCATGGATGTAATCCAACACTGTCGGTTTGATGACCATGGACGTAAATGCTTGAGCCACCCTCTGGCACTGGTCTCTCTTTCTGAACTGGTAGATAAACTTGTCCAAGTACATGCTCTTGGTTGCAGTAATACATGTCAGAAGCACACTGTCTTTGGCATAGCGGTCATGTAGTTTTTGAAAGTCTTGGCATGCAGCATTGCAGAGATACACTTTTAGCTCCACCCCAAAAGCTGATCTGATTTGCATAGATTTTTCTTTCAAAGCTTTATCTACATTTTCTAACAGTTTTGTAATGTAGCTGTCAGAGAAATCTGCTGGTAAGCTCAATTTATCTGCTACAAATTGCTTGTATTCTTCTATTATTTTGCATGTTACCTTTTGAGCTTCTAATCTCTGCAGTCTGTTGTTGTCTTCAAACATGTGCTTTAATCTGCTGCGGTATCCAAAATGTTCTTCAATCACTTGGAAGCTAGATTTCTGATTTTGGACAATGATTTCAACTTTTTTCATGTGTTTCTGGAGACCGCAGTTTATTAGATTATCTTTCAAAATACGAGTCACTCTTGCACTAATATCATCGGTTTCTGAAGGCCTGAAGTCAAAGTTGGACAGTGTCGTACTCCACGCACCCTCAAACTCCTCTTCTAGTTCGGTATCTTGAAGGAGAACTTTGGTTGACTTGCTGTTTGCTATAAGTGCACATAACTTTGATTCCTCTTCTTTTTCCAGTAAGGTCTCAAAGTTTTTCAACTGTGTTGAAGAACAATGGCTCTCATTGACTTTACCCAACCTTTCTATTGTCTCTTCAGTTTTTCGCTCCTGAAGGTCATCCATATTGCTCATTAGGATTGGCCTGAATGTGTTCATTTGTAGAAGGTTGTCTTCCATCAAATAGGTCTCTAATTTTGACCTGAGTTTGTCCACCTCTGTTTTGACTTCCTCTCTGGCTTCATCCTTCAACTCGCTCAGAAGGCCATTTTGGATTTCAGCATCTAAAGCCTTTATGGCAAAGATTTTCTTTGTTGCCCCCTTAAGCCAGCTTTCCATGTATTCCAGGAAACTCTCCTCCCATTGTGAAACCTCTGTGCACAGTGCAGAGAAGGCCAAAGCTATGTCAGTATTTTGCAGACCAATGGAGAAGGATTCTGCTTTCACTGCATCCCAAATAGCACACAAACGACTCATGAATTCAGGCAGATCTGTGGCTTCAGACTTAGCTGCACACTTCTTCAATGCCCCAAACAGGTTCATCTTAACCTTTAACACAGCATTACTATACTGCTTATCAATCGGTTCAGAGAGGGACATATTGTACCAAGGCCCTTTGACATGGGCAATACAGCTTTCGGTCTTTGCATACTGGTTGTCAGCATTGCTAGTTCCTTGTTCCCCAGTCTCAGTCTGAAGCATATCCGATACGCGCCTTAACTGTGATGCTTGTATTAAGCTGTTTATTTCTTCATCCTGGGCCAGGACATGGCAAATGGGCATGGAGCCACATTCTTTGATGCGTAGAAGAGCATTGACCATGACAGTGAAGTTAGTTTCAAACTCAGTACCAGGATGTGATGAAATATTGTGCATTAAAACATCACTCAATCCTGTTGCAACAGTGGCCATCTCGTTGTCGTGGATCAGAATGTTTTTATTGTCTTCAAGAGACGTTGAGCAAAGACCTTCTACATCAATTAATAACAGATAATCACACTCCATGTCCTTTCTGAGATTATCGGGAAGAGACAAGACAACCATGTACACCCCTCGAGTGGATCTCTGCCTTCCTTCGGGAAATTTCACCCCAAATAGTGCAGAAAGAACCTCAGCGTTCATACCATGATGTGCTCCAATGTTTGTCAGTACTCGAGTCCGGCACTGTTCTGAAGGTAGGCGACGTTTGAGCTCTGCAAAGACACAGCCCAGCCAGTGTATGGGAATGTGTGAGGCATCTCCATCCACTAGTTCAAGTGGAATCCCATAGATAAGAAGGTCTGCAGCTAAGCTAGGGAGACGCAACACATTGTGGCTCCCACTCCCGGGGCTGATATGTGTTAGCTCAAAAATTAGGCCCATCTCACGCAAAAAGTGCTCAAGTCCCAGTGAGGGTGAATCAGTTTCCTGAGGCTGCGAGCTTGAGGCTACGAGATGTTCGACGCTAACATCTAAGGACATTTGTTCTGTGGCAGAAGATGTCAAATCTGCCTGAGCTAGTCTCAGCTCTGGTTCATCTAGTTGGGTCCACTGGCAGCCTGAGGCTCCGTTTTCTCCAGACTCCAAATTATGGTTTTGGTCCTCAAACATGCAATCTGAAATTTGTTCTTCACCCTGAATCTCTTTTATGTTGGATGTCACATATAACTGCTGCTCTTTGACTGGATCATGTGTCGACTCAAGATGTTCTTTACATTGTGACTGTGGTTCTGTGGTCATTTCTGTAGACCTCTGCAAAATATGCTCCAACTCTTGGTCTATTTCAAACTGTTTCTCAGAAACTTCCAGTGCACTGGAGTGCTCAGTGTTTTCCTCTTCAAATGTTGGATCTGTGTAGAAACTATCACTGTCTGTTTGGGAGTCATTTTGGAGCACATCATGATCTTCTGGCGTTTCATCTTTCTTTCCTGTCTGTAAGTTTGTGAATGGATCTTGTGGACTGTTTGGTTTTTCGATTTGCTTCGGCCAAAGTCTCAACTTCATCCATTTGAGGAAATAAGTCCTCTCCACTTTATCTGTTGCGAATAGCGCATTGGTGAAAATCTTCATAGCTGGAGTCATTTTGTAGCTGCTCAACTCTACCAAGATGTCTTTCGTTTTTTGTTGAAGTTGTGGATCAATCTCATTTCCTTTTTTCCTTTGTTTGCTCTCCTCCTTTTCTATTTCAGCAAGTTTACTCCACAAATGTCCTTGCAAAGGAAACTGTTTCTCCCTAAATCGAGCTGATCCCTCATCTAAACCTTTCAAAACTTCATCCACTGTGGCCATTGCCTTTTTACAGACCACCCCTTCATCTACATTAAGGCCTAGCTCTTCCGCTAATTTCATTGCTGCTTCAAGTGTAACACATTTCAATTCATCTACTAACAGATCTTTCAGGGTGTCACACAGACGAGTAGCCAGTTGCTCCTGACTCAAATCTCTCCCTTGCAGCACTGAAACTCCAGGAAGTGCCATGAATTCCTCAAAGTTCTGATCAACAAACCCCACAACGTTGTTCTCATTCCTCTCAGCATCTGATAGGTTAATCAATATGAGCTTACTTGCCGTGTTTTGGCAGGAGGCAAGACGTTGTTTTTCTTTCTCCCTAAGATGCCCACAGAAAACAACCACAGCTGAAGATGCTTGGCATAAAAGGCTGAGGCATTTCTCCTGTGTACTGGCGTCACCTCGGAGGTTAGAGATGACCACAGGGACAGGGAAAATATCTCTTGCAGTGTCTCCTGTGGGTAGATACCATCCAATCTCCACCAGGCCATTGGAGAGTCTTCGGGGCAGCTGTCCTCCATCCATCCCCCTATGTAGGAATGTGTCATGGGGAGATCTAAGTCCACTCATAACATTGTTTAACACCTGTGACTTAGAAACACCACTGTGACCAAGCTTCACACAAGAAACCACTGGCATATATGTACTTGCCAAATCTCCCTCGTGGACCTTCCTGTTATCTGTAAAGTGAGACCTCCATTGGCTAACAGCACCTCTCAAAGGCCAAAGAAGGAATTGACTGGGTTCGTCTGGGTCTATGTTTGGAAGGACCAGAGGCACAGCAAATTGGCATTGCAACATACGCACAGTCATCTCCTGCTGAAGGAAAGTGTTGGCAGCCATAAATACAGCTGTAACTAGATCAAGGGGGTTGATGGCACACTGGCTTTCTTCTCCAATACCATCAATAATCTCTTCAAGGGATTTGTTGTCATTATTCAGAACATCGAGACGAGGTTTGCAACAGGGACTCCGTGCATCTGGGCTAAGCAGCCAAAGGCGTTGAAGGAAAGCATTTGGTAGATCCTTGGGTTCTAGAGGGGTTTGGTTCTCCAGATTCCAAGTGCTGATGTCCAGCATAGATGCTGGGTCCAGTGGTTTAGTCCAGAAGGCCTCTAATCCCAGTTTATTTAGGACTTCTGCCTGGGCATTGTCCTTAGGAGATTCTGTTTTGAAAAATAATCAATAATTTCATTTATGGATATGCTTAAGTTTAATGTAATGTAATGTTTTTTCTAGATGAATGTAGAATTATATTTCATATGATCAGGACAAAAATATACATGTATTGTTTTGCTAAAAGTGGTATACAACTAGTTATAGTTATATAGTTATTTAGTTTATTTATAGTTATATAGTTATTTAAGTTTAAGTGCAAAATTGTTTTTCTTTGGACAAATAAAGTTGCTTTTGTTTTTGTTTAAAATAAAATAAAAACAATATAATTTCAACTTTAGACTTGTACAGAGATACTGTGAGATGCATGTCTTTGAATATACATTTGTACTGAGTTCTTGTTAATCTTTAATTTGTGAACTAGTTTCCTCAGGCTACTTTGAATGAAGAGTAACAACAGACTTTGATTTTAAAAGAAATAGTAGATAGACTGGCGACTTGTCCAGGGTGAACCCTGCCTTCGCCCAATGACAGCTGGGATCGGCTCCAGTGCCCCGCGACCCTAAACAGGATAAGCAGTTCAGATAATGGTGGATGGATGGATAGTAGAAAATATCTCAGAATGTATTATAAATCTAAATACGTTTCCTATTCATTTTGTTCATGTAATATATTGTTATGTATGACAGAGGGGAATTACACGTTATTGTTTTTATATTTTATAAACAGTAAAGGCACATTAATTAACTAGTCATTACATTTTACCCCAGTCTCAGCTCCAACGGCAAACTAAACAGCTGGATTCCATTTAAACACACCATCCCCTGGTGCCATGAATATCCAAATTTACACTTGCTGTCACCAATCCAATTATCATTAATGGGTAAACACATTAAAGCATTCAGTAATACAGGGCTTTTAACCAAGCACATTACTCCAGGCTTGTCGGTTCTATCTCATTCAGTTTTTAAACCAGGGCAGTCACAAGGGGAAGCTGTGGCAGTCCGACCAAATTTATTTATGCCTTTTTCAGTAGAATGCAAATATGTCGATTAGCTGACGTTTAGGGGAACACAGACCGTGGCACAAACTGTTGCATTTAAATAGGTGCCACTGATCTGTCTGCAGAACTGCACACCTGATTAGCAAAACACTGTAGCCAAAATTATATGTCAATTGTTACCTTGGTTTGGCATTATTTGGTTTTACGCAATTGTGCGCTACTACCAAAAAATCAGTTATTATTTTGCCATTCATTTCTAGTTGTAAGCATCCCCTCAAAATTGTTAGGTTGGTGTTTCTATCAATTCATCTTAATTAATGAATCAACAGAATGCTTAGATTGTTTTTTAACAATGACACACATGGTTCTACAACATCTACATACAAAAAGGAAACATACTTTTCTTTTTGCTGCTCAGCTTCTTGGGGAGCTTCAGCGACATGATGAATCCAGCTGAGTGACTCTTTAAATATTTAAATAAGTCATTCTTCTCTGGTCAGGCACAAACCTATGATAAAAATGTATAATATCAACATTACTGCCATACAACTGGCAGCACAACAATCAAAAGTCCTTGCAAGCTTCTAGGACACCTCTGTGTCCAGAACATTCTTCCTGAAGCATTCTTCTCCATGTATTTCTTTTTACTACGGTAATATGTCAACCATGACAGACTGAACATGATATGCTTATATAGTGGCCTCCTTCAAATCAGGAGATGGATAAAATACATAACTGATCAACATTGAAGTGACTCCCTTATACAGCAGTTTTAGAACTTTACAGCTTAAAGCTTTCAGTAGTTTGTTACCAATTTACTCTGTAACGATTTAGCTTGTAGTGCACCTTATTACAAAGTGTTTCCTGTATCGTAAAATTCACATACAGTAGATTGCAGGTTTAATTTCATATTTCTTCTGACACAAGAGAAAAAGATGAAGAACATTTGACTATCCAGTCAAATTCCTTCACTGAATCTGATACCTTAAACTTGACTTAGATATAGTGTTGGACCACCCTTCTGCACAAAAACTAAAATATTTCTCATCATGCAACAAGTATGCAATTTCATGTATTATTTCTCAAACAAGGCGAATATATTAATGCTAACAATGCATTTATTTCAACATTTGGGGAACATATGCATACACTGACTGCAGAAGCTAACATGCAAGGTGCAACCTGCCCTTCAGGATCTAAACCCACACACCTATGGCACAGCCTTCTGGAGGACAGGCAGCTCTTCCTCTGAGCCACAGTTGTGATAGTGCCTGTATTCCTTGGTAGAATTTGTATTACAGTCATAATTGTCTTACCTATTTCTCCTCACAAAATTGCTTGGTAAATGAAGTATCCTTCACATTTGATCTGTTGCCACTGCTGTGGTTGTCTTTGAGTCAGGCGGCTCTTATACCCATCTGTTTAGTGGTAAAACACGTTCCTGCACTTATCTAATTCTAAGAACAAAATGAACATCAGTCCTACGCACATAGACCCAAAACGCATGTGGGCACACATAGACAAGTGTAATCAGGTGTTATCAGTCATCATGTAAAACGTTTTCACATGATACTTGTTACTCAAGCCAAGACAAAGGCCGTGTCTTTCAGTGCAGCGCACAGTGAAATGTTTTCACTGACACCTGTGCAACGTATTATCATCGGCCTGCAGGGGTCAAGGCTGCAGACAGTGACGCACAGAAACCATTAGTCATGTGTGATCTCTCAGATCGATCTGATTACCTTGAGTTGCTGGCATACTTGCATCCTTGTTTATTCATAAAAAGCATATACCTTTGAGTTATTTCCTTAGAGACCCTTGTGGCATAATAATGTGGGTCTTAAGGTGAATTTCAAGTGAATACTCACAGCTAGAATCAATATCCTGTACACACACACACACACACACACATATATATATATATATATATATATATATATATATATATATAGAGTCTATATATATATATATATATATATATATATATATATATATATCATGGAATACACGACTTATAAAAGAAAGATGGACTTTTAAACAATCTAAAATAATTAATTGTTTTACAGATTTTACCCAAACCCTATAAAATGCAGAATTGCCTTTGCTATAATTTATAAACATATTTGAAAGTAGTACCTTTGTGTCAAGAAGTCCACTTGTTTGAAAATGTCTCCCTCATTCACACCATAACACATGGGCTTGTTTAATTATAGTATGCAAGTCATTATAACTGAAAGGAAAGTAAAATATTAAATATTAAGGTAAATTATCATTTAGGTTTATTCTTGTTTTGATACAACATGGGATTAAAATGAAGGAAAAAAATTACAAAATATCTGAGAAGTGAAAGCACACCTGATGGATAAGTGTTGTGCAAAGGAAAAGATTACTGCTTCTCTATTTCAGTCCTGCAAAGCTCTTTAGCAGTCTTAGAGACAGTGAGAAATAAGTCTGTGTGTGTGTGATTGTGTGTTCCTGGGACATACTCTACACTGTGTGTTCAATTTTCCTTGCATTCCTGTTTACTCAGAGCTGTTCTTTCAGCGGGACGAAGGAAAGTTAACGAAAACCGAGGAGAACATTAAGGATTAACAGAAACACAAAAGGAATAGTGGTCAAGATGTTGATCACCATGCTAACAGCCATGTATATGGTGGTCAGAGTCGTAGAATCGGTAAGATGATTATAATGATAGAGAAATAGAATTATTTTTTTAATGTTTTTAATGTTTTAATCTCAAATTCTGGATACTCTAAACATTCAATTTAATGCAATATACATATTTAATATAACAATATTCCAATTGAAAAATATTCTGAAATAAAAATAGAATTGTAATATTAGAATTACACCAGTCGGTAAAGTGCTGTGTGTTTTTGCTGCCACATCACATCGTGGTTAGAGTCTAATATAAATCGGGTTGTTCAAAATGTGATTATGGTGATGTTAAAACGAGTGTGAAATAAATTAGGAATATATTAGAAG
This sequence comes from Cottus gobio, assembly GCA_023566465.1. NCBI lineage: Eukaryota > Metazoa > Chordata > Actinopteri > Perciformes > Cottidae > Cottus > Cottus gobio. The sequence goes on from CM042220.1 coordinate 15,806,344, forward strand.
TTTTTCTAATATGCAGTAGTATTAAACCTTATTTGTCTCTGCTAATTATGTAATTGTTGTGTTTCTGAAAGAAAAAGCAGTGAAAAGTAAAGTATCACCAATAAACTTCAGGAAGCCAAACTCTACTTTTTTATTTTATTTTATACGTTAATTTGGGGAGTCATATGGGAGAGAGGTAAGTCGAGTGGTGAGGTTGTTTATGTTTACACGTTAGCACCTCTAACCCAAATTCCTCTTCACTTTCAGATAGGGGTGCGGTTTGCACGCCAACAGGACCCTTTGCCTTACATGGTGTCCCAGCCTTTGCCGTGGCAGGTTCACTCAGTGTCTCACAGTCGGAGGAGCAGCAAAGCAGATGAGGTTAGTTGTAATGAGATCTGTATCTCAGGATAGTTGCTGTCACACACATCGCCGTGCTGACGCACCAAGGCAATTGTTTTCTTACAGTTAATGCGACACAATCGTCTTGCACATGACTGAGTCATCCACCAAAACCACATTTCTATCTCCACCAGAGAGGTGACAAGAAACTTTTTCCTGCAATTCTGCTGCCAGTTTGGCTGTTATTTTGGTCTTAAATTAGCACTAATCTTTTGTTATCTAATGGTGAGACAGAGCATGTGGAAAGTTTAGCAGTCAAGCTTGATTTAACATGTGAGCATGTGATCTTGGTCACATGTTCTATGTTTGCTTACAGTGTCTCAGAGGACTGCAAAGAAAAACAAATATTATATAAAAGACATAAATTACTTTTGGGGCCTCTGGGCTCAAACAGAAACACTTAAATAGTATAAAAGAATAAAATAAAGTTGAGTGCATTAGACTCAGTCAAATAATGACCTTTTGGCCCACAGGAAATCAATATCAGTAAATCAATAAGGCCTTGCACATAAATCAGTGCTGCCCACAACTCCTGTTATTTGGCTTTTTCTGAGGCTTTCATTATGGATTCCTGAAACAAGAAGCACATTTCAATACAAACCGCTCACTTCTGATGTCCTACACCTAAAACAAAAATGTAGTACACCTGTCTGTGGATTTTTTGTGCATTTTTCTTAGGTTGAGGTAACTAGTTACTTTGTCGTAGATTTTTATAACAATGAAGGTGGCAAATAGCTGAACTCCAGCCGGAGGAGGAAGTTTGATAGTTTACCAAGAGCTAAGGCGCTGAGATAAGAAGGCAAAAGAACACGTTAGCCCAGAAAAATGTCCTTAACGCAGAGGTGATGATGGCGGATGTGAATAAAGACATTTCAAATTCACCTTAATGTCTGGTAAAAGGAGACTGGATCTCATTGAGCCGAGCCGAGCGCAGGCACACTGCTAAACTCTCGACCTCAGCCTCTGGCTTCCCTGCCGCTGCTCCCCTTGAGCTGTAATCCCAATCAAGGGGATTTGTGTTTGAGGTCATCACACTAAATGTAGAAAGAAAGGACACATACAGATGCAATCACAAATGCACATTCACACATGTGCATTGCACATTCATTTTTAAGGACTGCACATTTTGTACAATTGAGTTTGAGAATTTAGCACTAGTGCCCATGTGATTGTGATCTGTTTGCATGGGTCTGCTTTTGTTCCGTCAGTGGTATGTGAACAATCTTTCCTTCCTGTTCCAGATAAGATTGTAACGTAGTCATAGCAGTCTGGTATCTCATGCATCTTGTCTTTTATTTATTTCTGTGCGTCAGTGAGTGTGTCTTCTAACACAGCTGTACTGCTTCATTCACAGTTTGATGGCTTCAGGAGGAACAGCATAGGCGTGTATAGAAAGAGTAAGTAACACTTAATTATTTTAAATGTAGGCTATTTCTCTGCCATATGAATTCATCTTAAAGTCACTTGATTGTGTCAAATCTGACTGACTCAAACTTCAACCAGTAGCCAATCAAGGCTAACGTGAAAACAATGTGTTTGAACTTAATCATTGCTGCAGACTATGTCTCCATGGCTATTGCCTCAGCCTCTCTGGCTATCCCCTGTGTCCTGTCGTGCTCAGACTCCAATGCCAGCAATGGGACGTGCACCGCTGTTCCTCCGCTCAGCCCCGTTGAAGTTGAGAAGGCCGCTGCCACCATCCAGACCCATTTCAGGAAGTTCCAACAGAAGAAACATAAGAACAGCAAGTAGATGGACAAGGAGGGATGTTGGTACCGGTACTGCAAGTCTGGGAGAGAGCAGGAAGCAGGCGGGATGTCTGTGCATTGACCAAACAATGGCTGAACTCTGTGATAACACGAGCATATGATCACTCATATTCAAATGTGCATACAGTCAAACCTCCTAGATTAGTGACACAGTATAAACAATAACATAACAGTAATACAGCTTACACAGCTTATTGTCATAATATCTTCAATTCAATGTGAAATATATGTTATATGTATTATAATACAATCTAAATGATTGCTAGTTTTGATATGCTGTGATGATGCGAGTATGCTGTAAATATATAACCAGTGTTTGAGTGTATTAGTAAGGAAGAAAGTAAATATCTAATACATTGTTAACATGTGGTTGTTTCAAAAACAAACATGTTAAAATGTTCCCAATCTTTCAATAAACTCCTCTGTAAGCCTCTGCTGTTTCATTGCAGCATGATGCCCTCTAGTGTTTCAATCAGGTTCTGAATCATATAAACTTCATGTTCATGTGTTGATAATAAAATATTAGCCATAAAGGCCCCTGTGAAGTTGCAAATCTGTTATGTTTAATCAGGATTCATACACACACACACACACACACACACACACACACACACACACACACACACACACACACACACACACACACACACACACACACACACACACACACACACACACACACACTACATGGTTGTGAAATAATGAATAAGATCATCACAGTTCATAAAAAGATAGCTTTATTGCACAAGGTGTTGAGTACTCTTTTTCTGTTTTTGTTTGTTTTCATAGAAAAGAAAATGTAGAGTTAAACACAAGCAATTGCAAATTGAAGCAATGTTTTCCCATAAAAGTTTAAGGAACAACATCTGCATTTTTAAAATGTTTTAATTAACCCCCTTTTTAAAATGTTCAATTCACCGTTTCCATTTTTCTTAATAACCAGCAAAATTTTCAGAACATGCAATGCTGCTGTCCTCCACCCCCCCCTCCCCCAAAAAAGTGGATTTAAAAAAAGGCAAACTCTAAATCAAGCAACCTGTGACAAAGTTTAAAAAAAAAAATCAAAAAAGATTACAAATTAAAACCAAATCAAAAAAGAGACAATGCAACCAAATGTCCTGTAAAAGAATAAATAAATATTGTTAACTATGCATGGTTCACTTTGATCAATAAATCAAGATAAAGCAGTGTCTGTATAATTCTATAGTTTTCCATTAAGTCCTCTTCTGTTTCAATACAATAACTTCAGTTAAAAGTTTACATTGTGCCCTGGTTTCTAGTGAAGATGTCGAAAATAGTACTCATTTATACAAAACACTTTCCTATGTACACAGGTTTCCTATTATGGATAGAAATAATGTTGAATAAGTGGGCAAGGGGTCCAGTGAGAGGGGAAAATCTGATTGGTTGAGCAGATGTGGAAAAGGTTGGGGAAGTAGCACACGTGAAATTGGTCTAACAAACAGAGTCAGTTTTCAAAGTATATTGTTGTATTTTAAGGAATAATACACCCTAAATCACTCATTAGTCATTGAAACATTGCAGATGTCTGGCCAATTAAGAGAGGCTGCTGCTAAGAAAGCAGCGGGAATAAAAAAAACTGTACTGTAAAGTATTGGTATACGGTATGGTTACCAATCTCATATGGCAGTGTGGTTTGCGTTTGCCTTGAAAACAACAAGTAAATTTTAGTTTTAAGTTTGCTTATAAGAGGATAAAAAAGTCCAGAATTCAGGCTTGTTTATCAAAGTATTTCTGCAGTATTATGTACATCGTATAGTCAGGCTGTGTGGAATTGACTACAACAACAGATATGTTACACTTGAATCAAAATCCTCCTGGAAATCCTTAAAGGAATAGTTTGACATTTGGGGAAATACGCTTATTTGTTTTATTTATTATCAAGTGTAAAAACATCTTCGCTAGTTAGCTGGCAGCCACACAATGAGGACAAGACTTCTCCTGGTCGTGAAAAAGTCCAGTACATAACCTCTTTAAAACCACAACTTGTCATGTTTGCACTTTGATTTTTGTATTGTATGTCATATTTTTATCTAACTGTCAGCAGGAAAGCAAATAAACATTTTCACAAAATGTAAAGCTATTGTTTTTTAGCATTACTTTACATACTGCTGATATTCTCAGGAACAGTGTAAAAGTAACAAAGGGTGTAATTTTCCTTAAAGGTATACACTTTATATACTTGTAACAAACTGACAGATCAGGGTTTCACAGTCGAGGCAACTCACTGAAGAATTGGGGAAAGCAGGTTGGGCAAGAGTTTGTTTGGTCACTCCTTCCAATATCCATACAACTGTGTTTGGTTGCTGAAACAGGCTTCCCCTATTTCCAAACTTATTTTACTGAAAACAAGTATTTGCACAACTTGAAACATAAAGGCCAAAAGGAAAGGCATCCTACCCATGATTACAGGTAAGCTAAATGAATTTCTTTCCTGTCTAGTTTGAAAATGAAAGGGCGCATTAATACATATATGGGCAGTTATAATCGTTGCTGTGTGGTATTTGTATTAGCCTGCAGTCCAGGAGTTTGGGGAGGACTCTCTATGACAGATAAGAAACAGCAATACTTTCCGGTCCGTTTGTCTTCTATAGTCAGGTTATGGCATTGAGTTTGTGAACACACCTTTGGAAGGTAAAATACAACATGTTACAATAGGCTCACTTACTGTATAGGCTGTCCTTGTTTTACTGTTTTCTTTTTCAACACCACACTTTCTGCATCGAGCCATAGACCACAGTTAACCAGCGACACAATCTCACACTATAACTTGACTTTACTGTGCTTGTCCCTCAGCTGCTACCTGCTGCACAGACGTTGCAGCTGGAACATTTACAAAATCACAAGGGGGTCATAGTATCATTCCTCAGACCTCAGTTTCAGCATTTAACTTTCTTTCACATCTCTTTCTTTCTCTCAAAGATCTCCCATCGATGGTTGTGCTACCCGTTTAAGCCACCCTCTTCTTTTTCATTTTTCCTTCTTGCAGTTTTTCACTCTGAGCGATTGTCTTGTGATCTTTTAAATATATTTTCAATTAGAACGGCTTTTATATTTCTCTGCTTTTTTCAATATTCATATATTTGCTATATATTTGAATAGAAATATATATGTACATACTTTGAAAACAAAACATATATCATATCTTTTTCTTTGTTCTATTGCGAGAGCCCTGATGTTACGTTTTACCATTGCAAAACATTTGGAGCAACTCATTTTTTTGGAACAATCTTTGTTATGGGATTAAGCTTTCGGAGAAGAAATGGGGAAAAAAAACTTAGAGTTAGCAGATACAGTACCATGCATAAAGCTAAAATAAATTTCAGTGAGGTGGAGGGACTTGAAAACACATCTTTTAGTTCTGGACACCACTTATTTCTCTCCTCTTTGCAAACCCCTCTCCTTGTTTTCCTAACAACTGCAAATTCTATCAACAATTGATCTCTCTGTCTATAATATCGAAGTCTTTGTCTGTTCATAAATTGGAGATCACTTCATACAAATATGATTTTTCTTGTATACATCTCGATACATTGTCTGTATGTTTGCCACTTATCTCTCCATTTAAGTTGTAATGAACATCAAGTAGCATTTCTGCCTGTCTGTGCATATTAGACCTCTTCTCTCAGTCTCTCTGTCGTTTTAACTAGCCAGTATGCTAGCAGTAGGTCACAGTGACAATGTATGGATATGATGGGAGGCTGGGGAGGAGTGAAGATGGGGAAGGATAGAAAGGGAGAAGTGGAGACAGTTAAAAAAAAAATGGCATTGTGGCGCCATGATAATAAAAGGTCTCTTTTTTTGTTGTTGAAAGGAACCTCTTTCATCTGTAATTGTTCTCTTTTGAACCAACCTCCTCTTCAGTACAATTTCCCTAGCAATTCAAAAAGTCAATCACACTTCAAAACAAACTGCAAAATGCTGGACCATTTTAGGATAGTAATGTTACATCGTCAGCATCATCATCGTTACTGTTCGAATCCCCTTCACAGGTATAAGTGGAGGGGGTTTTGACACAGACGTCATCTGCCTGAGAGGTCAGCATACTGATTGATTTTAAATAGGTCCACTGTTGGTGTGTGCCTGCCACATGTATACATATATATTTACACACACACACACACACACACACACACACACACACACACACACACACACACACACACACACACACACACACACACACACACACACACACACACACACACACACACACACATATACACACACACACTTGTGAAGGTTACTGTTACTTGTACCCAGTCTCACCTTTTCAATCAGATATCACCAGAAAATTAACAGAAAACCAATGGGGCTGGAAAAAAAAGGTTTGGATTCACCTTTTGCTTGATGATGCTTGATTTTCTTTGAATCTCCTCGGCTTTATGTCTGTTTTTAAAAGCATCAATTAACACCACTATACTGTTTTAGCCATTGCTTGTATAAGACAATCTCTACAACTCAAAACTGGTATTGAGGCGACAGTCATTCCACCGCCTCGAATGTGTGAATCCATGATGGCGTAACCTCCCAGAGCCAGTGTAACACCAAGGTGGGAGTTTATGCATCCGGTAAAAGCATCCTGCAATGGCACAATGCTGTGATATGAGCTATTTTTTCCATCAGAGTCCAGAAAAGTAACATATTTGAAAACACTAGCAACCGAGCCAGGTTGCTAGTGTTTTGACAGTGCATGTGGAAAGCATTTTGTGCATAAGTACTGTGTCCTTACCAGAAAATGAAAATATGAGATGAACAGATAAATCATTTATGTTTTGGCAAGTGATTTCCAGGGTGATGAAATTAGGGATAGAGAAAGATGACACAATAATAATAGAAAGCAAACAGGCAGAAAGAAAGGCAAACCCCTGTGCTGTGGAGACCCAACTCTGACCCCTTCATACCGTAGTGCCAATGGGAACCCAACCAGTCCCCTGCAGCCTGCCACAGCGCAGGCACTGACAGATCAGCTGTGCATGTATATGTTCCTCATCACACCTTTCCATAGAAGCTTCCGGCAAGCGTTGGCTTGACCAGCATTCCATTAAGAGTTACAGTGACAGGCCGCGGTGATGGCAGGCTACACCAGTGTGTATGACTTGGAGTAAGCCCCTGCCCCTCCATCCCTCTGCTTCTGTAGTCTGCCTAAGCCCGAGGAGCTGCTCTCAAGCAGAGAGTCTCTGGATCCTCCCATCTTGGAGGAGGAGGAGGCACCTCCTGGAGTCCCTCCTGTGGCGCCGGAGGATGATGCTGCAGCAGCTGCAGCAGTAGCAGCAGCTGCCGCTGCACTTTGGGCCACTGAGGAAGAAGAGCCTGGCATGGTGAGAGTCCTCTGGGGTAGAGTGGAGCTGCTAGAGATAGCAGATGCCCCTCCACTACCTCCACCACAGCCTCCTAGTGCTCCTCCAGAGGACGTGAGGTTGGACAGGCCAGAGTGGCCCATCGTAAGGGCCTGCTGCTTTGCAGAGTCCATAGTCACATGGCGGCCCTGGGTGTGGTATGCTCGCTGCGCAAGGCCACGAATAGAGGCTTCACGTGGTGGAACCACTGGACATGGGTCATGATGCTCCGACTGCTTTCGAAAGAAGGGATCTGACTTCATGTAGAGGGGTAGGTTGCAGTAGTCACCTGGAGGGTAAAAGTTACATTTAATGTGGCTGCCAAAACCTGCAAAAAGCAACACCTATGGATGATAATCAGTGTTGCACGCTATGAAACTGTGTATTCATCTAAACTGCTGATTGCCCTGGGTTTATCTGGCATCACTACAGGTACCTTTGCATGCTATGTACATATGAGCCATCAGACTTAGCGGTATATTGTTTATGTGTATTTGTATATTATAATCAAATGTAAAATTGTACCTACAAAGCATGATTTTGATTCTGATATATATTCATAACGTCATAACTTATATTTAAAGCCATTTTAAATGTAATACCATGGAAAAGGTAATTCTTAAAGATAAAAGATCCATGCTTTGCAGCAACCACTCACTCTTGGCGCGATGTGGGATGGGCACAGCTACATTCTTGCCACGATCATAGTCCTGGGGTTTGGGTGGCGAGGCAGTGAAACGGCAGATACCGGGCTCCGAGGGTGTGCTCATGGACGTCATGCTATCTGCATTGTCATTGGTACCTGTGGTCATCTGGTCAGATGAGCTGTCGGAGATAAAGCACTCGGTAATCTCAAATTTGGCATGCTGCAGGTGCTCCTCTAGCTTGGCATGCTCATATGCTCTTGCCAACTCCTCGTAAGTTGAGGAGGCGCTCTCTGTCGACACCATGCTGTTGCGACCCTTATCTGTGAAAGATAAAGTAAAGGAAACAAAGTTAATCACAGTATTACGACTGCCTTTTGAGGTGTGGCCCACTGTAAAACCGTATTTTCCTCTACATTTGAAAAATAGCCTTACTTATATGTGCATGTAAGTGTCATTTAACCCATGCGCCAACCTGTATCCTGTGAAAGGCTGGCACTGTAGCTGTCGCTCTCTGTGACAGTGATGCCATGCTGAGAGCCAACTGTGCGCCAGTCTGAGGTGAGAGTGCGGGCTGGCGTTGAGGACTGGCACTTGGTCAGAGTCCACTGACTGGAGTAGCGGTTCCTGATGCTGTGGGCTGACTTAACACTCTTCCTTGACACTGGGTCTGGTGGGAAATGGATGAAGAAAGAAGGTGGATTTGCATATGTACAAATGCTGGTCAAAGCCAAGAACATGAACAGGCATTTGCAAAACAAACAACGTATCTTCACTTTCACTACATGCAACAAAACTGCTTCAGTTACTTTTAAGCTTTTACAAACAAAAAGGGACACAAAGGATCGAGAGCACTTACTGGTTCCTGGTCTTATGTCTGACATGTCAATCAAAGGGCCGGTGTTCTGGATGAGGGCAGGGTGGTGGACGGACACGCCTGTGCAGAAGCTCTGAGGGTTGCCAGTTTGGTTGAACTCTGTGTCGGTCACAGGGATAGTGGCTTTGTCCTCACCTATAAGATACAGAAGCAATATTTCATAAAAGTAGCGATTGCAGATGAAATAAAGCTTATTTGAACACATGAAACAACTCTCTGTGTTGCTTTCTCTTCCTCTCACCGATTTGCTTGATGCCTTCTTTGTCTTCAATTAGCAGCTGCACTCTGGGGATGTCAATGTGTAACCGTGGGCCCTGAGGAGGTCCCTTCACCGGGGTGTCAAAGCTGCGGTTGTTTTTACTAATCCAGAGATATACGACGAGCACACACACACAAACATTCATTGCTTAAAGAAATTGCAAAATATTTCTATGAATTACTTTCAATTTCAACTAAATAATATTTTAGACAGACTTTGTGCAAGACTCGGAAATAGCAGTCTTACCTGATCAGCATCTCTGCTAGGCTTTTGGCATCTAGAGAGCAGAAAGCATAACACATTATATATTCCAGACATACAAATCAATCTTTTAAAATAAATGCAACTCTCGATACTTCATTCCAGATTCTCTCTGAAGTCTCTCATAAGACTGCTTTGTTCTTCTTTACATTACATTACATTTCATTTAGCTGATGCTTTTATCCAAAGCGACTTACATGATATACAGTAGACCGTAGACACAGCAACGGTGAGCAAATAGGGTTAAGTGTTAAGTTGCTCAAGGACACATCGACCTGGACTAGCGGAGCCGGGAATCGAACCACCGATTGAAAGACAGACTTGCTAACCACTGAGCCACAGTCGCCCAATTTCTTGCCAATTCCACCTTAGCCCTTCTCTCACCTCTTAGTCTCTTCAGCCTCTTTTCTTTGCGTTTCTTGCGAATGATGAAGAGCAGCGCGACACCTAGAGTGACCAAGATCATAGGACATCCAATCGAAAACAGCTTCTTGACATCATCGTTTTTTTCCAAGGGTGATTTGATCGGTGGGATTGTGCCTGCACACGGGAAGAGCAGAGGTTACTTATTGCTGTTTCACAATAATGTTTTAAGGTATCCAGTGAAGTGAATTTCTTATTCAAGTAACAACACCACTGTTTGTGTCTGTTCTGTCTACTCACTACCATCATAGTCCAGTGTTGCAAATTGGGAGCTCTGGTTGCCACAGCCAGCGCTGTTACAGGCCTTCATCTTCAACTCATACCAGGTTGCCTCACGCAGCTCTGCCAGAAACACATCTGTGGTGGCATTGGTACGTACATTCTTCCATGCCCATGTACCTGCATCAAGTACACATACCGCACCAGTGTTGAGTCTGATCTCTTTTCTCTCCTTTACGGTTTCACTTAAAAGATTGAAAGTTATCTCAAAACTAACATTACATTTATTTGTTACATGCACACTTTTCACATTCAATTTGTTACACAATACCTCAAAATATTATTGCAACTTGAAAAAGCCATGACCCACCTTTTGGTCTAAACTCCAGTATGACAGCACTGATTGGACAGCCTCCACTGGCCCAACCCTGCAGGTTGAGGCGGGCGTGGCTGGAGTTAATGTGGGTGAAGACCGGCTGATCCTTGTTGAACTGGGGCTCTGAAGCAAAATCAAGATGCATTTGTCCATTCAGATTACAATTGTAACATATGATAGGTAATTAGTGAACGTAAGAAAACATAGGCCTAAGTGATTTAGCAATAGCTTACTTGGTAACTCAGTGTGCATATGTATAACTATAGGTGCTGCAAACATTTTAAGGGTTCTAAAATTATAAAGCTTCATTGTCAACTGCACCACACAGACCTCCCCCATGTGGGCTACTTTTAATGCTGCCATTCTTAGTGCACATTATTGCTCTGCCATTATTGCGCCATTCAAAGGTCGTCACTGTGAAAACTATATTCGATAAATATTTTCCCCTTTACCTATTCCAGGCTTCTCACCTCGTCCATGGGTCTTTGCCTCAATGATCTCACTGATGCGTCCAGCTCCAACACTGTTCTTTGCAGCCAGCTTTACTTTATACCAGGTGCCACAGCGCAGGTTGTCCAATTTGAAGGAGCGTTCACTAGAACTGATGAAAACGTCTTTCCATTCCTCTGTGTTGTCTACGGAGTACTGAAGCACAAAACCTGCATACACAAAATTATTATTAATTTCTTTCTTTATTACATCATTTTCTGTTGAGATAAATAACTCATTTTGTACCAGCCCAATTGAACATTTGACATTATTCTACTCTACTGTTCACTAGATGGCAGTGTCACACTGTACTTCAGCCGATTGGAGGATGCTCAAGCTGCTCTCTGTCTACTACGCCATTAGTTACCTTCAAACTCCAAGACTGGGATGGTGCTGACTGAGCATCTATGTAAATGAGGGTATGCAATGTGGTGACTGTTTTTATAATCAGCTGCCTTGGAGAGCCAACTCCCTACTTTACATCTAATCCTCCCTCTGTGTCCATCTTTCCTTCTGTGTGTATATAATTATGTATATATAATGTCACCCTCTCTGTGTTTCATTGTATTCTTTGTACCATATTTTGCATTCACCTCTCTCTAACAGATGGTGTGATTGAGTACAAACATTAGAGGGGTTAATATGTGCAGATCCTGCAGTTTTACAAGTTGTACAGCCACCCTCTGTCTGTCACACAACAGAACATAATGGTCAAGAACAGAACAACAACAAACTATTGGAGACAAGATTAGAACATAGCATTAGTTCTCACTGCAGGAGTACTAACCGACAGGATTTGCTCATCTGTTTATTTATTTCTCTATTTCTTTTTTACACATGCTGCAAAAAAAGCCTCATAACCAGCTGAGATTTCTTTAAACATATTTTTTCTATCAAGGAATACTTTTCAGAAGACTTGCAAAATATCTGCTTAATGGGGACTGCTGACACTGTGCAGATGGCTTCACAGACAGGGCATTCTGGTATACATACAATATACACATACAAGCTTCACTAATGTATGAGACACTGGATGATGTATGCAAATACAGCTTGGTGGACCATCATTACTTGAACATAAAGCTGGACACGCAACACATTTCATGATTGTCATGCTCTCTCTGGGTCTTCCTGGCAGTATGCTAACCCACATGACTAACACAAAAACATGATATTGTCACAGCTTCCGTCAGCTTTAAAATATAATAAACTAATCATTCAAAGAGCTGTTTTTGAATTTCATCTAATTTCATTTTCTTCATAGTATTTACAGCCACATTTTTCTAGGTGCAGATATGTCTTGAGCCACTTGCTTCATAGAGGTATGAAGAGCGTCATCTTCAAGACCTGACAAACTGGAACATAATACAGTTGCAGAATAGAAATATCTTATTCTGAGAAAATTGTGAACTACTTTGACAAATAACTAAACTTTTTTAAATTCAGCCCAGTCCAGTCAATACTCCGGTGACTCTCAGTGGCCTGATGTTCACAAAGATCGGTTAAAAGCCTCCCGAACATGAGCACAATTTATCAAGCTCCCTCCATTCAACCCGCAGTTTCAGGTAAAGTTGTTAAACTTACTTAGACCTGTTTTTAGACTGTTTTTGTTTGACACAGTATGTTTCTGATTTGCTCCATCCTTTATCTACTAACACACTTATAACACATCCACTGACAGACGACCCTGAAACACCTTCACACTGACAAATAGCATGAACAAAGAAAACGGATTAAAACCACATTTGAATGCATGCCCATTCAGACACACACAACATGCCCTTTTTCACAGAGAAATCCCCAACAATCAGATAATCAAATAGATACATAGTTCACAGGGAAATATAAAACCAGAAGGCCAATCAATAAACTAATAGATCAGTATGCACACTAACAATATGCCAGTTAAAAGAGACAGGTATGATGGACAGGGGGTAAACTAAGATCAGAGGTCAAAAGGAAATCTTTTTCACATTCACATTTTGTGTATAAACCCAAATCAATGACCTAAAGCAAAAAAAAAGACAAGAAGAAAGAGATGTGAGTATACAGAAAGACAGCTTTGTGCAGGGCCACGTACCTCTGATAGAGCTGCCTCCGTTGTCTCCTGGTATCCAAGCCAGAGTGATGGAGGAGGTGGAGGTGGTGGAAACGGTTAGACGAGGCTGGTCTGGAGGGACTGAGGATAAGACACAAAGCCTTAACAGCTCAATAATACTTGTACTATCCACACACCTTACTAATGAACAATTATAGGTCCATGTCTCCCATTTTTAAGAAAAATAATTGAAAAGGTGTTTTTTCAACAGCTGAACAACCGTTTTAAGGCTATGACTTTGACCACACCACAACACAGAGACCACTCTTGTTAAGTTCTTCAATGATCCACTTATACACAGACAGTGGTAACATTTCTGTCTGTAGTACTATATGATCTCAGGGCTGAATTTGAGACGATGGACCACAACATACTACTAGACCAACTTGACAACTGAGTGGGGCATTCTGGCACAGCACCAAACTGGGTTGAATCCTACTTAAAGGACAAGGACCACTTTGTGTCTACAGGTAACTACACATCTTGATGGACACATGTGACATGCAAAGTTCCCCAAGGCTCCGTTCTGGGCCTCCTTTTAACATGTACATGTTTCCACTGGCTCAGATCATGGAAAACAACTAAATAAGTTACCGTAATTATGCAGATGACACACACATTTACATAACCATATCATCAGGGGACTATGGTCCCACATACTAACTGCACATACAAATGCATTGAATAAATTGGATGTGCCAGAATTTTCTTTAATTAAACAAAGATTAAACTGTGGTAGAAGTTTTTGGTGCCATGGAGGAGCGTTTAAAAGTCAGCACTCAACTTCAGTCGGCTATGTTAAAAACCACAAACCCAACCAGAAATCTAGGTGTAGTCATGCACTCAGACCTGCATTTCAATAGCTACAGTAAGACAAAGAGGAAGTCAGCTTAGTACATTCTTAAGATTATGTCCATGCATTTACTGCATCTTCAGCAGACTCTATACTGCAATGGTGTCTTAACAGGTCTAACAAATCAATTATACAGCTGCAGCTGATTCAGTACGCTGCTGCTCGAGTCCTCACTAAGACCAGAAAGGGAATCACATTACTCCAGTTCTGAGGTCTTTACACTGGCTTCCTGTCTGTCAAAGAATTGATTTTAAAATACTATGTTTGGTTTATAAAGCACTGAATCGTTAAGGACTAAAATACACCAGACCTCTCACATCATCTGGGACAGGTCTGCTGGAGAAGCAGTGCTCAGTTTGTATGCACCATATATCTGAAACAAACTACCAGAAAACTGCAAGTCAGTATGTAAAGCACTTTGAATTACCTTGTTGCTGAAATGCTATATAAATAAACTTGACTTGTACTAAAATATTTTTTACGGTGGTTAAAATATATTACAGTTTCTCATTGCCAGCAAGAACAGCAGGCATATAAGTAAGTTGCAACCGCAGTTGAATGGACCAAATGAAATGTCTGAAAGGTAGAGGTATCAATGCCATTATTTCCAGTACCTTGTACCAAAAGGTTGACAATGATGGTGTCAAAGCCCAGCGTGTTGGTTGCGGTGCAGGTGTAGTAACCAGAATCTTCAGCTTTGACAGAGCGCAGCACTAGAGTCCCATTGGCCAGAATGAGACGTTGTCCATCTTGAGACACTGGGATGGCTGTGTCCTCACTAACAGAGAGAGAAAGAGAGAATCATGGGAGGACGTCATCAACGATTCTTTCTAGATTGTGATAAAAGGTTATTTATTTCGTTCCTATTGTTAGAATGCAAAATGGTCCAAAAGCAACATTATCTGAGTTTGTGTTACAGAGCTGCATAACATTTGTTTTAAGATACCAAGACACTTAAATACTAATTAAATCTTAGATGTATCACAGCAGCACCATAAGCTCAGCTTTACATAACATTTCTCGGGAGGATTCTACCTGTCTTTGGTCCATTTTATAGTAGGTGTAGGTTCTCCTACTGAGCTACATGGCAGTCGCACCTCCTTCATCCAGGGAGTGGTCACTGTGCCCCCAAACGACAGGATCTTAGCTGGGGCTGGTGGAGGACGAAGAGCGCAATGTAAAAATGAAAGGTGTATGGAGGCAGAGCATTAGAGCTCTTAATTAGCATTAACATGTACACAAGAAAGGCAATAGCCTAATTAATATGTACCAATCGGTTATTTCTTACCATTGTCAAATAAACCATTTTTAAACACGATAAGCAAACGCAGTAGAGGTTTCAGAGTGTGTTAAATCAATACCGGAATGTAATGGTTGAAATGCAATTGATTTGTTTTCAATTTGGGATTCTTTCAATGAACAGGATTTACTAGCAGAGTGTGTAATGAATTTACCATGATTCACACTGTGGGAAATACATCTGTGTGAAATGTGACATTGTCCAGCAGAGACTAGCATATGGGTAACAATATAAGAGAAGACAAGGGTTGAGCAGAGAGGATATGAAAAAATCTATTCAGGCACATAACCTTATTCTCTGTCAATCCCCCCACCCGCTCTCTCCTTCTCCCTTTCTTTCTCAAGCTTGCCGTCTTAATGCAAGTGCACTTATGTTAAGGTTGAATGAAGTATTGAGTGGGCAAGCCTGAAGCACACTGCCTTTTACAGCTGCCGATCAGCTGACGCACCCACCCGTACGAGTGCACACACACACACACACACACACACACACACACACACAAACACACTTGCAAACCTTTGCACCCAGCAGTCAAAGGAATGAATGGATACAACAGGAAAGGATAATATGGTGGGAAGTGCACTCTATTCATTCTTACTCCCTTATTCTTCCTGTCTTTTAATCCAAAGCCTATTGATTAACTGCCCTCTTCATTTTCTTAAACACTCTGCCTCTCTATTGTCTTGTGTATTAGTTGGCTCTGTTCCTGTGGTTTTCTTTCCTCTTTTTTTTTCAACCTGCTGTTCTTTCTTTTGCTTCCCCTCTTATCATTTTCCTGATTCAGACCAGTTTATCTGGTACCCTCTGAACTCTGAAATCAATAGCACAAGCTCAAAAAACAGAATGTGAGGTTGAAAAAATGCAGAGTTATACAGAGCAAGTGACAAAGTAAGAGAGAGATTATTTTCAGTTGATGGCATCGTCAATAAGTAGAGGAATATTAAGTATCAGTGTCATAACAGTTCCTAAGAGAGGGAAATGAGAACCAGATAGGTCAGGAAAAACAACGACATCCAACCAACAACCACTGATTTGAAAGTATAAAGGCAAAAATATAGTTAAATTGGGTTGGAAAATTAGAAAAAGTTGTTCTTTAAACATTTTTACAATTACATAAATATGTTTCACTTGCATTTTGATGACAATATTTCAATGTGAAGCAGTACGTAAAAACCCATTGAAAAAAACATGACATTTATAACATTGTCAACTCATGATGGCCCATTAAACAAAATATATCTAAATGGATGCAGCAATACAAGGAATATTCCAAGCATTCATTCCTCTTCATTGCAAAACCAGCCTCCTACATGACCAACAACGCAATTTAACTACCGGTTAGAGATCCTTGTGTGTTATGCTCGTAAAAGCTAATGTAGCCTCGAACCGTTAGCCTCACGCAGAGATGATGACGGGCTACAGAGGTCTGGTAAGCTCGCTTCTAGCCAACCCCACACACCCAGATTGTATTTGAACTTGTAATCTTCAGACCCAATTGATGCTGATTCTAGTAACATCACTTTAGTCCAATTGATCAGACTTCACACAGCTCTCTCTGGTTTTACACATATGTAAACATGTCACATATGCACATATGCACTCCCAAAGACTTAAAAACAGACTTTGATGTGTTCAATATGTTACTACAGTAATGTAGTTGGCACATTTTGCACAGTGTTAACACAAACTTCAAGATGTCTTTTGACCTGCAAATGACTAAAATCATGTTTACTTAGCATCCAATCACTCTAGTGTATGCCTCTGATAATTAATCTGCATATTGAGGGACCCACCCTTGGCTGCTGGCTCAACAGTGACCTTGTCACTGAAGTTTCCCCGGCCCGCGGTGGTGACGGCTGCAGCCCAGATCAGGTACTGCTGCCGGTGGTTGAGGTGAGTGATTCTGTAGAAGAGCAGCTCTGGATTGGCTTCATACTCACTGGGCAGCTGGGGAGAACCAAAAGGAGAGGTTTCATCTCGGAAGAACTGCAAGGGCAATGCGTTGTATACTACAGAGTTGAGCACACTCCAAACATCCTTGCATGTCACGCAATATTATATAAACCTTAAACACTATAGGACTATTTTATTTTAAATCAAAACTCAAATCTGCTTTTAGGCTAATAGGAGATATATTCACTTGTTTTTTTAAATTCTGTTCCCCTTGAAAGGTTTTGAAGAAACAAGCAAGTGTATCTGGTACATAACCACACAAGTATTGTATTGTGAAATATTTTCAAAACATACAAAAACAACGCATGTCAACGCAGGGGGAATTTTGTAACAATTTGAAAGGATCACATAAACAAAAAGTTAAAATATACACATTGTATCCCTTTTACATAAGAATGATACAAAATCATTACATAATATACTTTTTTTTATAGTTCTGGTAACATATCCTCTGTCATATCAGAACATCTGCATTGTATCTGCTGAGGAGCACAAAGTAGATTCTGGGGGAAGACAAAGACAAGATCCTGTTGTCAATTTACTGGAGAGGCGGACGTAATGTGAAGGACTGAGTGAACATCTTTCTAATGTAAACCAAGCCCCGTATTCTCTGCTCGAGTCAGTACTGCAGGAAAAGAGGATGGGGATGAAGGTACAGAGGGTCTGGGGCACGTTATATTATGATAAGGCAAAAAGAGCTGGAGGGAATGAGGATAGGAACTAGAGGAGAGAGGCGGGAGGGTTAGAATGTGGGAAGAAGCCCACTCCCTCTCCTCTGCTGTTCTCCTCAGGGAGGGGAAACAAAGATATGAGACAGAGGAGAACAATGGGGGACAGACAAATGAGTCAGTCAGAGATATCACAAACAGCCATACACTAATGAGGCCTATCTACTACAGGCATCAGTAATGACAGAGACGAGAGGAGAGGAGTCCAATAAACAGGCAGAGAAAGGGATGGATGCACACAAGCAAGCACAAATACACAAATATACTGACACACACATACAGTGGCATGACCTGGAGGTGGATGTGTAATTGCGGTATGTTTAACCCAGCCATGTGTGTGCTGTCTAGACATATACGCATCATAGTCCCTTAAACACATGCACTCACAAACATACAAAAACTCTCTTTTTTTAACTGCCTGCCAGTCACTTATGATCTACCACTTACCCTTATTCCCTCAAATCCTACTCTTCATCTACTCCTCAGGTACCCCTAAACCCCTAAACCCAGGTTTACACACACACACACACACACACACACACACACACACACACACACACACACACACACACACACACACACACACACACACACACACACACACACACACACACACACACAAAGCAGCTCTGTCTGTTACTGTGCTACTGGCCTCTGCTATGAATAGAATACCACCAAAAAAATAACACACAAACACACATTTAACACACACGCTACACTCGCCGCCTTCTAAATCACATGTTTTCCCACTGTTTGACAGTGGCTTACATTTCTGACTGACAGGTGCTCATGCACAGGTGAAAGGAAGACTACAATACAAGAGTCACTAAACGCAGAGGCCTGAAAACCCTGCACAGGCACTGCAGTGTTGCTCCGCTCTGTCCAACCTGCTGGGCTGTTGTCTGCAGAATGGTTTATTCTGGGCAAATAGATTCCAGTATTCATGTTGTTTTTCACATTTATGAGCAGGCCATCACGGAGGAATCCATTGGGCTTTTTATTACATCCCTGTGTTTCCTGTTGTTCACCCATTCCTCTTTCTATATTTTCCTCTCTGCCTCTCCTTTTACCCCACACACCATCCTTCCCTTCCTTGCCATCCCTCTTCATCCCTCTCTTCATATCCCAGCCCCTCTCCACATTTCCCTGTCATCTGTGGGCCCAATCCTTGCTTTTCCTTCCATCGATCTACCAGTACCCCCCTCTGTTTTACATCCTCTCTGCATTTCTCCTTGACTCTACCGTATATCAATGTCTTCTTCTTCTCCTCTCTGTACATTTGTCTCTATAGACTGCACTGCAGGCAGTGGTAGGGACGGAGGGATGGATGGATACATCGGTGGGTAGGTGGGTGGAGGGATGGATGGAAGGATGAATGGGTGGGTGGGTGGTTAGATGTTAGGAGGAAGGGAGGAGGGAGTGACAGAGTGTGCGTTGCTGTAACGGATATTAAAATATTCCTCCGGCGTGGAGATAGCGGTGATCCGGGGAACGATAGAGAGAGATAATGAAAAGAGGAACAAAAGTACTCCCCGCTCGGTGTGTCTGACCCCCCTATCCCTCCTTCCTTCTCTCCAGTCGCACTCATTTACATAGTAATCATCACAAACTCTGCATGGGGCTTCAGAGAGAGAAAGAGAAGGAGATGGATAGACAGAGAGATAGGTCGCCAGAGAGAGAGAGAGAGAGAGAGAGAGAGAGAGAGAGAGAGAGAGAGAGATGTGTATATGGATGGATGGATGGACAGATAGATTTTGTGAATGAAAGAGACTAAGGAGAAAATGCGTCTATGTAGGTATACATACCTATCTAGAATATGCATATTCTAGATAGGTATGTATACGAAGCAGGATATCTTCTTTGCCTTTGAATTCACACTTCATAAAAACACTAGTTGCATATACATATATATTATATATATATATATTGAGAGAGAGAGAGAGAGAGAGAGAGAGAGATGGACCTCTTTATGCATGGTGTGATACATTTCTGAGTGTGTGTGTCTCTACGTAAGTGAGAGTGTGTGTTTTCTGTCGGCTTGTTTTCTGCCCTCGTTGATGAACAGATGAGGTTGTCCTGGCAACGTGATGAGACGCAGATATGTAAATGAGGCTGGAGGGCGAGCTTGCACGCACACACACTGCGGTATTAGGAGAGCTCATTTCACACACACATCTTGCTGAGACTGCAGCAGTAGACAACACACACCGAGAGACACGCACACACACATTCACAAACGCACAATGCAGAACAGTGCCATAATTAAATATATTAAATATGTCTTAGCATCATATAAATAGTATAACAGAAGCTGTATTCTGCATAAATAAAGGATAATTTCCCCTTTATCAGCCGCCATGTTGGGGTGATCCTCTTCCCCTCTTTCCCTTTTCCATTCACTTCTCGATCCTGAAACTCTCGCAACTCACCGGTTGGCCGGAGCCGGGGCTCGAGCAGTAGATGGTGTATTTGCGGATGATTCCGTTTGGCTTGTGAGGAGGCAACCAGGACACCACCACGCTGCTGGCAGAGGAGGGCACAGTTTTGATGCCAGCTGGGGGTCCGGGATCTGAAGAATAAAGGATAGTAAAGAGAGAGTAAAGAGAGAAATGGAGGGCAGAGTAAAACCAGTGGACCAGTTATATTTAGCTGCATGTACAGTAAGCAGAATGAATAGCTTTAAAGGTGTACGATGATCTTTGGGGAGAGTTGATCATGTGTTGGTGTTGCCTGTAAAATGCAAGCACAACAAACATACATGTGTACCCGCTATACAGTATAATATATATATTATATATAAATAATAGCCTGCAATATTTGGTGTACATGTAGACTAGTATGATCTGTCTTAATTTTTAAGCAAACATGGCAAACATTGACTAGTTCTGGTTCCTCAAAATGTTTTGGACTGACATTCCTACTTTCTATGACAGTAAAGTTCCTATCTTTGGACTTTTGATTCGACAAAATAAGCAATATGAAAAGACTTTCGACATTTTTTCGACCAATTAATGGCCAAAATAATTGCCAGATCAATTAATATGCACTACCTCATATAGGTAAAATACCGTAACCATGAATCTCTGTCTTCTTTGCCCCTTGCTTACTGTCTTTGTGTCTAAGAGACAGACGCAGAGAAAGGCAGGCTGAGAAATGTCTGTTTGCACACTTCCACTTCAAACACTTCTCCATATGCTGCAGACACAACTGAGGACAAAGGGAGGGAGAGACCGAGACAGACACGGAGCGTTGAACGTATGTGAAGAGGCTGCCCCTGGACAGTGTCAACCCGCATCAGGGCAAAAGAGAAACTCAGCTTGCCCCGTATTAGCACACACACGCACATGCACACAAACACACGCACACACTCAAAGACTAACACAACACACATATTTGAAGAGCTATTGCAGTGAGGCTACTCATAAAATGGAGATAAAGTGAGGAAGAGAGAATAAAGGCCCTTTCTCTGAAATGGCTCTTCTTAGAGTCTCTGCCCCCTCTCTCTCCTGCACTCCCGCTCTCCCCTCATTTTCTCCATCTCCAGACGCCTGCCTCCTCCTTTGCTTGGCCCCAGGGAGGAGAGGAGAGGCGGCTACGGATGTAATCCACAGCTCGCCGGTGTAAGCACAAAATTAATTCTCTCTAAGCCACAAAGAATTAATCCCTCTCCTTTTGCTGGGTGGTAAGCTAGACTTGCACACAAACAATAGCGCATCTACACACACATGCACCCGCACATGCACGCCAATGCTAAGACACGGTACACGTTCGAACACACACTTACCACCCACTTCTGCATATTCACATGCACAGACCCACAACCTTAGGCTCCTTAATCACACACACTCACACACACTTTTTGGCTTCTTAATTCTCATTAGTACTGGTAATGGCACATCAGAGCACAAAGAGGTTTTAATCAGCAACCTTACAAACCCCAACCCCCCTTACTCCCCCCTCTTACCCCCTCTGGCTCTCTGCCTTCCACACTGCGGCCTAAACCAAAACCAAAAACCCTTAGACCTGCCCAAAAGGTGTGGTTAAAGCAAGTGACATATGGGTCAGTTCATTATTTGGTTTATCTGTGTGAAAAGATCTAATAAACGTGGACTCACAGTCTTCCCGGGTTTGGATGTACAGGACGTTGCTCCGGACGCCGTCTCCAGCCTGGGTGTAGGCCAGAATCTGGATGCTGTAGTTGGTAAACTTCTCCAGGCCTTTGAGCTCCACCTGCTCCTTGATGGTTGTGATGTTTTGCATTTCACCCCATTCTGACAGAAAGTGTGCAATGTTTAGATCAAGGACAGAGCTGTTACCAGGCATGGTGCCACAAATAAGATGACAGACACTCAACACACCTCCGTCCGGAAACACAGTCCAGAACACGACGCGATAGCCCTTCAACACGCCATGCAGTGTCATCCTGGGAGGCTCCGCCCATGTGATCACGGCCTCGTCCGATGTTACAGAAATGGCTCGAACGTTCTGAGGAGGCTGGCTGGGCACTGAAGACAAAGAGGAAGAGGGACGGTGTTAAATAAGTCAGGATGAGTTCTCTAAACAGCGTAACTTCAATTAATGTCTAACATTATGTAATTCAGAGTTTTGTTAAAAAAAGGAGCGGTCTGTTCACTGAAGGGTGAAAAACAATCGCACTGCTTGATGACAGAGATAGATACATACAAATTAAGGAATACTTTAATCCTTTAATATCCAGGGTTCTTAAACCCCTTAAGTAGCATTTTACTTTTTTTTTAAAATGATCTTATTCAAAACTGTGACAACATTACACATATTCTCATGTATCAGTTTGTTCCAATATATACAATATAAAACACTAAAGACTCAATCTTCTAGATGACTTGTGCATAAGTTGTACACAGTTCATATTTGTTTGTTGTTTTATTACATTTTAACTTAATATCCCCTTTAAGTAGATTACGTTTTTTGCATAATTTTATAAATATTTAGCCTAGATTTAGCCTCAACCAAACATATTTGTGATCTTTGAATATTTTTTCGATCTACAATTTAAAGCAAAGTTCTGTGGTTTTGAAAACAGTTTGTAATGACTGGACAGGTAATTAATTGTGAAGATGTAAATTATCTGTGTGTTGAAGCAAAGGCTGCCGTTGTGGATTGCATTGGCTAATACAACCTCTCTGAAACCCTAAATTTCCATATCAAACCTGAAGCGAGTAAACAGGCAAGTGATAGATAAAAAGCTCATAACATGCTTCCAGTCTGATGTATAGGACCATCTCTACAACCACCATCTCTCTTTCTCTCTACAAGCCTCCTTCTGTCCCCAACGGTGCAGGTGTCTCCTCTATTGGCTACCGCTGACCATTAGTCTTTCAGGCTTTGAATAACGCACACTGTTGAAGATGAACAGAAGTCAACTTGTGAGAGAGAAGGAGGGGCAGGAAGGGAGGAAGAGAGCTGAGTGAAAGACGGAGAGCAATGAAAGAGAGAGCTTGGGCCAAGTCCACCAGGGAATTTCTATGCAGCTGGTGAAGAGAGAGTAGGGGAGGAGGACAGAGGAAGGGAGGGAACGGAGACATGAGGATTAGAAAACTGAAAACAGGGCTTTGCATGAATAAACCTTTAGGCTAAATAATTCTGAAAAAAAATGGGATTTTCCATCCTTTCATAGTCCCACCTTTATAAAAAAAGAGAAATAAGAATAGAAAGATATGAACAACGAATGTGAGCTGGATCCAAGTGCTTTCAAATGGTCAGCATTAGAGCGAGATGAAGGAAGGCAGATACATACGGGGTTCAGAAAAAAGTAAAATAAATCAGTGCAAAGGTTGTTAATGTATAAAATGATCTTGAGTCAGTAAATGCATAAGTTTTGACACAAAAAAAAGATGGAGAATACAGGAACAGGAATAATGAAAGGCAGTTTTGGACTGAGGATACAGGGAGGAGTAGATGGGGGTGAGGGGGCAGAGGAAGAAGGGAGGAAGAGAGTTAAAAGCAAGGGGGACAAGAGAAGGGCAGAAAAAGATGAAAAGAGGGAGCAGGGAGACAATATGCTCAGCTGTGGATAATTACAGCAGGAAGCGGTGAACACGAGAGAGAGGGACAGACAGCGAGACAAGCTAATTCTAATTATTTTTAGTATGCTTGTTGTTATCACTATTATCATAATGGCCATCAATATCACTGTCGCCACGGTGACAGCCATAGGGAGGAACCAGAAGGCTCCGTCTGCTCTGGACCAATGGGGTTCAGCCAACTGTTCACTGTGTGTGTGCGTGTGTGTACGGGGAGATACAACGAACGTGGATGTCGAATGATAGAGATTGAGAGCGGCATGTATTGAGAGAAAATGTGTGTTTCGTGTGCAGCGTACAGATTGATTGAATTAACTGCAGCTCAACGCTAAAGATTAAAGAGGACGAGAAGAAGTCTTCTTGAGAGAATAGGATGATTATGACTGAAAGATGAGATTGTTTTCTTCTCTTCAAGATCCATCGATTGGTGTGTTGTTAACATATGTCAGCATGTTTTGGATGCATTCAGCTCATCCGTGGCCAAAAGTCAATTAATGCTGGAGAAAATATTGCTTTACAAGAAATCAATCAATGGGAAAGCAAGTTAATTATGTCCGACCAAAAAACTAAATGAAGTCAAAGTGATCCATGCTCCGACTGCTTTACACCAGCCCTTACATCTCTCCCACTAGACTACCTTCAACCTTCAATGTTTGGGGGTACTATTGGATTCATGGTTATCTTAATAATAAAATAATATTTCTTCCTAGCCATAGAAAATATGGCTTTAGAAAGTGAATTCAATACGTCCACCAAGTTTCTTTGCAGATTTTAATTATATTTGTTAGAAGGTAATGTGGTAAAAGCGATTTGCTAGTGGTTCAGATCTGGATAGAGGTGTGTAATTCAGAACAATACATTCTTTTAAAAGATTTCTGACTACATAACCCTAAATGAAAAAAAATGGCACATGTATCTTATATATTGCCCGTTTTTTATGCAGATGCAGATTACAAATGGTCTAAACATTGTTCCGGATTGTATAGCCTAGGAAGGGGTTTATGCTTCTTTGGTTCATCCAGTCATTTCTTCATCCATTCACTCAACATGTTGCCCATCTACACCACAGCCATCAAGACGCATGGCCGTATCACTGCACGTCTCACTATAGCAGGATCACTCAATCCTCTCTGCGGCGCTGCTGAATGTGTACTGTGTCTATGAGACTACAGTATGTGTGTCCTTGGTATTTGTGAAAAGCATTTGGATGCCAGCAGCCAACATTCAGTCTTGTTGAGAGGAAAGAGAGAATGTAGTAATTTAAGGTTACAAAGCATTGCATGATTTGACATAAATCAGGCAGTGAGACTGCAAAACGAACAATGGCAACAATAAAAGTGCCGTAACTCTGAATCAAAGCCAAACAAACAGAGGGTTATATTTTATCCATTTATTCTTCCATTGTATTTAATGGACTACTGTATGCTCCTTAACCTTATTCCCCCTTATTCCTGCGGATCAGTAACCCATATTTACACTCATAAACAGAAGGCAATGAATCCCTTTCAGAAATGCTGAGATTTGAGGTTGTATGTGTGCTGTTTATTGTGATGCTCACCATCTTCCAGTGTTGTAGCATTGATCTCTGAGCTAGAGGGCCCTGTGCCGGCTCTGTTGAAGGCCTGGACAACCACACCGTACTGGGCAAACTTCTTCAGGTTGTCCAGGGTGTAGACCTCACTGTCTCCAGTGGCCTTCATCTCCACAATGCTGTACTGACCATTGCTGCCGGGGCCGTTCTCTCTGTAACCAATCTGGTAACCCCGGATCACCCCGTTCTGCAGCTCTTTCCTGGGAGCCTGCAGAATAGAAAACGGAAATATAGTACCGACATCATCTATTCCTATTCATATAGTGCGTGATTACTTAGCTACCTCCACAAACAACTTACATCGGAAAGGAATCAGGACTTTGCAAGCAGCAAACATGTGATTAAGTGTTATACAAACAAAGCTTTCCATAGCTGTTAAACACAGACAATTCTTATACTTTACCTTCCAGGTGACCCTGATACTCTGAGAGGTTACCGGCTGTAGGATCACCTCCATAGGAGGACCGTCCGGCTCTACAGAGAGAGAGAGAGGGAGAGAGAGAGAGAGAGAGAGAGAGAGAGAGAGAGAGAGAGAGAGAGAGAGAGAGAGAGAGAGAGAGGGTTTGAGGCAAACATTGAATGGCTTTCATGTTTTCAGTAAGTCTCATGGCCTAAATATTCTAATTTACAACGTTCAAAGATGTTTTTCTCAGTTTTATCAAAATGGATTTTTAATACAAATATTCAAGGACATACGTGGCCGTCGGCACAGTGCAGTGACAAGTAGCTAATACAACAATCAAACTTGAAATATTTTCTCAAATAAGTGCAGTGCTGTCAAGATGCTTACGTGCTTCCTCTGTGCTGATGGTGAGTTCCTTACTGGCCTCGCTCTTGCCTATCGCATTGTAGGAGTACATGCGGATGCTGTAAACAGAGGCAGGGTGAAGGTCCACTATGTTTGCCTGATTGTTGGTGGGGGAGATGTTTCGAGTGGCATGCTTCAGCTCCCAGGAGTCTGTCAAAAAAGAAAAGAATAATGACTTTTACAGTTTGCCACCATTTTCTCACTTTGAGGAATTGTGTTTTTAGTCTTATGCAATATTAGTGTTTGGAATCTCACAGTAACATACATAACATTTAGACTGAGTATGACATACATTTGAGTATCTAGTGTGTTCCAACTGCATTGTATGTTGATTTTGTGTACATAAGAAATGTCCTGACATATACTGGATTTGCAAGAACTTCTGAGTGCGAGACGTGAGTTTACTGGAATGAGTCATGATCTTTAATTTAGTAGGAAGTATGCAATACACAGTCCTTGTATATCTAGTACGTAATGAGTTAGTTCCCACACAAACTCAAACACAACCCAAGTCTTATTTTGTCCCTATAATCTTCCTTCATGTAAACTGATTTTATTCTGTTTTAATGTTGAC
This sequence comes from Cottus gobio, assembly GCA_023566465.1. Taxonomy (NCBI): domain Eukaryota; kingdom Metazoa; phylum Chordata; class Actinopteri; order Perciformes; family Cottidae; genus Cottus; species Cottus gobio. The sequence goes on from CM042220.1 coordinate 15,833,369, forward strand.
AGTCAATTTCTATACATTTAGTGGTGTTTAAAATAAGGAAAAGAAACCCTAACCGCTCAGCATATTATAACACTGTTAGATTAACTATTCTATGTCTATTTTCTGTAAAATGAAGAATACACTCTTTTCACTTACCCGTCTTGTTCTTATACTCAATATCATAGCAGGTAATGACGCTGTTTCCATCAAATCTCTGCGTCCACCTGAGATTCATACTGCGATCTTTGACTTCACGCACCTCCAACTCTGGAGGGTCTGGGGGCTCTGTGGATTTAAATGAGAGGGTGAGTGAAGGGAGGAAGGAAAGATAAAGGAAGGAGAAGATAGCATCAAAAGATATATATTTTAGTGGGACAAGCAGGTGTGTGTAGCTTTAATCAATATAAAGAAGAGATGGTACTTGAATTTGACAGGAATTGTTACAGTACCTTGCACAGTGAGCTGGATAAGGCCACGCCCTTCTCCATAAGAGTTAATGGCATGACAGGAGAAGAAGACTGAATCCTCACGCTCCGCTGGCTTTAGCTGTAGGGAGAAATGTAGAACGACAAATGTCAAAGAGACAAGCAACTCTATCTCGGGCTGTAAAGTACACCTTCGTGACGGAGAAGGCCCTGTGACAGTTTTTCCTCTCCCATGCATGTTTGGTATTTAGATGACTCACCGTGCATTGCATTGGGAGGAGAGGTGCAATAAGTCAGAAACCCCATTCAAGCTTGTTTTGCCTGCACTTAAAATATACATTCTTTAACCAGTGGATACATCTAAATACAGCCAAAATCCGTAATTGCTTACACTCTATATATGCCTTCCCTTTCAGATGATTAACTACCTCCAAGGTAATTTCAAGGAGATGTACATGTTTCATTATAATTTGAGTGGGGTGCATTGTCAAACCACAGCAACAGACACACAATCCACTGGAGAGACCTTTATTAAATATTGTGCATGCTTCTGTGATCTTGTGTGCATCAAACCAGCTGGGAAACAATGCCATCCTACAAACTCTCTGGACACACAATTGATTCAGCTCCACTTTATATAGCCAAGCTCCTTCAGTACCACTTGTTACAGGGTGACCCTTACTTAGTATCATCATGCAGCTGCATGCATCATATCTAGCTTTCCTATGATACATACCACAGAAAGCATCTCATTTTGAAATGAGAAAAGTAGAGGTAAACCTGTGGCTGCCATGACCAAACTGGAGTGGTGAATCAGAATCATCACATAGTGACTTTTGTCCAGAAATGGGGGTTTAATAAAAAAATAGGAATTATATGTTTTTATCATATATAAGTTTGCTGTATAGCAACACTGGATGTCCCAAGATGATCATTAATTTCCCCTTTGGAGATGCTGGTCTGTAACCTGAACCACCAGATGGATTGTTGCACAGAACCATCTGAAAATCCATCATTGGATACTGTTTGGAAAAAGGACAGGCACTTTCCTAAAGTATTTGGCAATCCTGATTAGATTTAATTTGTCAATCAAACTTCGGGAGAAGAGCAAAACACATTTTCTTCATTGAGAAAAGCCGTCGGTGCCGTTGTTTACTTCTGTTTGGATGAATAAATATTGTCTGGTTCTAATATAACTGATGCTATTGCAGCATCTACGCTAAACTCTTCAGGAGTTGCCATTGTTGTTAAGAATGAACAGTCGCCTATGTCATCTCACACCTACCACACACCTGTAGCCATCAGTAGCTCCTCACAGGATGCTTATTTGTCCAGTCAAGGGCTTCCCACACACAAACAAATCGATTCTTGTGTAATCTCATGACATTGCGAGAATCATTCTTCTGTGGAAGGCAAGCTAGTCCGTAGTCCAAAACCAAACTGATGATATGTCGTGGTGGGGAGGACACTGGTGTTAATCCATTAGAGAGGCCATGACTGTTACTAACCTATAAAACCTCAAACACACGGACATGAGACAGATATGACAGTAGACTCTCATTTCCCTGTAATTTCACACACAATAACGGTGAGATTACAGCAACCTAGAATGTGCTTTGCTCTTCCTCGACTCATTAAAACCGATCTCAAACGGACAAAAGAAAAAAGGGTCAGCTCCAGTATCAATTTGTCAATTGCTGTCCGATTTCTTTAATTAGATGTTCTGCCACAGGTAAGAGCTTCTTACCTTGAGTGTAGACAACACCTCGTCTGTCTTCTCATTGGGACTGGTGGTAATGGAGTATCGGGGGTTGCGGTCAGGGTCAATGACTGTGTCGCCTCTCTCCCAGCGGATGATGATGGGCCATTCTCCCCTCGCTGTGCAGTTCAGCTCCTTCAAGTGACCCTTCTTAGCCATGGTAGTGTTGGGGTGACTGGTGATCATAGCTGGGACTGGAAGGAGAAGGGAAACGCAGTGTGAGAAAAAGAGAAGGTGAGAACAAACGTGGGAAATGGTGACAGCAAACAGATTGATAAGAGGACATTAGATGACAGAGATACAAGAGGGAGAGGGTGAAGTACAAGTAGAAGTATAGGATAAAAAGAAGGATTTAGGTGGAAAGGGAGAAAGAAGTGAGCGAGCAAAGAAGATAAGAGGGTGGGACAGCCGGCAGTTAAAAAGGTGAAGTTCACAGTGGCCAAGTTCCATTGCAGTAGAGTAATGAAGAGCTATGGTCAATGAGGTAAAGTCAATACACCTCCTCTCTCATTCTCCAATAGTTACACCGGGGTCTAGGGGAATGAACAGGCAAAAACGATACACTCCACCTTTCGTGTCCACTCTGCACACAAGATCACCCACTGGCCAACACACATTCATTCTCACACACGCGCACAATACCGATCTGAGGAGAGTTCTGCTGTTTTGTTTTCATCACTTATTTATCCCACCCTTCCTCTTTTCCTCCTTCTCCGCTGAGCGAAACAGACAGAATTGAGGGAGGCAGAGGAGAGGAACGGTTCAATCAATAACACTAACACCAGCAGGAGAGAGAGAGAGGGGGAGGCGGAGGGGGCAACCTTGTGATAGCAGAGCATGGCGAAAGTAGTGGTTGTATTTATGTGCACCTGGTTATATGTGTCTGTGTGTACAAGTGTCGAAAAAGCCAGGTATAATGCATTAACTTCTCTTTTGTGGGTAAAGCTACACTCTCAAGTGTAGCAAGTGCACTCTCTTATAATGCTCAACCTGATGTTGACAGTCTGTGCATGTGTGTGTGTGTGTGCATTGCCCATGCATGTTCCCATTCCAGTGCAGAGAATGTTACTGACAGCAAGGGCAGGATGAGAGAGATTGATTGCAGATAATGATTACGCTCAAAGTGTTTTTGATTGTCTGCAGACCGATCCCAAGAGTCAAAAGATCAATCGCTCAGTTACTCACTGCACACACACACACACACACACACACACACACACACACACACACACACACACACACACACACACACACACACACACACACACACGTACGTTCTTTATTGCTGTGCTCTTATGTCCACGGTCCCCTTTGTGTCACCAATTCATTAGTGTGCATGTGTGTATGTTCATGCGCACAGAGCACAGGGAGAGTAGTGCGAGCTGGCTCATTGGTTTGACACAGTTAGCAAGCTTGTGTGCGTAGAGACTGATAAAGCCGGAGCATCCCAGACGGCCACACCGTCATCTGTGCCATGAAACACTCGTGCTCTGCTACATTAGCTCGTCGTAGTTTGTATACTCACTCTTGACGGTGAGGACCATGCTCTTGCTGATGTCTGAGCCAACGCCATTGGAGGCCTGACAGAGGTAGAATCCACGATCTTCTTCCAAAACATGTCTGATGAGAAGCGAGCCGTTATTCATGATCTGGATACGGCCCGTCAAAGGCACAGGGTGGTACTGCTGTGGATTCCCAATACCCGCTAGACAGAAAGAGAAGATTATGATTTAATTGAGGATCTCTACATTGTAATACAATGTACTATGGGGACTATGCACCTATGAGTATGACAATGGGGCAAGGAAAGCTGACAGAAGGCACATAACCACACATACTGTAGATACATTTAAAAAAGACAGGTCATGTACCTAATGCACCTTTGGCATGCTTCCACATGACTTTAGGAGGAGGGTATCCATCTACGGAACAGTTTAGGATCCCAGCCTTCCCATAGATCCCGTCCTGATTATTGGGCTGAACCACAAATCGAGGAGGCACTGGAGAAAGGAGAGGAAAGGTAAATACAAAAGTGAATAAAAAGACAAAAAAACTAATTTTTCCATATGTAATGATAATTACATAATTAGGGCCAGTAAACATTATTTCAGTCAGAACATCATCAACAATACTGATGAAACACAAAATGTGTGTTCATTATGTTTTTATTATAAAATGGAATAAATGTAGGATCCAGTTAAAGGGTCATTCCACAGATCTTTAGTGGTTGAAGAAGTATTCAGATAATTTGCATCAGTAAAAGTACCAGTTTGGTCGGGATCATGATTTCAACTCAGATGTTTTCATAAGGATGGCAACCTTCTTGTATCGTGCGCTCATATTTTATTACAACGTCCAAATTATGGAAGAATCGTTTTTATTTATGTATATGCATATTTCTCATACAGATGGAATACAATTACAGGTCCATTGAAGATTAAAATTTTGATGAGGTGTCATAATTCAACTTGTTAATACATAATAATAATACATGTTAATAAAACACTGATTAACCAGAAAGAAAATAAATTGCACAGTATATCAAAAAGGTTGCAGACCCTTGGATTGTATCATATACACACATATTTCTCTCTCTCTATATATAGAGAGAGAGATAGATAGTATAACACTTATTATACAACAATATTATGCAAAACAACTATAAGCATATAAAACAGTTGGGAACCCTAGGTTTAATCTTAAATGTATTTTTCAAACTAATATTTAACATTAAATCTTGATATGCAAAGTAACTACAGCAGTTAAAGAAATGAAGTGGAGTAAAAGGTGGTGGAGTAGAAGTAAAAAGTACCAGTCCAGCCCTAGGCAATAGGCAGTATAGGGGATTGATAGTCAGCACTTAAAATCTTGCCTTGGGCCCAAATTGGTCTAGGTCAGCGCTGTAAAGTACCACATAATCAAAATGGTACAGTTAAGTAAAGGTACCTCAAAACTGTAGTAAGGTAATAGTATTTGAGTAAATGTTGCTTTCCACCACTGCTGATTTTATATATCAAAAGTACAGGAAGTACTTCAGTGAGCGGCTCTGACGAGTCTGACCAAATTACTCAATCGCTCGGTTTAAGAGAAAGTCCATCCTGGAGGTCATGGAATTTGAAAGATGAGGGCTTTTACTAGCAAAGATGCTACTGAGCTCCATTTTGGGAAGTTAAGTACCCAGTGTAACATAACAAGGACATAAAGTGAAGATGTATAAGCTTGATTACTTTTTGAAATCTACAAAGTCATCAAACTTTATTTAAAGTGCAATACCAAATCACTGCAGTGCTATTTTAAAATACCCCCTTAAACCCTTTCCCCTTAAACCCTTTCTTAATGTCACTTGTATATTAACAATCTTTGCTCACTCCTTTCTTTCTTACCTGTTACTGTGAGCTGCCTCTCCGTGCTGACAGTGGCGGCATCATTGCTGGCAATGCAGGTGTAGTTGCCATTGTGTTTGAGCGACACCTTGGATATCTGGAGAGAGCTCATGAACTCCTTTGTGTCTATGGTGATGCCAGAGGAGGGCACGATCTCCTGCCCGTCCTTGCGCCATGCGATGCGTATGGGCATGTCTCCGGACGACACCACGCAGGCAATGTACATCAATTTACCAATGGAAGTCGGTGGAAAGTCAAATGGCTGGATCAGTGGAGGAACTGAGAGGGGCAGAGAGAGGGAGGATGAAAGAGTGAGCAAGAGAGGAAGGGAGAGTAAATAGAAATGTAAGAGACAAAGTAATTGAGGGGAAAATAGTAAAACAAGATAAAAGAAGACGAGTAGAAGAGATAGAACAGTGAGGAAATACACGATGAAGACGGAGAGCGGGCGAGAGAAAAAGGGAAGGACAGGCAACATGGTGAAATAAAGGGTATATAGAGAGAAGACAGAAGAAGCCAAATAGGGAGTGGAAATAAAGAAAAAAAGATGAATGAAAACAGTTAGAGGGTTGTTAAAATGAGCGGGGTGAGTAAGAGGTGAAGATAGAGATTTGAGGCAAATATGAATAAATGAAGGATAAAGAAAGAGAGAAAGTCAGATGTAAAGAGGAGAATATGGGCAGACACCCATTTGAAGATTTGGGGGCACCGAAAGGACATGGGGGTGGGAGGGTGAGTGATGCAAAGGGAAAAGAGGAGGAGGGAGAAAGATACAAAAGAGGGGCACATTAAGAGAGAGTGAGTATTTTAGAGGGCATGGATCAGAATCAGAATAATTTTCTCCTGACAGGCTAATTGTTAAACTAGTGGTCTATCCTTCTGTCTATCATCTCAGCCTGGACCCCAAAAGCTTCCAAAACACCCTAACCCGGCCCACTAGCCCACTACCCACTCTTTAGCCGCCTGTACCCCATACCAATCCCTCCACTCCATCCCACCCTGCCCTGCTAAAGCCAGCCCATAATAGCTGCTCTAATTAGAGCCCCATCCGCAGGGGGAAGAGCGGTGTTGCTATGGAGAGCGGCGGAGGTGATGTCGGTGGTTTAGAGTGGAGGAGGAAGGGGGGGAGGGGGAGGGGGGGTTACAGGACATCTGGGGGATTTAATCTGGGCCTCGTTAAAATTCATCTAATTAAATCAGAGACATGACGTGCACACATTGATACAAGCACATACCCACACTCACATGCAGCCAATGAACATACACACAAGCATGTGCATGTCCATGAAGGCGCACTTGTGTACACGCATGTGCATGTAGGCACACAAAAAACCTACGAAGACACCTGAATACCAAAAATGTCAGACATCTGCTAAAGTCAAGTCAAAACCCACACAACCTCCTATAACTAACATGTCATGCTGTTGAGAGCTGACCGAAATAGCATACAGACATGCAAAATGCAGCACACAATGCAATTCACACACATTTATGCATGCGTATGGCACACACACACAAATTGTGCTCTATGTAATTGTGGAGTGCTTGAAGAGCGCACTCGGCCACTCCGCCCCTTAATCAGGGTTATTAGAGGCAATGCATACAGCTTTCTTCTTTCCTCTCTTTCTGTTTCACTCACACCTTCCTTTGTCCTTTTTATTCACACTCCATCCCTCTTACAAGCACCCTATTTTACATTTATGTTTTTTTTTCATCGCAGTTTCAATGTTTTGACAAAGTTATTACTTTGAAAAGGATCAACTCACCTTTGACAGCAACAAAGACAGTCTGAGTGATAAACAGCTGTGGTTGAATGAGCACGCTGCAGACGTAGGCCCCCTCGTCCATCCCCTTCTGAACGTCACTGAGCTTCAGAGTCCCATTTTCATACACCACCTGAACAGACATCAGCAGTGTTACACTCAGAGGTGTTACATGGATGGTCTTCTTATTCATACATGAAAACAGAGTGTGAATTGAAATGATGATGCCAGATGATCAGTTGCTAAAATTCAAATTTAGATGGTCAAACAAGAACTTTGTGACCTTTAAAACTCTGTAGCATTTTATAAAAACTACACGATATTTAGCATTAAGCATGAAGAAACACTTAATTCATCATTTATGAAGCATTGTTCCAATGTTAATACTCATTAGTAATGCATCATAAACAAAGTTATAACCGTTTTATTCTTGATTAATAAGCTTGACTACTAGCGTTTCATGATTGGGTTTTTATACTTGATGTAATCCCCATTTGTAAATTAAGTATTGAGGACTTATAGTCAAGTTTATTAATCAAGATTAAAACATTGATAAATTGCATACTAATGAGTTGCTAATGAGTGGAACAATGCTTTATAAATTATGAATTAAGTGTTTAGTCATGTTACTAATGCTAAATAGTGTGTAGTTATTATAAAGTGCTACCCGACACTCTATATAAGTTATGTAACTACAATTACTCCAAAATGACTATGCAGAAAGCCTACCTGGCGATGATTGTCAGGCAGCAGAAGACCCTCCTTGTACCAGTTGATTGAGTAATAAGGGTACCCAATCACACGGCAGTTTATGAAAGAGTTTCTTCCCGCCACTGCAGTGATGTTTTTCATAGGCCGAATCCTCGGAGGACCTAATGGGGAGAGGGAGAGAGAGAGATAGAGATAGAGAGTGATAGAGAGAGAGAGAGAGAGAGAGAGAGAGGGAGAGAGAGATGGGTAAAGGGAGATACATGGAGAGAAAGAAAATGAGATGGGTTGACCAGAGGAAGAAAATAGTGGGGAAAATAAAAAGATTATTAGTTGATGTTGTAAGAGGCAGGTTGTGGAATTTTAGAAATAAAGGGGAGGGGTGACTGGGAAGGGAGTTGGGCAGTAGGGAAGAGACAGAAAAGGGAAAAAAAGCATGTAAGTGTATAGGAAGAGAGGGAGGTTTGAGTGTCTTATCTTAATGTTAAGAGTTAAGAGTTCTTCTAAAGGAGCGCCTGAATACGACTGCTCAATTTCTGACCAACTGTTTTCTGTTGAAAATCAGTTTAGTCCATCTCAGACATGTGGGATTTTAAAGTCACACGGCAAACTACCTTTAAAAGATGTGAGCTAAAATAAGCCTTATCAATGGTACAAAAGTTTCCGCTTTAGGCAGGGGGGGACGACTAAAAGTGGGTGAAAACGTTTGTTTCCCCCAGAAACAGACCCGATGCAGGGATCCCTGACATCTGTACAGTGTTGTGGTATTGTAGTAAATGTATCCAGCACCCGCCACATTTGTGTTGGGCGTTGCAGGACCTGCAGGATCGTAATTCCATTGCACCCCTCCAATGCTGTACTCATTGGCTTCAACAACCCAATCAGGGATTGCAAAGCACGTTTTACTCACTGTAGGGCAGAGACAAAGTGTTGTGTATTTCCCATGGTTGCATAGTGTAACAAACGCAATTGTTTTCTGCGTTATAACAAACACACTTTTTAACATTTGTGCTGTGAACTCGACTGTGGGGCGACTGTGGCTCAGTGGTTAGCAAGTCGGTCTTTCAATCAGAGGGTCGGTGGTTCGATCCCCGGCTCCGGCAGTCTGTGTCGTTGTGTCCTTGAGCAAGACACTTAACCCTCATTGCTCACCGTTGCTGTGTCTACGGTCTACTGTATATCATGTAAGTCGCTTTGGATAAAAGTGTCAGCGAAATGTAATGTAACTCTAAGAAGGCTGTGGCCTATAGTATTTTAAGTGAGAACGAGCATTACTGACCACAACAGGTATTTGATACAGTAGACTAACAGGATCAGAATACATGTGGATGATACAAAATATAAATATATAACAAAAATGAAGCTTGACTGCCTCAATATGTTGGTCCTGTGTCATTGCCAAAAGCGAGACTAAAGGATGTGGACCGGCAGCCAGGCAGTAAGTGAGATGGACACAAAGTGTGTTTAGCATTACTGGAGGACACTGGGAGCTATCACTCACTCATCTGTCAATTCTTCTGTGACCTTCTCACCATTGTTCTTTTTGTATCTTTGTTTTTGTCTCTCCTTCGAGCCCTCCTACCCACTTCTCTCTCTCTCTTTCTCTCTCTCCTCCCTTTCTCAGCGTGTGCTGAGCTTTGAAGTCACAGCTCTGACGAGTGAAAGATGTATTATTCAGTAGCCCCGTCGCACACACACGCTAACACACACAAACACAGTAACAGCATCCACGTGCATGTGTGTTCCACTACTGTCTGAGCGGCTGAGTATCTTTGCTTTTGGCCTCTCACTGAATGAGATAAGTTAAGTGTATCACATTTCGGTGAGTGGACAAGCACAGTGTGTTACTGCTTTTTCATGTGTGGGTATGCATGTGTGTATTGGTTGTATGTGTGTTGCATGCAGGCCTAAAGCTCTCTGGCAATTGAGCTCATTCTTACGCCAATGATCATTCTGGCATGTCTCTTTAGAGCAGACTCACATGTCACAACCACACATCTCACCAAAGGACAGAGAAAAGTGTGTGTGTGTGTGTGTGTGAGAGAGAGAGAGAGAGAGAGAGAGAGAGAGAGAGAGAGAGAGAGAGAGAGAGAGACAGTGATACAGCCCTGTCCATCGGTGTCGGTCCTCATCTTTGTCATCTCTGACGACAGTGACATCACCAGTCCTGTCACCAGAGTTCACCATCACTCCTCCAGCAGACACTGGCACTCCTCCCCTCTTCTCTCATTCCATCTATTCTTTCTCTTTAGTCGGTATCTGGCCATCTGTTTCTTTCTTTTCTAAAGTTTCTTCATCCATTTGTCTCACATTCCTTTAATCTTAAGTCTTCTCAATGAGCCACTCGTTCTCTCCATATGTTAAGCTACAATCTCTCTGTTTGAACATTTTGTCTGCCTTCAAACCACTGTCTATGTGTGTGAGCATACAGGAAGCTACGATAAGTGGATAAGTAGTTGTCTTCTTATGGTGTTCATATGTTTGTGTTGGTTCACAAAGGCTGAGGTGCAGAGCTATATAATAAACTAAACAACGGGACAGTAACAGACTGCAAGAAAGAAAGACATAATGAGACAACAACACACACTATATGTGCTGATTGAGGAACAAAACAATAATAATTATTATATAAGTGTAAAGATTGATAGACAAACAAAAAAGAAAGAAAGAGAAAAACAAAAACTATACAGTAAAGCAAAACATACAAACAAACCTAGAGATAGAGATATAGAAGGGTAGAGGATAGGATATGGGTCAGGGTAGGGGTCAGGCCATAAAAAGCCTCTGTATGACTGATATTGAAAAGTAGACAGGCACCTCTTACGTTTATGCGCGCTTGGTACTCGGCACTACCGGCCGAGTTTCGTGCGGCGCACCGATACACTCCTCCATCGCGAATCTGCGGGCTGCTGATGTTGACGTGGCTCACAGTGCTGCCGTCCGAGAGCGTGTACTGGCTGGTTCGGACACGCGACAGGTCCCGGGCCACAGGCTCGTCGTCCAGGGTCCAGGTGATGGTGGGGGGAGGGGCTCCTTTGGCAGCGCACATCAGGGAAAACGGTTCACCCGGGACCACCACCCTCTCGCTGAAGGAGGCGACGATGCGGGGTGTTCCATCTGAGAAACAATCAGGAGACAAGAGATGTAAGGTGCGAGTATAGAAACAAATGGTAACGATGTGTTTTAAAACCAGCATTTTGGTGGAAATAGTTAATAGAGACTAAATCACAATACTCTGCAAAGTGGAAGCACATTAAAACATTTTTACAGTATAGCTGAATAAAAAAGTAACACTTTATGTCTGAAACAAGAAGAGTGTGTGTCAATTCTATGTCAATTAAACTGTTTCCCACTGATGGACGTAAATCGAACCATCGATCCTCTGATTGAAAGACAGACTTGCTAACCACTGAGCCACAGAGCCACAGTCATGTACATGCATGAGATTGTACCGGCATGGTAATCCCTGCCTGTCCTCACCTTCAAGCAGTATGATGGAGAAGTCCTGGGCCGTCTGGACTTTGCGCGTGGCAAAGCACTGGTACGCTCCCGAGTGTCTCTTTTGTGCAGCGGAAATGAACAATGTCTCATTGTGAGCCCCCTGGATGGAAAAGTGCTGATCGGGCAGCACAGATTCTGTGTTACGGTACCAGGACACAGTAAAGTGCGGGGAACCCTGGACGGCACAGGATAGGATAACTGTGCTGCTGATCCCCGTCTTCAGGTTCTTGGGAGACAAGGTGACCCGCAGTGGCTCTAGAGAGGACCAGGCAGAGATTTAAAAAAAGACAAGAAGGTGCATTTTTACATGTCAGTCATATCTATAAACACAAGGCACAGAACTTGGTGGTATTTATTGTATTGTTGAACGAAAGCAATTTTAATTGAGACCCAGATCATATGTTGGTGTGATTGTCTATTTGGTTTTTGTGTGTCGAGATTTCTGCCATTGCTTTTTGTGTGCGAGTGTGTGTGCTAAGCAGCGAGGAAAACTGAGACAGAAAGGGGAGAAAATGTCAGTGAGCAATAAAGCAGCTGGTGTTAAGTGCTGTAGGCTGCTGAATGTGTGTGAACATGTGTGTCAGGGAGTGACCATGCACGTGTGAGACTTTCTTCATGGGCAATAAGTGCATGTACTCTAATTGTGTCCAAATGTGTGTGCATGTGTACCACCTTCTATGCTCTGTCATAGGAGGTTTGTGGGCTGTGTTGTGATGTGCCCTGTGGCCTGTCTGCACAGTGTCCACTAACTTCACCCTTTTCCCAACCACATCTCCTCTCTCACCCTATTCCCCCCTCTTTTCTCTCCACCTTTTCTCTACCACCGTCACCTCCTCATATCTCGTTCATTTATACTGCTCTCACATCCTAAGTAAAGAGAAGGACCGGCCTGCAAGACCGCTGTTCTGCTCGGTGGGGTTTGAGATCACAGCTGGGGAACGAGCCATCCTTGGAGATCAAGCTCATGCTCGGCCCAGACAAGGGTGGGTTAGAGAGGGGCGTGCAGGAGGCATGAGGCCAGGGCAAAGTCAACAGAGCTTAAAGATGTCTCCATCACACCTGACATCACATTCATCCCACCCGTGTACTTGTCTTGTCATTGTGGAACAATGGATGAATGAAGTAAGCAGTGATGCGTTGTTGTGTGCTGAATCTTGGTATTTCATTATTCAGCTCTCCTCTTCAGTCCTTTACCCACCTATGACGTTGAGGTGACCCGTCACCTCTTTGGAGCCAAAGCTGTTGGTGACCTCACAGATGTAGTTGCCACTGTCCTCGAGCCTCAAATCGGAAATGGTGAGGCCAGTGATGCGCCGCGTCCAGCGGGAGTCTGCAGGTAGTGGCCGACCATCCTTTAACCATCGGATGGTGGGGTTTGGGTATCCGGAAGCAATGCAGGGCAGCTCCACAATGTGCCCCACCTGTACCTCACCGGATTGGAAACTGTCCAGCACTGACGGGGTGGACTCCGTAGGGTCTGTAGGTGAAGCACGTTCATAACAATATATCAATTTAAAATAACTAGTACTGTAACCAATTTTTAGATCCTTCAATAAAAGGTTTGACATTTTGAGAAATAAATATATTCACTTTCTTGCTAAGAACTAAATGAAAAGATAGATACCACTTTCATGTCTAACTATGCAGCTAATGTTAGCAGATGGTTAGCTTAGCTTAGCACAAAGACTAGAAAAAGAAGGAAACAGCTGTTTTGTAAGTATTTTAAAGAATACAACTGTACAAGAAAAGCCATGCTTTGATTGACAATTACCAACTACAATGAATTGAAATGCCTGCCTACCCATAACAGAGAGCCTGGCTCCATTGCTCTGCCGAGTCTCTCCACTGTACTTGTGCTTTGTGATGCAGCGGTAGGTGGACAGAGCGTCTTCCTTCTGCACTTCTGAGATATATAGAGCGCCAAATGAGGTCAGGAAAAAGCGGTTACCTGTGGAGGACAGCAGAGAGGGAACAGGTAGGAGAGGGGGGAAGGATTTGTTATTCAGCATATCTGAGTAACCAGTTATAACAAATCCGTATTATTTGCAGATAAAGCATTGTGAGGGTCTATGGAAAGATGGTGTCATATGCTAGACAGATAAATCCATTTGGAGGATTGTGATTTAGTAATAATGGATTATCTCTTTCTTTTGTTGTTTTTTGATAACATGTCATAATGTCCACTAGGGCTTTGTTCACTTTCTGGTCTTCTCTATGTTGAAAAGGTTAGGGTTTCTGACAGACTCTTTTAATTGTTTTAAAGTAAGATTATGCCATTTCTGAAAGACAAATGGTGCAATTGGCCCCCATGCAAATAAAAAAGCTGAACTCATAAGCAATACAATTCCCCTTTGCTGAATTCAATACACTCAGAGGTTTTGCTGCTTCATCCTTACTTGGTCTGGTATGACCTGTAGCTTACGGTGGCTAATGTTAGAAAACTTACTCCACGTTTTAGCAGGTCACAGGTAAATAGTTCAGTGGTTTAATAACACAACTTGAAATGATGGCCACAATTACCAATGATGAAGAGGTTGTTAGGATGTGTGTGGTTTTGGAGTAGATGAGAGAAGCCAACCTCACTGTCATGGGACCCTCTTGACAAACCGTAAGCATATTTTTCAGCGAAAACACAGAATTTCAGAAGGAAAGACAGGACTAGAATATACATGTCTTCAAAAGGCCCAACCACAGTACTTAGATGACACATGGTGGCTTCTAACATACTCTGTCCTATCCATCGAGTGAGATATACACAATAGAGAAAGACCGATGAGGGGGAAGAGAAAGAGACAAGAGAGGGGGGTGTTATTGTAGGTGTAAATAATTGATGTGTCTCTGTGTGTTATGGTAACAGCAGATTAGTGTCATTTTCATTTCACATCAGTGAATGCTAGGTCTGCCTCTGATTTATCTCCATGTCAATAGAGACAGCATGTGCATGTGTGTGTATGTGAGAAAAGAAGAAGAGAAGAGAGCGATGGAAGGAGAAGAGATGAGGAGAGTGTATTTCAGTGTTTGATTCTTTCCGCTTCTCTGACTCTTTTTGTATTCTGTTCCCCCAAAGGGTTACTTTAGACAGTGTGCACTTCAGAGTTTGTTGTAGATTGCAGATTGCTTGGTTATGTGAATTCTATTGCAGTTTGTGTGTGTGTGAGTCCGTGTGTGTGTGTGAGAGTGGCTGTTGTTTGCATGTACATGGTGTTTCATTGTATCTTTGCAATGTTGACAAGAGAAGACTTGAGTAAAACACAGGAGCACTGAATACTGGAAATATGCGATGTGAGCGCACACACACACACACACACACACACACACACACACACACACACACACACAAGTGAACATTAATTGTCTGATTTGAGTGCGCTCATCTGTACATATTTCTACATCTGTGTATTGTTGCGGAAATTTTCACTGAGTCACGGGGGCAGAGGCAGAAGATTTGAGAATTGAGGCTTGTATAAACAAATGTACTTAACAGACAATACAGTCTCGTTGGCACACAAATTGTAAAGAGAGTTCTTTTATTTCTTCATTTGCAAATGGGAGCAGTTCACACACTACGTGTCAAGTAGCATGGGAAGGACTCTCCGAACTTAGGTTTTGCATGCCGTATTTGTACACACAGAGACAAAGGAAAAGGGAGTAAAACCGATCCCACCAACCAGAGTGTTCCGCGCGCTAAATCTGGTCTTCGTGGTCCAGGTGGCCACTATCAGCCTGTTAAAATGTCGTTTACGTTTGAGTTACAATAGGCTGTGAGTGCTAGATTCTCTTCCTCCGGAACTTGGAGCCAGAGACAAGATTGCACAGTGTGATAAGCGGTGTGAACTGAATTCGCTCCCTGACCTAAAGACTGGACACTAAACAGACAAAGACATAAGACTATGGCATATAGTTATTTTACCATTACAGTATGTAAATGTCAATACAAGATTTTTGGCAAATGTATCAATGGACATGTGTAGATATGAATGTGTAAGTATCAATAACCAAGCTATTGTTAGTGTGTGTGTGTGTGTGTGTGTGTGTGTGTGTCTCCTGCCACATTGTGAGCAACAACAATCAATGTATTTTATAGCATTACAACCCCATTCAAAAGAGATTTATTAAAAGAGAGACGACTAGCTTGGCTTCCTGCCACACACAAACACACTCGCTCCATCACTCTAACAATACTGAAACTTGAAGAAGACTCTCTCAACACAATGTACATTATTCCTTTTAAGACTAGGGATTTTCATTTGTTGTCATTTCATTTGTCATTGATTAATCTGTTGACTATTTTTGATATTATTCTATAAATCATGCAGCAGATTGTGAAAAACAAAGCTCCTATTCAATTCTCAATGACAAAAAAAAAATGGAAAAGCAGAGTGCAATTATGTTTGTTTTGTCTTGAGCATTGAAGCAATATTTAAAGGGTTATAGATAAATATTTTGCCAATCAACTAATCGTTTAATTGACTAATAATTTCAGTGCTGCTGACCAGCTTTTAGAGCTTTAGAGTCCCTGACTTGTAATGTAAAATCTGTTACAATATCAGTTTGTGTGCTACTGAGCTGTAAAATGCCTGAATATATAGTATGTGGAGGTTCACACTCACGTGTTTTCATGCGAGTCAGACTGTTGTGCTGAGTGCTAAGCGACGTAAGCTGTAATTTCCAAGCCTGCCCTTTTGTTCCAACCTGGGTATTAAGCCTTACAGGATAATATGCACTTGGCGAGTAGAACCCTGTATAACACACTGCTACAACCTGTCACAACATGCCTGGAGAGAGGAAGATAGACCAGAAGGGGGTGGGAGAGGAGAGAGAGTGGAGAAATAAATTCGGAGATGGTTAAGAATGGAGAGAAAAGAGAGTGGCACAAGAGGCATTAAGCTTGTCAATGTTGGTTTTAAAGGAAACTTATTCCACGATTTTTCCCTGATTTATATTTCCTCATATTTTTTCTGCATAATCAATTTTGTGTGTAGCATAGTGTGTAATCAACACAGTTTCCATCTACTCTATCCATTGATGTACATTTGCAGTGTTTAAAAAAGATCTTCATTTGCAAAAAACACATGCCAAATGATGCATTTGAGTAGCCTAAATTTCCTTGAAAATAACAATACATAGGTATGTCCAGCTACATCAAGTAGTGACAGAAACTAATCAAAGGAAGTTACGACCTTGCAAACGCAGCCAGTTTTAAATCAATTTTCTGATCAATTAATCATTTCAACACTAGAGTGCCTAATGAGAGTGGTATATTAGGTGAAATATAAAATGATCCATCTTCCCTTGGCTGCTCTGAAATCCGCCTACTCTACTACTCTTCACTTCCACTCTCCTCTTTTCACTGCTGCTCTTTCTACCTCGTATCTAATTTCTAGTCGCTGCCTGCTCTCCTGCTGTCTGTGGAGATGTGACACACCTAAAACAGCAGACAGGGTGCAGGCAGCAATGTAGGGAGGCAGAGGAGGAGAGGAAGGGGCTGACCCTACAGGGAGGAGGACGGCAGATGGAGATTGATGGAGGGAGCGATTGGGAGATAAAGAGAAACATGCCGTTGGGAGTGACAGAGGAGGGGGGAGAGAGTGAGAGGGATGAGGGGCCTGCAGGCCCGAGAGCCACACATGGGTAAAAACAATTCCTCTACGTCTTTATCCATCGCTCTTTATCTCGCTCTCTTTCTCCCCTTGCAAGCCTCTCCTTGTAGGAGAGAAGATCAATTCTCGTCTAGTCTGCCTACGCCTCCAGGAGTTTGTTGTTGTTGAGTGTTTATGTATGTATGCACTTCTGTGTGTCTGCTTTTTAAAAAAAAATTTTGCTGTGGGATGAGATTTTTTTAGGTCCATCCTACATCCCAGGGAGACGCAAAATCCACTCACTTCATCCTTGACTCCTTGATATCATTCACCATTCACAGACTCTCTTCCTTGAGTCTCCCCTTTGCCCTCTACTTCTCCATCGCTGCCCTTTTGCCTTTTAGTCTGCGCTCCTGTAAGTATTGGAATCAGTTCAGCTGATCAGCCTGAGGCAGGAAGTCAAGCCAAGTGCAGAGTGAATCTGCTACTGTATCTGTGTGTGTGTGTGTGTGTGTGTGTGTGTGTAGGCCAGAAAGACACAGACCACAGACATACATGCAAATAATGAGACAGAGACAGGAAAGGAAAGAGAGCGCGAGAGAGAGAGAATGAAAAAAGGATTAGGGAGCCCTGGAGCATCACTTGTCTTCCCCAAAGTTCCCCCAGAGAGAGGACACCCCTCTCCTTTGAGATAGATCGGGGAGTCAAAGGAAGGGGAGGCATGTTAGATGGAGGAGGTGGTAAAAAGATGGAGGCAGAAAATGAAGGGAAGCAGGAAAGTCACAGCTATATATATCCCGTGCCGTCTTTAACAAATTATCATCAAACGGGGGGGGGGGGGGGGGGGGAATATCAAGCGGAAAACAATGAACATAAATGATAATGCTAATGTGGCAGGAGAAAAGAATTGGATCAGACAGGAAAGATGGATAAAGAAATTAACGAAGAAAAGATATATTTTCATATTTTGAGATGCTGGCTAGACCATCGAGAAAAGAAAGAGACAGAAATAGATAAAACAGAGAGGCAAAGCGAGAAAGAAAGTGATAATGGAGAGAAACACAGCGAGAGAGGAAATGGCGTAAGCGAAGAGGTTTGTTCTTGGTGCTGCCATGCAAATGAAGGCAGTGCTGCAGCAATGCTAACTAACAGCAATTCACACTGTTGGACTCATCACTTATTAATGCTCTATGGCTCCCCCCTCCCTCCCTCCCTCCCATCTCTTTCCCTCTCCCTCTCTTTAACCATCCCTCTCTCCCCTGCTCTCGCCAGGATCTCTCATTTTTGTTCGCTCTCTCGCTCGCTGTTGCTAGGGCCTGTGCACTCACGTGACAACAGCTGGGTAGGGGGCGCTGCGGTGGCACACAGCGAGCGACATGTGCAAGTGTGTGTTTCCTGAGTGCTTGGCATGCGTGTGTGTGTGTGTGTGTGTGTGTGTGTGCATGCTTTGTATGTGCGACAGAGTACCCTTCATTAGAGGTAAAAATGGAATCAGCCATTTAAATGATGGCTATGGAGATCAGAGGAGAGAGAAACTGCTGAATGGATCTGTAATTGGTTTACAGGCCTGGGCTATAGGCCACGGCGGAGCTCAACACATCTCTCCGTGCATCATGTCACTTTATTATTCACTCAGTGCTTTTTAACAAAAACACATGCTGAAGACTGTCACGACCATTATTGTCGAAGTTTGCCTTTCAGATATTAAGGCTAAATGGACCACAGGCTCGGTACAATACAGATCAGCAGTTGTAAAAATGGACTTCTCCCAACTGTATGCACACACATATAAACACTCTCAATCTGTTTCACAATTTACACATTCTTACTCCCACTGTCTCACAATCCACGTTTGTAGAGCGCACTCAACAAATTGTGAGTACGTGTTTTTGTGCAGAGCATCCTCACTACAGGATGCCACAGCGATAAGCAGACAGTGGAGAACACCTACACATTTGTTATTTATTCCTCCTCTTGATTCAGCTTTTCATTTCTGCTTTTATTCTTTCCTGCCACTGTGTCTCCATCTATCCACTTATCATTACATTGCTAATTTCACTAGCTTTGTGTCTTTCTCTCTCACTCTCTTACACACACACTCCCATTTGTACCACATGCTGCAGTGGAAATGAAAGATGAAAGATGTGGACCTATATGTGTCCACAATTGAAAAATGTGTGAGGCATGAATGGCGTGCAAGGTTCGGTTTAATGTGTTTCAGAATCAAATAAAGGGTGCATATGCCTGTTTGTCGGTGTTTTAAAGCTAAAACACATTTTCAGACAGTTTTACTATTATTAATCAAAAGCACTTTTGGAACAGATAACTTGGTATTGTTGTGTTGAGAGAAATAGTGCAAAAAGGGGCGCGACCTCAGTGAAATCACGGCTAGTCCCCTGTGCTTGCATGTGAAAGACTCATTGGGAATGTAATGTTTGTTTGGTGCCCTGTATTCCTAAAGGCCTCTAAAATATACTTAAGCACATTCAGGCCACACACCTCACATTTCTATCATCTTCGATAAAACACAGAACTAAATGTCTTTAAATAGCAATATAAGAGTGTAAGAACATGTACAAACAATATTTGTGCTACAATGGAAAACAGTTGAAGTTTAAGTATGCTTAAATGATAGATGAGGGGGGTTACCATTAGAGTTAGTGTACATCAATAGAGTTAAGCAAGATGCATCTACCTTAACTTTATTCATCAAATATTTAAGCACAGCCTAGTCAGCAAATATAATGTGAACAGCAAAGGATTTTGTAACAAGCTCAAAAACAGCCATTGTGAAAATTTACAGTGCATATAGCCATGTTTATGAGAAGTGGTGTTGATAGGAGAAATGTTCAGTGGCCAGCAAATCAGCACCACAGACAGCTACATTTCCAAACGCTCAGGAATAGTAGTGGAGGTAGCACCACGGACAGCTCTGCTGCTTCAGTCCAAAATTGGAAAACCTTCGAGTGTTAAGTCTTGTAGGGGTCTCAGTGGAACAATGGTTGGCACAATTAAACTGTGTGTGTGTGTGTGTGGTAATGTTAGTGGATATTGTGGCAGACTAATAAAATAGTAATGTGGCATATGGCCCAGTGCTACAGCCCAACCTACCAGCAGTTAGTCAACCCTCTGCTAGAGATATCCCGTAACAGAGTATCTAACATTGGTAAACAAGGTGGATGTATTTGTGATGGGAAAATACGGTGTGACAGATTGAATATAAGAAAAAAGGGCATAATAGTCAATCAAATGGTTTCACAAACAAGCAGCAAACAATGGCAGGCTGGGGAAACCTTGCAAGCAACCAAACATACAAGAGAATCAGTGAAGTGCACAAACAGCAACACAGAGTGACTCCAAAACAGCCATCCAGCAGTGTAGCTACTGCAAATGTGACACCATGTTGGGCCAGGTTAGTTTCAAATGATTTAATTAGTCCCGACATAATAGTGAGAAAAAAAAAATGTGTCAAGTTGTAACTACATTTCTTCTGGACAGTGCACACATTTTAATGCTTCAAGATGCATGCATGTGAGGTTCTAGTACAAATACATCTATTTTTAATCTGGACTGAACTTACTCTTATCAGAGTAACAAAATTCTTACTACATACAACTAGTGAGATATTTAAATGTATAGTAATTTTCTCCAAAGATTATAGCTTGTTTGAGCCTGAAAACATGAGGCCTGCAAATCCTCAACTCTGCCTCAGCTGATGCGCAACATTTTACAGGAAATAACATCAATAAACATGCGGTACACTATAATAAAATCAATGATAAATTAAAAAAACCTGTGATCACAACAAAAAGCCTGTATGCAAAAGGTTTACTTTAAAAATAATCCCATTAAGCATTTGTTCTTTCAATAGGGAACAGGTAAAGATGATGTTTGTCAGTGTGAGAAAAAATGAAATGAGTCAGACCTGATTAATCCTCCTCCACACCTTCCCCTGACTAGTTTATTTAATAATTACCAAGGGCCCATTATGGCTGATTCAAGGAGGCACTGGGAAGGCCTATAAAGCTATTTCATTTGAACTGCTCGTACTGTACCTACACGCCCACCTCTCAACACACACACACACACACACACACACACACACACACACACACACACACACACACACACACACACACACACACACACACACACACACGCACACACACACACACACACACACACACACACACACACACACACGACTTGTACAACTGTGAGTCCATTCAGGCCCAACATGTAATTAACACCCTCACATCTATAGGCAAGGGTGTGTACATGGCTGTGTGTGTCTAAAGCATGCGGTAAGTGCACACATACATGTGCACCTGTGCATACATGCATGTCTGTGTGTTTAGGGGCTGAAAGGTGGGCAGGAGTGAGGGATAATAAAGATTGGATTCTAATAAAATGTTCTCATCCTCCTAAATCCCCCTACTGCACTCTCCCCCTAGCTGCCATATGAACACTCCCATTACAAGGGCAGATGAATGAAAATGAACAGAGCTGTGGTGTGATTCCCCGAGTGTCAAATCAATACCACTCCCCTCCTCTTCTGTTCCTCTCCTGCCTTTCCAACCCGCCTTCTCTCCCTTCATCCTTTTCTCTGCTCCTATAATTTTCCTATTCTCCTCTCCTCTGTTGGGTCTGAAGAATTGACATGTGTTTGACAAAGGGAAATCTACACCTAGCAACAATAGGCTCTCTCCCTGTCTGAGCCTCTCTCTCTCTCGCTCTCTATCTCTCTCTAGTGAAATGAATGACGCTTGCTCCTATCTCCTCTCTATTCACATTCAAAGTAGTCTATAATAGTTAAGTGCTACTGAGAACAAGATAGAGAAAGAGCCACACAAATGTTATATTACTGCCACTTTCTTTGACTCAACCAGAGGTTGAAGAAGAAGGTTAAAAAATAATTTCAGTTTCTCTCTCTATGAGGGCAAGACACATGCAGATACCAGAGGCAGAGTAATTGAAGAGGACACACAGATACACACTCTGGTTTATTCTTATCTCTCTACAAGTGTTTCGGTTTTTCAGCCCCAACCCTTGACCTTCTCATCCTCCTCTCCTGCCTTGTTCTCTCTGTATACCAGGTTCAATATGATGCAGTAATCTGAGGCTAGGTATGCGGAGGACTAATGCGCTCATTAAAAAGGCATGCTTCACCGTCAAATGCCAGCTGCCACCCTCCCCAACAACACCACGTCTCCCGTTTTCTTTGTCTTTCCCTATCATGATATCTATCTATTTCCTTGGTTCTCTGTTGGCTGTCCTTATCTCTCTTCCTGCTGATGTCTCTCCGTTTCTCTTTCTATATCTGCTGTTAGAAGGTGACACCCCGTACACCCACACACCTCTCACCCTCTCTGAGCAACTCATGCTTGAGACTAGAGAGAGAAAAAAGAGAGGAAAAAGAAATAAAGGAAATGGAAAAATGCACTCATCCAAACCAAAAGAAATAGAAAGAAGTACAAATCTGATATTCTGTCTGTTTTCATCATCAGCCCATTCCCCGTGCCTTTATCCCTGTTTTTCCCTTCGTAATGGTTAAAGGCCTCGACATACTAAAGCAACCTTAATTGGAACGGCCATAAATATTGAAGCAGCAAGATGGAGGCAGGAGTGGATGTCTGGATGAAGAGAACATGGTTATAAAAGTGGAATGGAAAATAAAAGACAAAGTAACACAAACCCATTCATGGTCCTTGATTGTGTGCATGTTCTGTATGTCAGAATAAACACACAACCACACAACCAAAAAAAGCTCACAACTACAATTATCTGTGATTCCATTTGGTCACTGGCAATGTCACATATGCAAACACCTACTCCAGACGTGTCAACATGCGGTGCATTGTGTGGCTTTTGTCTTTAATTATTTAGTCTCATAGATAATAGATAGAGACATGCTCACTAGCCATGAGAAGACTAGCGGGACATATCTAACAATGCACAAAACATACCTGGACACAGAATTAGGTCTACTAATAAGTGTGACCCTATTTCTGTCGAGGAAAACCCCGAAAAGTGATTCATTTAATATCCCACAGGTTGGTTTTGTGTGATTGTCATCCATTATGTAGAGGAAGGCACAGGGAAAAGACTGATCTTCTGAAAGCAGCATGTTGGAGTTGCAGTTTCTGTTTAGTTATTTTACTTGATTTCATAGTCTACTTGTATCTGCAGGTATCTGCACAGATACAATACGGAAGCGTGTGTGCATGAATGAAAGGGAGACAGGGAGAGCACCGGCACACATGTGATAAACTCTCACACAAATCAATAAAGCCTTGCCCTTTGTAAAGCCGTGTTGTCCTCAGTGGGAGTACTACAGAGCAACAGCATGTAAGCAGCACCATAGTGACACATACTGAATCTCAGGGAGCAGGGGGTCACCGGGGAGCAAGGCCTGTGTGCGGCTGAGTGCACCTTGCATGGCGGGCGGATGTGAAGAGCGAGGGGTGAGGGAAGGGGGAGGGGAACGCAGTAGGGTGGGTGGTGAAGGCCCGCAACTCTCCTACGCATTCCTTCCCTGGCTCCTTTCGTTCGCCTGTGCCACTGTGATGATGCACCCTCACCGCTGTTGCTGGGCATCTTGGCGACAGAGACCCAAAAGAGGATGAAGAGGAGGAGGAGTTAAAGCAAGAGAACAAAATGAGGGATGATGGGAAGCGAAAGAGCTGCAGAGACAGATGTTTCAGATTGGAGTGGAGTAGTGGTGACATGCTAAAAGCGGGTCCCCCAGACGTCGCGGGGAGGCCTGAGGGGCCAGGAGTGCCCAAAGTACGTGCTTGGAGGAAGGGGGAGTGGGGGAGGGGTGGGGGCACCACAGCAGCAGCTCTCCCTGCCTCCCTGCCTGACTGTCTCTTCTGCCTCACTGCCCCTACACTCTGTCCCACTTTAGCCCAATGTCACTGACAGAGCAAGGGGGAGGGGACACAAAAAGAGAGACGGAAAGAGAGGGAAATAGAAGGAAAGCAAAGAGGAACTAGAGAGAGAAAAGGAAGAAAGACAGATTGAGGACTGGAAGAAAAATAAAGACCCCAGAGAGCTTGATGATGATGAGGACACTGATGCAGGAGGAGAGTATAGGGAGTCCATCTGAGGTGCCATTACATGCTTTCATGTATCCAGATTTTCTCTCTCTCTCTCAAAATCCCTTGTCTGGGAATTCTTTTGTCTCCTTGTCACACAAACATACCACACTCAGCATATGTAGGAGTTACACAAGCAGTCAAGCACAAAGTCCCGATAGCAAATACATGTATCTGCAGGAACGCGCTTGCACACGCCTGCATACACACGCCTGCATACACACGCCTGCATACACACGCCTGCATACACACGCCTGCATACACACGCCTGCATACACACGCCTGCATACACACGCCTGCATACACACGCCTGCATACACACACAGAGTGGCTAGTCAGGCGTGCTTTGTGGTCTTGTCAGCTGATCCGGCATCCCATGGCATGGTGATGTGTGATTCTTGGCGATAAGCATGCTTAACAGGACAACAGGGCAACAACCCAAAAGGTTCAATAAACACCATGTTCCTGTCCCTTTGCTACATTTATTAAGGCCCTGCAATCCATTTATCATTCCATATAAAAGTGTTGTAGTCAAAATCACCTAAACGAAACCAAGTCATGATCAAGACCAGAGTGTTTTGAGATCAAGACAAGGCCAATGTGTTTGAGGGATTGAGATCAAGTCCAGACCAAGACCAGACCAGAGCGGATCCCACACTGCATGATACACTTGAAATAAAATATAGAACATAAAAACCATAGGCACTCCTCTGGAAGATCCGCATTCCCATATCAACAAAAAAACACTTTAGATTCCTCTTCACTCAAGTATTTTATTGCCATATATACCCATATATAGGGCCTGGATGAAGTTGTTGGTGTACTCTGCAAAATCTCGAAAAAAAAACAGGAGCAAACAATTAGAATGAAAAAACATGAAGGATATATTCAATAAATGGACCTCTGAAGATACATTTACTCTAAATGTATGTAATTTAATTAATTACACGTGAAATCTTTATGGCATTTAAGTGGTCCATATTTCAATTGGACAATATAGCAAAAGGGACAAACATCCGGAAGCCTTGAAGAGTTTTGAAGTGATCTTGTACATGACGGCTATAGCTCAGCGGTAGAGCAGGGTCGTCCTTGGTCCTCGGTTCGATCCCCGGCTCCATGTCGATGTTCCCTTGGGCAAGACCCATAACCCCGATTTGCCCCCGCAGTGTGTGAATGGGTATGAATGTTCGACATGCAACTGATGCTATAATAACTTTAATACATTGAGTGAAAGGGAGGTATATTTGTCTCTGTATACTTTATTGCCCAATGTCTTTACTGCATCTGTCTCTCCCATCTTCCTGTCATCCTCAGTTCCTTAAATCTGAGTATGGCGACTCCTGCCTGTCTCTTTCAGCTCAACAACTAGAGTTCAACAATCTCTTGACATTTTTTGCACCTCCTCACCTGCACCTCCTCACCTACCCCTATTGACAGACTACAATGTTTATCATGTAGTTATGAATTTCCTCTTTATGATGCAAGAGAGAGCATAATAACGCAAAGTCCCTCACAATGTGTTGTGGACCTTGGCTCTTTCCTTTCTTGCATTATTATCTTAATTACATTACACTCATGGTGTGTGTGTGTTGTGGGACTGTTGGGATGGCTGAGGAGGTCTACTGTTATGGTCCATACACACCCGTGGATGAACTCTCTGGGCACAGATACATATGCATCCAGGAAAGTAGAACAGGGCTGATTGTGTGAAAAAGCCATGGCAATTGCCAGGTCCCTGCCCATGCATCCATCTCTACACACATCTACCCCCCTCCCCCTCCTTCCACTGTCCAATCCCTGTCCAATCCTCAATACCCTCCCTGTAGAGTGGGAGGTCTCATAAGCAGTGGCGATTCTAGAAAATTTTACATGGGGTGGCAGAAGGGTGGCAAGTTGAAATGCAAGGGTGGCAAGTTGAAATGCAAGGGTGGCATGTTGCAATGCAAGGGTGGCATATCACACACACACACATGCCTGGTGTCTATATATATTTATTTATACAAATCCAGATAGTGAAAACAGACAAGCGCAATGGAATAGCTTAACAGTTAAGTATACGTAATGAAAATAAAAACTGAGAAAAAACTGCTATAACATTTTCTGTCAGTCCACCTTACTGTACTAAAGACGTTAGTAAGACGGTTAGCTAAGCTAACAGTGGTAACTTCAAGGCTAGCTAGCACAAGCAAGCTGTATAGCGAGCTAGCTACTGTATGCTACCGACTTTTGCAAGCTAGCAATTAAATAAACGATTGAAATTACAACGGAACTGTCTATCACATATGACCACCCATCACATTTTCTTGATTCACAATTCAGCAGTACTGTACCTTCTTTCATCACTGGAAGCCTACAGTAGGCTTGTCTCCAGTTAGTTGCGGGAGATGGGCAACCACGGTGACGAGAGCAAAGCGGACTCTTGGACTCAACCATTTTACAGGGGAGGGGGAACTTAAAGATTTTAGAACAAGTTACCAAAGAGATCAACAGCTTAAGTAGCAAAAATATAATACCATTATATAAATGTATAGTATATTATAGGAGACACTTCTGACAACCTGGGTGGCAAGTGGGGTGGCAAGCAATTTTTTTAGGGTGGCAGCTGCCACCCCTTGCCACCCCGGTGGTTTCGCCACTGCTCATAAGGGGCTGGCACTGGGATGCGCCAGTTTGGAGAGAGGTGGCACTTCCCAAGGTCATTCAGCATGTGTACTGTGCGTTCCACCATCTCTGCTGCAGGAGAGAATTCCCAAATATTTTATTTGGATACAAAAACAGCCCAGACATTGGCCATTTTTGTATAATGCAGTATGCATAGTAGAGGCCATCTTATGAGATTGCCTAGCCGTCTGTCTGCAGTGTAAGAAAAGGAGATGCTTGCTGCTGCTGCTGCTGCTTGGTTTTAATGGGCCAGCAACTGAAGCTGAACCTCAAATCATCATAATGAGAGAGAATGAGATCCACATACACAAGGGGGAGCAAGGGAAGGTAGATAAGGAAATTTGGTGTGTAGAGGGAAGAGATTCAAAGAAACAGAGATGGTGGGAGAGAAAGGGAGAGATAAGGATAGGGGAAAGGGGTGAGAAATGAGAGATTCCTCTGCATCTCTGATTTGCTTGGGTGATATTCATCAGAGCGACACAGCGTAGGGAGAAATAGATGGAGGGAGGCAGCAGTAAGGGAGGAGGAGAAAGAGAGCAAGCACAAGTATTTGTTGTTTCTATAAGCCATTTATTTTTATTAAGCTTCCCTGACTGTCCTTGTAGCAGTTTCCTGTGCTCTCCACTGGCTTATATTTGTTTATGTTCGGTTACAGGGCCGTGTCTAGAGCGGTTACCTACAAGCATAAAGTGTTGCTAAGTGTTGCATTCAGCATGTTGAGATTTTTTTATTTGTTGTGGTTTGACTATAGCGAGGAAAAGGGAGAGGATGCAGCATTTACCCTGCCTAGATTTGACTTGATTTCAGTTAAGTTTGCTTTAAATTATACATTTTCTTGACGTCAACAAATCCCATGAAACCAACGCTGACTATCCTTAATAAGTATTGCATTGGCTGTGTAGCCAAAGACTCAAATAGCATTTTCCTCTGTGACAGAGACCTTCATCTATAAACTATTAAAAACACATAAATGAGTCACACCATTGCACTGGGTGACCTGTTCCTTCATTATGATAAACACGATCACTAGTTTATTTTGAGTCAATCCCACATTTACTATCCTTCTGCCATTATTTTCACTAATGCACCAAAAGAAATGATCACCAATAAATGCCCATACAGTATACTCCTGAGTGGGTTGTATGAATGAGATTGTGGCTGAGTGCTACCGACAAGGCAGGGAAGTCAGAAAGTATTGTGAGGTGGACAAAATACGAAATAATGCCAGTTTTAGTATTAAATGTAAAATTAGACTACTTCACTGCAGTTGAAGTGGAGTGGTTGTTTTGAATAACAATGATAAATAATAGAGCACATAAGTAATATGGAAGGTGAAGGTGATTATTATAGCCATGCCCTAAAAAGCTTCAAGCTGTGTGGAAAAACAAAGCTGAAATATCTTAAGAGACTGGGTGCAGTGCAGTGTGGGAGAAGAAGCTGGAAGAAAATGAGGGATGCACGGAGGGAAGGAGAGTGGGAGAAGAAGGGGGGGCAGAAGAGAGGGAATGTGACAGAGTGGTGACAGAGAGAGAGAACGGAGCGCTGTGTGTGTCAGGACTGTGTGTGTCACTGTGCTCATGTCCCCAGGCGCAGGCAAACATTAGCTGCATTAAGTGAGCTGACAGGTCCCTCCCCATTACCACTACTGGTGGCCCAGGGAGGAAGAAGGACAGAAAGAAAGGAAGAAGGACAGAAAGAAAGGAAGAAGGGAAGAGAGAGAGAGAGAGAGAGAGAGAAATTGAAGACACTGTGGTTCTCACCAACTGTCTGTACAATGTGTGTCCCCTTCTGTGCACATACACATACATATAATATCAAGACATATTTGCATAGAAACGGTGCCTGCACAAAACAATTTTCATACAATTTTGCATGCTGGCCACAAGCATGCAAAAATGTGACTATCTACTATCTAACAGAAATTACTTGCAAAAACACACATTGAACCACACACACATACATTTACTCTAAACTCCTGCTCCCCACACTGCACACACAGTACAAACTCCCTTGGTGTGCAGACAAAACACACCACATACATCATCCACACTGACAACCATGTACTGTTTCTAAGAGTGTGTTACTGAGTTTATAAACTGCACACGTGTGTACGTGTGTGTGTGTGTGTGTGTGTGTGTGCGCACGTGTAGTGTATCATTCCTTCTCTGCTTAAATATTGATTGTTGTCTGAGGTTCAGGGTTAAAGACCATCTGCTGCCTCTACCCTTCAATTATTCAGTCACACCACCACCAACCTCTCTACTCCAACACACACACACACACACACACACACACACACACACACACACACACACACACACACACACACACACACACACACACACACACACACACACACACACACACACACACACACACACACACACACACACACACACACACACAGTAGTCCCTGGGGGCATATTGACTTCTATGACACACTATCAGTGTGTCATAGCCAAATATGCATACTACAGTGTGGGGCGTGGGCGTGGCTAGCGCGCCTGCAGCACGGAGAGAGAGAGGGACGATCATGGGGATCAGCTGTGTCTCGTTACGGGGCACAGCTGATCCACATGATCGTGGGATTGCGTGGGCAGGAGGGGAACTATAAAGCTCCCAGAGCCACGCAGAAAGGGGGTGAGCTAGGCGGAGCAGGACGAGAGTCTGAAGTGTCTGTGAGAAATGCCCAATAAAATGGATAAACGTACAGCCCTGGTGTCGTTATGTCGTGAGCTTCATGAGGCCCACGGTAGCGAAGAACTTTGCCACATACAGGTACTACGGAAAATGGCTGAGTTATCTGTTACTGTCACTCTGATAGAGTCTGCAGTTTTTTGTACTCCTTCATGAAAAGAACACACACACACACACACACACTGTCCATCACAGGGCTTTAGCTGCTCACAGTGGAGTGGCAGGAGGTCAACCCTGCTCTCTGAGAAAGCAGTACTCTGTGGGGGGCTCTGAGTTAACATCACACTGTGTTAAGGCCAACTCCTCTGACCTGAACAAGAGCACTGAGGACAATAATGAGATGGGGGTGAGGGGGAGAGAAGGAAGGCAAGAGAGGTTGTTGACCTCTGGCTATGGAGCTTATTGCTATAGTGCAGGCAGGGGGGAGAGAGGGGCGGCGGGCGGGTGAGGGTTATTTGTTAGTGAAGATGTTCTCCCTCGAATGCTATGTCTGTGAGCTGCAGTCTGTGAGCATGCACGTATATGTGTCTGTGTGTTTGTGTGTAATCTCCCCGGGCAAATCCCTCTTTAGCCAAAGCAGGGAAGAATAGAGAAGAAAGGGAAAAGCCATCTTTATCCAAATCCAATTGCAGCTGCAGGAGAGAGTGGAGTGAGGTAGGTGGAGGAGGAGGAGAAAGGAGGAGGAGAAGAAGACGTTGTAATTTGTCTGAGGGATTACAAGAAGAGCTGGCGGAACATGACTGCTGACTGTGTGTGCGTGTGCAGTTGTGTGTGTGCGAGCCATGGCCTAAACCCATGAATTCAGAGCATAACAACATCAGAGAGAGTATTTTTGAAACAGAACTAGAGCAGAAAAAAATATTTTTTTCTGTACAGCCCTGCTCACTCCAGGTAAACATCAAACTCTGCGTGTCACTCAGTTCATAACAACAGCCAGGAGGTTGAGGAGGGAGCAGACAATTAACCTTCTCTTTAGCCAAAAGTATCACTTATAATTGTCTCTTTCATGAAAGATCATACTTCCTTTGGCTCATCTTTCATGACATTAAAAACACAGTTACACATCCATATCGCTGTATGTGGACCCACAAAACTCTGCTGAGGCGTACAATGTTGTGCTGCTACAAAAAACATGGCAGCCATCAAATCTAGCCTAACGTCTAGTGTGTGCTTGAACGCAGGAACTGTGTGGACCAAATATGCGCTTTACATAGATGACATGGGTGTGCTTCAAGTTGGTATATATTTTATTTGTATTCATTCATTTATCTAAAATGTGAATTTGTAATCCATTCGGAAAGCTTGAATTTTGATTCTTTGATGTTACATTTTTCAATAATATACCTAAAAGACATAAAGGATTATAGGGTAAATGAACCTACATTATTTAAAATGACTTGTTTCAATACTGAATTTAAATTCAATAACATTATTTGAACTACACAGACACACACACACACACACACACACGCAAATGTGACTTGACAAAAAACAGGAATAAAGCCACTTGTATCGATTTGTGAATCCTTACACTTTAAAGAGTCATCCAGCCTGTTGAAGGGTTAGGAAAAGGAGAGAAAGAAAAGAAGCAGGAGTGGCGTGAGAGAGCCAAAACAATGATTGTGGAGGAGAGGAATGGACTTAAGGCCAGAGTTTGGGTTCCATGGTTTGATGTGATGTGACTGTATGACACACAAGAATGCATACATGTGCCTGGAGCAGGAAAAAAGTTGAGGACAGAGGAGTCAGAAAGGTGTCAGTGTGAAGCAACATCAGTGTCTTTCTCTGTCTCTTTGAGTGACAGTGATACAAGGCAGTCTGCCCCTTGCACACACACACACACACACACACACACACACACACACACACACACACACACACACACACACACACACACACACACACACACACACACACACCCAACGGCTCTAAGCAGGAACAGCTGTTTAGCTGTGACACACAGCATACTCTGCACATCACATCAGATACACAGCAGCTCCTTTCACAGGAACTCATAGACCACAATGACACACTGATACTGTCGCTTGCTTTACCAAATGCTGACACACTCTTCTAGGCATTTTATACTGTCAGGTTGCATTTACCAGACACACAGTCACACACATATCTATGTACAGTATCCTGCAGCATTCTGAAAGGACATGCAGTAAATCGAAGTCAATATACTCCAAAGTAGAGATACAGTAGAAGTAGTTTTGGGCAATATGACAATATATTATGTACAATGGAACTACAGAGCTTTTGTCAACCGAGAGTCTTTGCGACAAGTATATTGTTCATCTCAATATATATATATATATATATATATATATATATATATATATATATATATATATATATATATATATATCCATGTGATGTATGTGGCTGGATGAAGCCATCGGGGGGCAATGTGGTAAATCAGTGAAAGGTCCCTTGTCAAAGTAGTGTTACTACCATTAATGATAGCTCTGCTTTATTCAAGTGTCACAGTAAGCCATGAAAGTGTGAGCCAGCGTGTACAGAACAATATCAGGACTCTGAACCTGAAGTAGCTAAATAAAATAAAATCCATAATTCTTTGTTCTAATTACAACTGTGCTTTTCCTGCATGAAAATGATCTATTGAATTGATGTATGTATGATTGAATGTGATGACGTCAGATCTGGTTATTTGTTATACATGCCAAATTACTACTACTTCCATAACATCTTGAATAGCTCTATTTATATTACCAGTGTCATATAATATTACATACACCATCAAAGAGATCCTCAGTAGGTTTGGGATCCATTTTGGAGCAACACTCTAATTCACTAAGCATGAATGTTAACTTATTTCCTTCCTTACTCTTATTTTGCTTTTTAATGGATTTTGATTTGATGATATATCAAACCCTAATCCTAAATAGAAGTAGATTTTTCATTCATGTACCATACAAGGTACATACTGGGCCTAAATTAAAGCAGTTGCATACTTTACCTATTCTGGCATGGGTGGAAAAGCGCAGGAGCACATATGAGGGTTCAATTCCCAGGAGAAGTGTTTCTTGTTTGGCTTCCCTGAATACACAATCCAGGGTTTAGTAGGTGGGGAGCGGTTGAGGGATCTCGAGCAAGTCATTCTGTTTATTCCATCTACACTGTACCGTCTCTCGACTATCCTTACACCAAGAAAGAATAGGACATAACAGCAGCAAGTGCTGCAGTGGGAATTGGGCATTCAGAACTGGGAAATAAAAGATGGCCTTCTGATTTAGCTTAATATTCTATAAGAATCATAATATTTTTGCGCTGACAAAAAAAAGGATACCTCACTGAACTTGTAGTGTACAGTGTATTCCAAAGGATACACTTGTACTCTCTGAGTCTGGTAGACTCACATACAGAAAGACACAAGCACACAATATACACACACATTCAATAAGGTACATTATACAGATTGCAGTATCACTGCGGTATCAAGGTGATTCTTTTATGCCCCTAAAGCCTGCAAAAGCTCCTTTTCTTTTGATTCTGGTTTTTAGACCAACAGTCTAATTATCTTATTGTAAGGAAAGTTAACAAAGTGAAATCACTCTTCAAACATGTAGCTCTTGCTCAACAGAATAACTTACATCAAGTACAAAAATTAAATAAACTTCAGTACCTAATCAAGTGCGATGTAAAGCAACTTCAAAACTCTTTTGATCATAAAGCACCGGACTATGCTTTGAAAATATGTAGTATAAATGAAGTTAGGATAAGTTAAGTACATTAAAGTGAGCTGAGGTATTTTTCCCCATCCTTAATATAGGTTTATGTGCACAGAGCAAAGCATCTACACTTTATATATCAACTTATTCTTAAACTTTTTTATAGTTTACATACGCTGAGATAGCACAGACATTAATTTAATAAATTAACTCTAGATTAACCTGGATCGTGTCCGAAAGAACGAGGTCGCGGATACAAGCGGCCGAAATGAGTTTCCTCCGTAGAGTGGCCGGGCTCAGCCTTAGAGATAGGGTGAGGAGCTCGGACATCAGGAGGGAGCTTGAAGTCGAGCCGCTACTCCTTCGTGTCGAAAGGAGTCAGCTGAGGTGGTTCGGGCATCTAATTAGGATGCCTCCTGGACGCCTCCCTTTAGAGGTTTTCCAGGCACGTCCATCTGGTAGGAGGCCCCGGGGAAGACCCAGGACACGCTGGAGGGATTATATCTCCCAGCTGGCCTGGGAACGCCTCGGGATCCCCCAGAATGAGCTGGTAGATGTTGCGGGTGAGAGAGAAGTCTGGGTCAGCCTGCTTGACCTGCTGCCTCCGCGACCCGACCCCGGATAAGCGGTGGAAAATGGATGGATGGATGGATAGATTAACCTCTGCAGATACTGATACCACACCCACTTCTATGGGGCATAAGTGACAATTGAAAGCCACTGTGGTTAGTTCCAGCCATATAGTATTTGTTGTTTGCTCATAACTATCTATGCAACTAGATATCAAAACAACAAGACTTTGTTGTCTTGTTTGCTTTCAAATCTGAGCATCTAATAAGTCAGCAGACCTGACTCTGCTAAGCATCTTACTAGTCTTCAATACTGCATACTGAATGTATGAAAAACAACTTTCTTTCACTTTTTATTACACTTATTAATTAGTTATTAATAACAAAAAATGCTCCAAAAGCTGAATCTGTTTTACTCCTCTGTCTTTTCCACTCCTTCTTCTTTGTTGTCTCCTGTTGCGCAGGTAAACCCATGCTACTCACTCACAAAGCCACAGGTGGGCTCTGAAAGACTGGAAGAGATTCTGAGTGCTTTTCTATGTTTCCCTCCCTTCTCCTCTACCAGATGGAGGGATTGAGGTGATGGAGGGATTGAGAGGGGGGACAACAGAGAAAAAAAAGACAAAGAATGTAACCCCCATAGCAGCACTTAAAGTATGTCTGCATTATTGATGAGGAGACAAAGCGGAACATTTATTTATCATTGGGGATGTGTAGAAGCTGAGCCGATCCCTGCTGAGCTGAGAGAGAGGAAGACAGTAAGTGAGGGTCAGGAGACAGAAAGAGGCCACGTCGAAAGAGAGATGTTGAAGGCGACTTCAGTGTGTTTTGTGTGTGGGTACACAGTGGAAGGTCAAGACTAAGATGTGTCCTGTGTATATTCTGTGGTCAGCCATGGGTGATTTCCTCAGGGCTTGAGGATCAAGACCGGGCCAAAGAAATATTTATGAGTCCTAAACAGGCTTCCATACCACACTGTGTGCTTAACCCCTCACTACACTAACGTTGATGTTCCAGGCTCAAGTCCATATCTCGACTCTATAGTCACACACTATTCCATCATGTCTATGTCTTTGCTCCATATCTTGATATTAGTAATAAAAAAGAGATGCAGAAGGATTTTGTATGAGTTAATTCCTCTATTATATTCGTTCTAGAGTTTGAGTCGATGTTTATTCTATTCAGTCTGCAAAGTGAGTGTCCATCAAATCTGCCCAATGTGTCAACTTTAAATAGGTTGTTTTGTCAAAACAACAATACGAAAAAAGCGAAGATATTTAATTTCCAGTGATACAAATTAGATAATATACCTAAAGAAGTGTTAACCTTGAGAGTGGAAGCTTTATTCCAGGCAATGGAAAGACACAACATGGCAGGAACAGACTGTAAAACATGTCTGAGTACATTTTTTGGGGGAAAACAGAGAGAAACTGGAGGAGAATTGCAAAAATATATGAGTTGGAGAGTTCTAAGAGTTAACTTTCATATTAACACACGTACAGATACACAAACAAGGTGAGTGAGTACCGTGCTAGCTAGCTAGCTACAGCTAATATCTGAACAGTCAGTACATTGGATGAGCATTGCCAAAAACAGCGAAACACTCCAGTGCTCACATTTGAACAAAATGAGGCAAAAAATTGGCAAGGTGTTCAATCTGAATGCAAGTTTACATTTGAGAAGATAGAAAAAGCTAGCGAACTATATAGTTTTTTGGCTCAATGCATGATGTAAATATTAACATTTTGTTTTTTGGGGTTGTTTAAAAAATACTGTAGCCCTTAAGTACTGACATCCATAGTCACAAACCTATTTTGTCACTTAGAGGACATATATTGATTATTAGGAGCTTTAACTTAACCTTAAACATAACAATTACAGGTCTTAAAACAATCCTGACCTTAGCCCAAAAAAATGTGTGGACAGGCTAACACAAATAGGAGAGAAGTCCCCATAATGCACTGCATGATGTAATTGATACAAGTTAACATACAAAGGACTACTTCTCCACTACACTACAGAGATGGTTTCTACACCAACAGTGATTTTAGATTGCATGCACAGTAAGAAAGAGAAGAATGAACAAAGCTTGTATTGCTTGTAGTTAAGACAACTCTAACATTTACACTAGTTACTATAGCGATCAGGTTTTGTATTAACGGATCAAATTGTCACCTGTCGCCACCACCGTCCTTCAATGCATGTCAGATTAGAATAATGTTTGGTTTAAATACTGCACCTTGTTCGCCTGCGACTGATGGATTTGCAGGCAACTGACGTGTGAAAGTGGACGAGCATGAATATATGAATAGCACAATTTACAGACATGGCTATACATTGTGTGTGTGTTGGCGTGTAAGGGAGGCCGTTAGGGGATAAGCACTCAATAACAGCTGACACTGAGTTGCCCTCTGCTCTCGCTCACACAAAGGACTATGATTATATTACTGTTTGACTGCCTGTGTCCCCCCTCCCTCCATCCCCGCATCATACCCTATACTGCCAAGCCCTCTGTGCACTCAACGGCTAGGATAATTACCACTATTGTGTGTCACACACGTACACACACTCCCATGCAAAGTGTGCCACGTGCTTGCCAGCTCCCCCATCTGTCCCATACTTTATCCCCCTTTTTCTCTCTCTCTTCCCTCTCCATTTTTAATTGTTTTTCTTTCTGCACCCTTTGACATTCAAGATTTGGCAAGAAAAGGGGGGAAGATTGTTGGAATAATCTTGTGTAAAATGTTTACTACTTACATATATATATATATATATATATATTCAGCATTGTACAGTAGGCTGTAGATTATTATTCAGTGACAGTTGTTGTTAACTGGTCATCCTACTTAGTGGTGTGAAATCTGCAATAGGATGATCTATTAGTGGTGTGATGGACTTATTACTGAACATCACTATTCTTCGTCATCAGCCTTACATGTCCCATGTTCTCTGTGCACTTTATTTTATACTTTATATTCTAATGTTTGTATATTCTAATGATTGTTGTTTGTCTAATATATGCACCACGCGCCAAAAGACAAAATCCTCTGGACAAATAAATGGTTCTGATTCTGATGTTCCTCTTACCTTTCCTTTTAGCTAGGAAGTAAAGAAAAAGAGCGCAGAATTGAGATTGAAAGTATCGGGGGGAGAATAGCGTGTGTGACCGTACTCTGATGTCCCCTTTCGTTTATTCCTTCTTCCTTTCTCTCCTCCTCCAGTTAAACTTTAATGCCTTTTCCCGCTCAAGTACTCAAGGAAACTCCTCAGAAATGGCTTTGGTTGCAGAAACCAGAGTGATTGTAGTGTGGCTTCTGTGTTTGTGTCTGGCGGTATAGTAAGAGAAGGGGGTTTAAGTGGTTAGTGGTTGTGTGTGAGCCTGTGTGTGTGTGTGTGTGTGTGTGTGTGTGTGGGGGGGGGGGGGGGTCATGTTGGAGTGATGTTTACATGGGCAAGCGAAGCCTCGGACAAATGTAGCCATTAATACCAAAACAGTTTTTCACTATTTATCTCTCTACCTTTTCTCATCCTTCCATCCAGTTTTCTCTACCTAGAGGAACAAACACATACCTGGAAAAACACACACACAGTCTCTCTATCGCTCTGTGTGTTGAAGGTTGAGGTGACCACCTTGAGAGTGTGTAATTGTTTAATAGCCTGAGAGCTCCCATGTCTACCCCAGAGGCCTTTGCTCACTGAAGATCGATCAAATGCTCCGGCTGCCGGAGACAACTTCGAAGACACACACACGCAAAGGGGCTAACAGCGTGTACTGCTGGAGCGATGGACAGAGACAGTTAAAGGAAAAGAGAAAGAGAAAGAGAGAGTGAGAGGAAAGAGGAGCACCTCCCTTAGCGGCTGCCATGTGGCTTTAGCCATCTGTTGGCGGAGTCTAAATTAATTAGCTCCACTCATTACTAGTTTGCAAGAGGCCTGCAGTCTAAACCAGACACCAGCTCTCCAACTTCCCTTTTTTACAATCACTATTACTTTTTTTTTTCAACTTGAGCAAAGATTCTTCACTTATCCTGAGGCATTATGAATATGTTCCATAAATATACAGAGAATAGAAGAAAAGGACAGGGGGAAAAACACATTTTAACTATATATTCAACTTATTAAATATCTTTCCTTATGAGTAATGATTACTGGAGAACTGTCACAATTGTTTTCCTTGAGAATGGCACTGAGCTTGAAGTTGTATCGAGCTCCACCTCTCTGGGTGGTGCCTGTGCTCCTGATCATCTTTTTTTTTTAGGGTTAGAGAATGACATTTTTGGAAGTGTCATTGTTTATGTTCACAAGTTACACACACACACACACACACACACACACACACAACCACCCATTAAGGTGCACCAAAGATTGCTGAATGTTACATTTTTATTTAATTTTTCAGTCTTACAAGGACATTTTGAAATTATTCTAAACTAAAACGCTAAATAAAAATGAGAAAAATTAAAACAATATTTTCCCGGTTGGATGTAAAAAATGTGGAGGAAATTGTCTCATTGATCTGGCGCTCAGTACGGTAGTTTAAGACCCTAAATGTCCACAGTGTTAATTGTCATAATCTATTGTCATACTAAATTTAAAAAGGTGTTAAATTGAAACCTCTCTCTCCCTCTCTCTCTCTCATCCTACTTTTCTCTCTTATCCTTTGGGAGTATTCTGTGCCACCGCAGCAACGACAGATGGGGCTCAACATCATCCAGAGAGAAGGAGAGAGAGAATAGAGGGAGGTTGCATTCATTATTTACATCACTTGGTATTGGAATATTAATGCTAAAAGCAATCGGGCAACCCTTCATTAAATTAACTGGAGATGTAGGGAAAGAGGCGAGAGGCTGAGATAGAAGGATGGGGGGCGAGTGAGGCAGAGACAGTGGGAGAGCAGCACACTCTGTTAAATGAGCCCTAAAATTAGTAAAGCAAAAACACCTCCATTAAGAAAGCCTGCATCTTTTTTCCCCTCCGTCCTCTACTATAACTCTTCTCTCCTCTTCACTCTTCCTCTTTTGCTCTCATATGCACAGAAATCACTGCTTTACCCACAAGTGCCTGCTGCGAACCTCTTTCAGAAATATGCATTTCTGTGCTGTCCCTCTTAAGTGTCCGTTAAAAATTTAAACATGCTTATGGTGGCAGAACAAGTCTTTGGTCTCCATGTGCATCACTCTGGAGTGTACTCCTGCCTTTCACTCCCTCTATCACTCCCTCCTCTGCAACTGCTCTTTTTCTTTATGCTGTATCTCTCTGCCATCATTTCCTCTTACCCTTCTTCTTCATATATATCTATTTCTATCTCAATCTCACCTTCTGGCTGTCAGCAAACCCCAATATTATTGTCACACATACAAATATGTAAACGCCGGATGTGCAAGCACGCATGAACGAACACACAAACGCATATGTACGCAGACGCACAACATGCATACATAAATGTACAAACTCATGCACACAGACAGTATGAGGACACACACACACACACTCTCTGACAGTGGCAGAATGGTTCTCTCCTGCACAGCAACACATTGCGTATATGCAGAGCCACTCTCCCCATTAGTGGAACGCTGCTACGCGCTGTTGACTTCTGAAGAGGAAAACAGTCATGTCCACTGGTTATCAACTGATGGCACAATTACCCACCCCTCCACCTGGCATATGGCCCTTCACAGCATGTGTGCACCGTGTGAGTAATAAGTATGTTACTTCCCTATATGAAACTATAATAATCATAATGGCACCCAAGAAATTCATGTAATTGAAAAATGAGGTCACCTACTATTGATGGAAGAAGATCAAAAATCAAAACTGAGACTTCCAGATGCAAATGTGAGGTCTTAAATACATGGAGCTAAAGACTGTTTATTGGTAGATACTTGAGTCTATGTAGTTATACTGAAATGTATCAGCTTTTCACATATTCTCTCATTTATAGAGAATATGTGATATACTACCATAACTTTACACCATCATTCCTAGTGTTTTTAAGCACAACTGATAATATACAGCAGAAAAGTCTACATCTATCCCACATCCATTCATGCAGCATCAATTCTCTGGTTCAGGATGAGGACATACTTCAGGGTATGGTGGCCACAGAGCAAGGCATTGGGTGAAAGAAGAGGCAACCTTCCGTAAACTACAGAAAATACCAGAAAAGAATCAAACAAAAAATCAATATCAGACTTGTTGTTGTGAAAAGACAGAATGCATGAACATATCAGAACCCAGTGCTTCAAAATGCTGAAAGTGGTGGAACACGATCCTCTGACAGTCTACGTCAAATAGTTTAGAAACACAATCTGGGTGGACAAACCTGTCCATGAATGTGAAAGTGAAAAGCTGCATTTTGAAAGTAAAGATGACCAAAGGTGCATTAAGCCAAAACATAACTGCATCACTGGAACCTAGTGGAGAAGAAGCAGTGAAGGAGAAGAAGTACTAAAAGAAGACAATGAAGACCTTGTCAGGGTGAAACTCAGGGTGTGCAAACAGCTACTTGCTTATACTTGCCGTCGAGACCGAGCAACATGAACATCCCATTGGAATACCTGACCACCTAATACAAGTGTAATATTTCATCCACATATCCTTGGGTAATATAGAGAGAGCATATGCTCAGTTTGTCTGAGGTAGTATCAAACGCAAAGCCTCTGTAGATCTTAAAGATGGCTAATACATGTCCTCTGTTTTAATCTTTACTGCGATCCTCTTGAGCTAGTGTGTACTTCTTTTGTGTGTGCCACTATTGACTGTACAGAGGGACCAGTTACTTGCTGGTTGGTTGGTTGGTTAACTGGTTAGAAGCACTTGGCTTGTCTGAAGCTGAGCAGTAAGTACCATGGGTTCAGTAAGAACTCTTTTTATTGTAAATTCAGGATTTAAATCTAAGAAAATTCTGATACAGTCAACTGATTGTTTAGTATGTTGATGATATTACCTGGAAATACGCTTAAAAGGTAGGGTATGAGGAAGCAGTGGTACTGTGTTTCCAGATAACATTGGATTTCTTTGGAATATCACATGTTACAGATGGTAAATAACTCACAACACCACCAGTCTAAACAACAGAGGAAAGGCTAGAGTGAAAATAAATGGGTTTACAGCAATGTGGATATACTTTTTAACTATCTGGTCAGATTAAAGGCATGCTGTTTACAGGACAACAACTGTGCATGGTTAAGCTCAATAATAACAGTCTCTTATCTGTATGTGTGAAATTTCATTCTTCGCTCATACCGCAATAAAAAGTAAAAATAGTAAAAATGTTGTGATCCCCCTTCAACGCTGTTGCGTCCCAAGAGACATGCAGGATCCCACTCCCACCACAGCCCTTTAGGATGATGACAAACGTATCAAATATCAGGCAACAACGACTAAGTACGACAAAGAAAATTGTAAATCATAAGGAGAGAAGACAGATGTTCTGAAAGACAGAAGAGTTTTGAATCAATGATGAGAATCAGAATCCACAATATTGGAGCAATATGCGTGTGTTCTTCACATGCCAATATGCTGCATAATTTAAATAAACTGTCTCAACATTCAGTTCTCTCTCTCTCTCCCTCAAACAACATCACCTGGATGACACATTAGCTCATTACTGTTTGCTGCCCTGCTATAGCTCAATGTTTGTCTGAAGATGTCAGAATGAAGGAGGGGGATGAGAGCAGGCGAAAGAATATATACCCGACTGTTTTCCCCTCAACAGAAATAAACAAGGCGTTCACTTGTCAGCCTGCAAGAAAAGGGCACACTGTTTATGCGGAGCAAAAGAGAGAGAGAGAGAGAGAGAAACATACACACACACACACATATGGCAAATGAGCTTTAAAGAGGGAAACCAGTGCAAAAAATGTGTGTATAAATGTGACACCTTGAGAAGGACTTGATATATAGCTCTTACTTTGTATGGGCGTGTGCCTAAATTACAGTGCATATAGTACAGCAACTAGCACGCGTCACTTCCATCACTTTGAAGGAAAAAATGACCGCAAATGTTTCATAAAAAGTCAAAGCCACTGTCCAGATATTCCTGTAGTCATGTAAGAAACATATTAAAACTGAGAAGCAATATGTGTATGATTTTAGAGATTGGACTTGGAAACCTAATCAAGAATACAGATGTCTGTGCTCCTCTGATGAGATGGTGGTGGAGCATTGTGTATAAATAAGTTTGGAGGGAGAAGGGCCGCCAAGACAAATCAGTTTACTGCCTGTATAATGTTTCTGTTTTCCTTCCATTCTTTCTATTTTACAGCCTCCAATGTTGCATTCAGGGTATTTAAGTGTGCAAGCAAATGTAGCTATTACAATATATTTTATTTTGTGGAGAGGCTGCACACTGACATACATTGTATTTTTAACTTGGCAGCAGAGATGTAGTCAACAAGGATGAATGAGCTGTAGTGCGAGCACTCAACTATCAATCTGTGCTCATACAAAAGAGCTTTGTCGACAGGAGTGGGTGGGGGAGTGTATGTGTTTGTGGGGGGACATAAATATGTTTCCTCAGTCATTGTGGGGGCTTACCTTCCTTAGGGGGACAAAATGCATGACGTGGAATCACAACATTTTAGGGTGAAAACTAAGTTTTAGGGTGAGATTCGGGTTAGGGAAAACTTTAGGATTAGGCTGGTAGCAGTTATGGTTAGAGGTAAGTCTCCTAGAAATGAATGCAAGTCAATGTAATGTACCCAAAAGTCATGAAAACCTGACCGTGTGTATGTGTGTGTGTGTGTGTGAGGTCGACTCCAGAGAGAATGTATCAAGGCTAGAATGACTTTCAACTAAAATGAGATTCAAATTACATTCTCTTTTTCCTCTATACTTTCCCTTCCCACTTTCCTCTCCCCTTCCTTTGTCTTCTGGGAGCCTTAGTCAGCTAAGCTCAGATGTAAAAAGATTTTCTTCTCTCTCTCTCTCACACACACACACACACACACACACACACACACACACACACACACACAAACACAAACACAAACACCCTAACCCACACACACACACACACACACACACACACACACACACACACACAAACACACACACACACACACACACACACACAGCCAAAGTGGAGTTTGATGCAGGTATAAAAACTGGTGAATATAAAGGAATAGTTACTTATTTGCGTTCTTGACTAGGTTAGATGTGAGGATTAATAACACTCTCATATCTGTCTAATAGCAACATTAAAGCTCATCGTAGTAAAATGACAAGCTGGGAGGTTACAGGGGGTTAAGTGCAGGACAATGTTAACCCTCGGAGTCCTGCAGTCGTTACCAGATTACCGGTGGAGA
This sequence comes from Cottus gobio, assembly GCA_023566465.1. NCBI lineage: Eukaryota > Metazoa > Chordata > Actinopteri > Perciformes > Cottidae > Cottus > Cottus gobio. The sequence goes on from CM042220.1 coordinate 15,876,493, forward strand.
CGCCAGGAAGTCACTGTGAAGTTACTGTAGGTTGATCTTACTAAAAACTATGACTGTTTGAATCATAACCTGATATAGCTTATTCATATCTGGCAGAGACCACCATTGTTGTCCAAAAACCAATAATAATACGTCAATGAGTCACAACATTGTACTGGACAAGATATCCCTTCATTACCATGAACACTGGCAATGTAAAGCATTATCAGTCAATCCCACACACACTGTCCCTGCTACCACACCCAATCTGTGGCTTTCACAAACAAACACACTGGTGAGTCATGGCTTCTACAAACTACAATGCCGAGCTATTTTAGGATTAGGATCGGATTTGTTGACAATAACAATAGTAGAGAATATTGCTAGCCTCTTCCTTTATTTTAGTTTGGTATGCTGAAATGCACACATAATAGCAAACAAGTAATTTAGCCGTAATTTATATATGTGGCAACGAGAGTTATTCGTGCAACATGTCACAGCGAGCCATTAGCTTAGTGAGGGTTGACGAAGAAGGACAGGAGGGAGGTAACAAGAAAAACATGGAGGTTTCTCACAAGACATGTCTGAAACTCACATCGCTGTTTTAAACAATGTCTCCAGTGAGACAAAGTGAGAGGAACAGAAAACATGCATTTCCCTGGGCATTGTAAAACAATGGCTAATGCACATGAACAAAACAGACACACACACACACACACACAAAAGACTGCACTTTCAAAATACCAAGAACCAAGGTACAGAAAGAAAGTGCGGAGCAAAGAAAGAAGTAGGTGAGGGAAAAAATAGGGAGAGGGCAGGTACAATGAAAATAGCAGAAAGGGAAGGAAAATAATTATGCAAAACCAGAGGCGGTCAAGGTGGGCACGATAAGAGTTTGAGAGGAATAAATGTCAAGTCAAGCCGCGAGAGAATCCTACGGGTTAGGCAACAGAGAAAGTGAGAAGGAGAGACGCCATTTATGATTCAAACAAACCAAACACTGTCTCTAGTGGATTAAAGCTACTCGCATCATTGTGTCCAGTGGCTAAATAAAAACATAATGGAGTTCTTGACAAAAGTATTGGCACGATAACCTTTACATGTGTTATACTCCACTGACTTGTATGAACTATTGACATGTGTGAGGGGAAATGTCTGTGTGTGCGCTAACATGCCGCATATGTCTTGTTGGAGTCCTCAGGGCATCTCATACACCCCAGAGAGCCCATTGATTAGCTATTAATAAAGCATAGACATGCCATTGCTCAGAGGGGAGGTCAGCGAGGGCACACACACACACACACACACACACACACTCACACAGACACACACGCGAATGCAGCGACATGGCGGAGGTTAGGTGAGGTTGGAGGGAAGGAGCAGAACAGGGAAAAGGATAAGAAACAACATAAAAAAGGTAGTTTGTCAAAATAGGAAAAAGATAATTGATCAGGGCAGGTAAACCTTGCCAATATATTCCACCTGTCTTCTGCCCACTCCCCCACCAAGTTATTCATCCTGTATCTCCTTGCCCTCTTTTCACTTTGAGGCTCTCTATCTTTCTCTCGCTTCCGCTGCCTGTGTCCATTGTGGGCTGCATGTCAGAGCTCTGCTGGCTGTCTCCATCCTGTCTTTGATTAGCTGTGATCTATGAGGCCGATGAAAGGAATGAATAAAGAAAAGTGAGTGAAAGCAGGAGGTAAGAGTAGGAGCTCCTCCAGCTGATGGATAGGATTGTGGTCAAGTTAGGACATCTGAGTGAGAGAGAGAGAGAGAGAGACTGATGCGTCACACAGCACGCATTTGCATCGCTCGTGCTGCTTTATTTGCTGCAGTTTTCATCCATTTTCTTCCTGGTTTCTCAACCCCACCGCCTTCCTACTCCTTCTTCTCCCCTTCTGTCCCTCCCTCCTCGGCTAGCCTCCCTCCCACCTTCTCTCCTTCCCTAGCATGTACATCTTCAGGTCACGGGTCAGTAGGTCAGCTCCAGAGGGGATTGTTCTCATATTGCCTTGCCCCCACCATGCTAATACGTGCAAACACATGCACACATATGAATGCTGAAATTCACTATCTTTGTTTTGTTTCTTATTCATATGTCTCTCTTTACCAACACACACACACACACACACACACAATTACACCCGTAGTACATTAGACACGTCACATTTTACAAAGAATTCTGACCAAAGAATTAGAAACTAAACTGTGTGAACCTTAAAGCTAATATATAATCTATATAATCATTTGTTTCTTTTTTGTTAAAGCTACAGTACGCACTGAATAATGTTGGGCATGGGAATGTTTCTTGTCTTTGTCTGCACTATCCCACAGAACAACTTATCTTTAGGAAAGGTCACACTAAACAAATTCACATTTTAGCCCAGGCAGATGTGACAAACACAGTCAGACTATGGCAAATGCTTGCTTGCTAATGTATACACATGTGCACTCATGCAGACACACACACACACACACACACACACTTCTCCACCATGGTTGTTGTGCACCGTCAAACAACATTAGATTGCAAGGTGGTGTCAGAGGGATAATTAGAATAACACATCCACTGTATTTCTTCATTATGTGTGTCATCTTCACTTACTGGCTGTGCGTTCTTACTGCCACTACCCCGCCCTCCCAACCCCTGACACACACACACACACACACACACACACACACACACACACACACACACACACACACACACACACACACACACACTCTCTCTCTCTCTCTTATCCCACCCTAAAAGTCACATGCTTTTTTAGGGCGAGTCATGATCCCCATTAGTGATGGCCTCAAGTATAGATCTGATTGTCTGAACCCCCATCATGGATGTTTCCCTAATTAAGTTCTCGGGCTGAAGGAGGAGGCACAGCATGACTGTTTGACGAAAAGGGTGTTGGCGAGGAGCTCATGGTGGGTGATGAGTAATGTTCTGACGTTGGTTCAGTCTGTTGGCATGTAAGGATGCTACTTATTTAGGTATATACAGTATGCAGGAAGATCGGACAAGGTACATATCCATTCAGTAAGAAAGACGTAAACGCACCACAGTGCAGCAAACACAGCAAACAATGATCTCACGCACAAACGACAAAGTCTATATTGTACAAAATTAAAAGCATGACAGCTGGCAGGTCAGAAACCAACTGAAACACACACATGTACATGTATGTACTCCATCACACCTTCGCTGAGTGCGGTCAATGAATAGCAAATAAATAAATAAAAAAAGAATGAAGAGGAAGGGGAGCCATCTTCTCTGAGTAAGGCCAAATGAATTTGCCGAAGCGCTATGCAAATTTTCCCTGGGCTAACGAGACTCCCTGCATGATTGGAGTGCCATTGAAATTCTTCTCGTGCACAGCCCTCTTTCACTTCCTCCCTCCCTCCTTCAATCTCCCTCCATCTCTCCCGCCATTTCAATCTCTACACGAACACCCATGTTCGTGTGCATGTACAGTGTCTCTCTGTCTGTCCATCTATCATTCCACAAAGAACCTGCACATTTATTTCTCAGTGTATCTCAAAACCTACAAATCAGCATTTCCTTTCAACCCTCGAATCATGTCAACCACTCAGATACACACTGCGGCCCTATCAGTGACTGGACAGCAGTGAATGCCCCTGTGTCTTCTTATACTCTCTATCTGTCTCACTAACGCGCACAAGCACACGCACACGCACGCACGTACACACACGCAAACACACACACACACGGTCCGCTCAAACAGAGCGCGCTCAGAGTCGCTCTGCACCTGTTCTCTCTGTAAAACATCCAAACACGAGTGCTGAATAAATAACCCAACCTAACACAAATAGCTGCTAGGTTCACACACGCACAAACTTACACAAACACACACACACACAGACACCTACACACCACAGCCCATAAACACACATCAATAAGTAAACACCACCTATTTCCCCTCCACAGCTACCCCCTGCCCTTATCCTCCCACCACTCACACTCGGCACAACCTGCTGCCTTCGCAAAGACAAGCGCACATAGATGTGCACGATGTGTGTAATAGTTAATGGTCGGAACAGGGATAAGAAAAAAAAAAGTCTGATGGAGGAAGAGATGGAAGAAAGAGGGTAGGTGGGTGGGCATTAAGCACTTGTCAGAAGCATCTTTAATGGATGGACAGCAGCTTTAGAGCCCCTGGCCTCCTCTTCGTCCCTGGGGTGCTGGGGACAACAAGAAACCCGAGCGCACACACCTCGCTCTTTGTCCATCTGCCTGTCCTCTCATACGTCCTCATACCTAGCCACATCATTCCATCATCCCTCCATCCTGTGCCCACTTTCCCATCTGCATAATTTAGCATGTCATGCTTTTGTGCCACTTTGTCTTTCTTTTTCTGCCTATTCAGGCATTTTTGTCCCTATCTGTTGTTCACTTCCAGGTTTGATGGAGTGGAAGGAAAAGACGATGCTTTGTCACTTCGTCCCCTAATAAGTGTCTCTAAAAAGGAAGCGTGAGAGAGAGGACGAGAGAGAGGAAAAAGTTAAGAGAAGAGGGGATTGGATTGGCAGAGGGGTAGAGGGGTAGAGAGAGTATTGGGCCTCTGCAGAGTGGCCACAAAATGGAGACTGGGACAGAAGCTGCAGCAGCTGTGGTGACGCTACACTTCACAGACAGAGAGAGAGAGAGAGAGAGAGAGAGAGAGAGAGAGAGAGAGAGAGAGAGAGAGGCAGTGTGTGTGATAGAAAAGGGGGATTAAACAACCTCTATCAATGAATGCAGAAACTCAGACGTCACACCTCAACACTCTCCCTCGCTCTCTCCCACAATATCAACCAATCAATGATTCAATAAGCAGATAAATCAACCGATCTTTCACTATTTATGGTGTGAGCGTTTACTACTGTACAATCTCATCCACAGTTTGTATTCACATTATTTTTATATTCAATATAAATATCATTAACATAGAAACAAAAAATTGTAGCCAATTAGATGAAATTTAACTTTGATTTATTATTTATGCGATATGACTCACACTGTCAATGTTTTCTCCAACATGTAAAGAAGCTACTAGGGTAAATGATGTCTGTAATGTATGTGACGTGATTCACATAAACATGTGTGCATTTGAGGAATGTAAGAAAAAAGCTCCGTCCAACATCATTAAATTCAAGATACGATCAAATAAAACGTATAAAAAGCTGAACTCTGTGTTTTTATTAAAGTGATAGTCATAAGTCACATTTGCCTCCCGAGAGATTGACCTAAATACACATAGAGCACCATTATAGATACCATTACTGATATTTAAGAGCTAAAAAAGAATCCTTTAATATATATGAGCTAATAGAAATGTTTATGTTGGTTTTTTATAACTCTATGTGACAGTGTCACTCTTGTTAAATGCCTTTAGAAACACAGGATCTTTGGCAAGATAGTAATGCAATGCTCTTCATTGGCTAACATAAACATAGATACATCTGTGTGTGTGTGTGTGTGTGTGTGAGTGTGTGTGTGTGTGTGTGTGTGTGTGTGTGTGTGCACTAATAAAACTCAGCCAGCGATGCGTCCTCACACCTTCCTCATTCCGCCCGCCGGTTTGCACCCGTTACCATGGTGACCAGATAAAACTCACACTGTTTTAAGCTCCAACTGGAGGAGATGGATACTAACAAAGTGCCACGCACACACACACACACACACACACACACACATGCACACAAAGTTCCTTCATACACATCCATCAACAGAGCATCCTCTTTCAGTTCCCCAACTGACAAGCAAACAAATGCTAATTTTCTAACCAACAGCAACAGCAGCAAACCATCAATTAGAGGGACAGACACGGCTAGATAGAGATAGCAAGAGAAGGGGAGGTATGACAGGGGAGTAGAAACCAGGATAGCCAGTCAACACACAAAGCCCTCCTCTGTTTGACTGTCTGCCCGGCTGTCTATCTATCCGTCTTCTCCCCCCCACAACGCTCCGTGAACGGGCCTCAGCGAAAACAGATTTGGCTGTCAAATACTGACACGACACCCAGGCAGGGTCGTCTCACAGTGAGGCCAGCTGTCAGCAAACACCCTCCTGCCTCTTCATCAAAGCCCATTCAAACTCAGCTTTATTGACCAACACAGCCGTCTGTGTGACATGTGTCATCCTGTCAAGCCAATACCTTGGCATACACTGTCCCTTATAAATGGCGAATCACTAGAGCATCACAAGTGCTATCGAAAGAGAGAAAGCTGTACATGCCTCCAGGAGCTGATGGATGGATGGATGAGGGGAGGAGGAGGTGTGTGTGGGGGGGGGGGGGGGGGGCACACATGTGTGAGTGGCCATGATGCTGACACAGGCCACCAGTCTGTACCAGGGAGGGAAAGAGATGAGAGGAGGCTTGGAGCCAAAGATGGATGGAAAGAAGAAGAGCACTGTGTTACTAATAAGACCTATTCATCAGCTCTGAAGTGAAAAAAGAGAAGGAGAGGACGATGGAAAACAAAAATCTCTCAAACTTTTCAAATGCAAATTCAGATGGTTTACTGCAGGATGATTCTTTTCATTGTGGGATAACCTAACGATTATTTTCTGGATTAATCGATTGATTATGTTGTACTATGTCACATGGCTCGCTTTCCTCGGTCAACAGTTCATAACCCAAAACATATTCAGTTTGCTATAATATAAAACAGAGAGCAGCAAGACAGCTTATTTCTAAACACTGTACACTGTATATAAATATACATAATACAATTATCAAAATATAAAGACTCTTGAGTCTAAAATTGTTTTTACATTAAATCATCCTAATCATAAATCAAATTATATAACAGCTTTTAATATTTAAGCATATGGATGACTTGTCCTGATCCGCTTAGTCACAGAAAGCAGCTCATGTGAATTTAAGTGTGTGTGTTTGCACGCCTGTGTACATGTTCACACACATCACGCGTGTTTTACCTTCAAACAGACCGGCCTGGTTTCACCACACTCACACTGAGGGATCTGTGACAGGAGGGGAATCCAACAGCAAGCTCAATCGATCCAGACTGGAAACCCCCCTCAGGCCACACACACACTAGCATACACACACACACACACACACACACACACACACACTACTACAGCTGTGGTGGATCAATGAGTGCTCCCGTGTAAAGGACAGAGCCATACAAAAAGGCACAAAAGCACACACACACACACCTCTATTCACACATTATTTAGAGAGATGAAAGGGGTGCTCGATATCAGAGACCACGATAAGGGGCAGAGGGAGCAATACGTATCATCTGACCTAAACAGTCTCATCTGACACCCTGCAATTTGCCATTGCTCCACGGAGCAAATGTTAACACTGCACCGCACAAGCTTGCACACACACACACACACACACACACACACACACACGCATGCACACACGCGCACACAAACACACACACACACACACACAGCAACATGTAGGAGGCTCAGATACAAACTGATACTATTATTCCTCGCTTACACATGGAATAATTTGAAGAGAAGATCAGACGAAGCCGAGAGAACCGCTCCAGACACAGCAGAGCCCAGGAGGTGTGGCTGCTCTCTTTTGGGTGACTGTGATGAGCAGCTAAACAGATCTATCACTCATCAAATTAGATCGCCCGCAGCCCACACACACCCCTCTGTCCTTCTCTCGCTCACTCAAACACACACACACACACACACACACACACACACACGTCTACTAATGCCTGATTTATCCCTGTAACACAGCTCTTAACCACAGCGGTGTCAGTTAGTGAGTGAGGAGCCAGAGATGTGCCGAGCAAAGGCCATTTCATCAGACTTCTTTTTGAAAGATTGCACCTTTTTTTAAACCTTCCTCCGTCTTCTCTCACTGACAAATAGGAGATGCCAGGGACACAACTACATTGATTAGTATCGATTAGGGGCTGTCGACAATCACAAACATGGCAAACAAGGAAAACATCTTCTTGATAGAAAATCCCATTTTTTTAAAATACTGACATAATTCTGTATTTTTGGTTTGGGATTTATAAAGTCTAAAAATAACAGAGAAGATTTCTCATTTCTCTCAGGGCAAATGTTCTTGCGTTATCATATATGAGACATATTGGGATGACATTGGATAATTTGCTTTCCATCATTATCCACCACCTGATCAAACAGGGAGCACATACAAGGCCAAATATAACTCACATGGTCGTACGAATGAAGCTTGCAGTCGCATTGCAGAGAGGACTGCAACACAAAGTGGATGTGCCCTTTGTGTTTTTGATGATCGTTTAATGACTCTTACCTGGGACGATGGAGACCGTGTCTTTCTCCCAGGACACCACGCTGACGTACTCCTGGACGGCTGAGGGGATGAGGCACTTGAACACGGCGACATTACCCCGCATGGAGCGCTGGTCGGCCACACGGACTGTGTAGGGCTCCCTGAACACTGAGGTGGGGAGGAGAGAGCTGAAGTTAGTCGATGGAAGGGTGTTGTTGTGGATATCTCAGACAGGGAGAATATGACTGAACAAACGTTAACCTTTTGTTTTAACCCATTTACAATTGCAGACAACTGAGTTTGTTGTATAATAAAAGTTGGGCTGCAAGTAACTTTGTAAGAGAATCCCACACAATAGTTAAAAATGAATTAATGAATGCTAAAAATGCTTTTCCGGTCAGTCCAAAACAAGATATTAACAAAAGAAACACAAAATATTAAGTGTATAATGATATGAAACACAGGGAATTATCAAATGGTCACATTTGCAAAGCTCGAACCAGCAAATGTTAGAATGCATTTTAGGCCTTTATACCATTGGTGGAAAATAATAATAATAACTGTATTTAAATAGCACCTTTGAAAACAGAGTTTACAAAGTGCTTTGACAGACAAAGCAGTAAAAACAAGGCAATAAAACAACCAGTAGGTAAAGCCCTACTGGTTAAACCCTGATACAATAGTACAATAGATGAACCAATCGAAGAAAAAAAACTAAGAAATTAAACAAAATTTAGTCAAATCAAATATTAATATCAATAATAAAATAACGCAATAAAGCATCTGTAAAAGTCGGTTTTAAGAAGTCATTTCAAAGAGATTACTGATTCTGCAAGCAGAACCTCTGATGGCCCTGATGACCAGAGCATGGTCACTTTAGGTTTTAGCCTCAACCTTAAACAGCCAGACGGGCTCCTAAGGCTCACAAGGGGTCAGCATTTCTTCTATATATTTTGAGGCCAACCCAAATGGTTGGTTATGATGGTTATGATGTTATCACGGAACATTGTGTACTTCAGCCTAATGAACGGAAGGAGAAACCTTTCTCACTCACTGGTTTTATCTGAACAACAGTCCAAAACCCAAAGATGACATGTCATGACATTAAACAAAATGTTAGATTAATGAAGAAGGACATAGTTTTGGTTAATAAATTATACAATCAATTATTACATGTCTGATTCATTTTCTATCAATGAGTTAATTAAACAATTGACTAATTGTGTGAGCAGTGCATTTAAGCAACAATGCAGCCCTCTTTACAACGTTAACATGCTTATCTCTGGTTTAACCCAGAGTAAAAGCCGGGGCAGGTCTTGTAAACACACTTGTCTGGTGTCCTGTTGAACCCCATTAGGCCATCATTTCTCTCTTTGGCCCCAGATTTGATGGCGCACTATGATTGTAAGGAGGGTTGACACAGAGCTGTGTAAAGGGGATACACAGTGAGTGGCCCTTGGCCTTTTAAAGAGCAACGCCACAGATGCTTTGCGACGGAGAGGAGTGGAGGGCTGCTCGCGGCCGATGGACCTGTCACATGCAGGCGCCAGCCATCAGAAACACTCCCCCTGCACATGGCACGCTGAGCACGAGGCTGTGAATCTGTGCCAGAGTACAGAAAGAATGGTGGCGATTAAGATGGGCTTAATGATGAAAACAGTAGCCTGTAGCTAACCAAATTATGTCTGCAGTTAACTCTGTCGCATTTAGATTAGTGAGAAATGTGAAATGCTGAATCATTAATGCATTTTCATTAAAACAATTAAGTAAAGGGAAATTAAATTAATGGATTATTTTGGTGAGGAGGAGAGACGGGTGGTTTAAGGGCATGCTAGCTCGACTGAATAAACACTGGCCTGTACTTTCTGAACGGAGCACGGCTTACTCTTTATCCTGATCTCACTTGTATGAAGGGGCATTTCCACATTTTCCTCCAGTAACGTTGACATATACCAGGGGTATTCAACTAAAATTCTGCAAGGTCCAGTTTGAGACAGGTTCCTTATGCAAAGGTCCGGAACATCACAATAATGTCTAATTTGCACTATATGATTTTGTGCTAAACATATTGACAAAGCCAACAGTTGAATTAACATCTGTATGTAGTCAACGACTGACTGTCAAATTAAATAAAGTACAATGAATTAACATCTAAACAATATTTATTATTACAGATTTCAAATTTAACTGGAAGAATTATAAATAGTACATACTATAATAATAGATACATTATCTTCTCTTATTTCAAGTAAAATAAAGGCTGGATTTAAACAGAAAGCTTTTGAAAAATGTGACTATAAATTACATTAATAAATAAAGTCCTTAATTTTAGAAAGAATTTAACTGAATTGTCATGCAGCTTCAAATTCAGTTTATTCGGGCGTCAAGTGATGTCACATCGCTGCTTTTAATATCGCTGATATATAATATAACATGAGACATACTGCTCTTGAACTGGTTGTGGGAATAATAAACATATAAGAGTCCATCCATTGTTAAAGGCTCTCTTTAAGATTAGCTTAGATATATAGATATTATATAGATAAGCGGTCCACATTTCTCTGACTCTCGTACTTTTCCAACTATCCGGTCTCTCAGTCTCCTGTCGCTCCGTGTGTGTGAACATCTCACTTGAGTCGAGGGCGGGGCTTAACGCAATACACACATGTGATTGGTTGAGTAGGCAAGTGACAGGATTTTCAAGGCGTGTGATTGGTCGTGAGTGTTTCCTGGACCGCTGAATGAGAGCTGCAAAGGCAGGAAAAGCTGCGCCGGTGAAATAGAAGCGATCCATCAACAGTTAATAATTTGGTAATAATAATTAGTTTTCGGTCCAGGGTCCAGAGACAACGGCGTTTGGGTCCGGACCCGGACCGCGGTCCGCCAGTTAGTGACCACTGACATATACTGTACTAAAATGAGACAAACATAACATAAATGAGATGGGGTCTCAGTAAAGGCTGATGTTGGGAGTGTCTCTGGCATCACAATACAACACAATCTATCACCACTATTCCGGCTTCCCTTAGAAAATGAGGACGGTAATGGCTTAACAATGTAAAACACACATGCACACACAACACAGGGAGTGGCCCCCACCCTCCCGTGTTTTTGCTCTCTCCCCCAGCTCTCCAGTGATATAATTAACGCCTAGCCTGAAGGCCAGTTTCCTTGGTCATTAATAATGCTTTATGCCAGCCGACACTGTCACTGGAACCCAGTGGAACCGAAGCCAATGTCCTTGTCCAAATGGTGGGGAGTCTTTCACCTTAAAGTCCGAGGTTCAATCTCCAAAGTCTTTCTTTGATTCTGTCCATTGCTTTTACACTGTTCTACTTTTTCATAATTGGCTGAACCTTGGACTCTTTCTTTCTTCTTTCCTGACTTGTGATGCGCTTAGACTGTAGTAGAGCGGATACTATTCTCCCAACATTGTTCAAATGTAACATTGCATCATACAGTGTTCAGTATGTGACCATGCCAAACATAGATGAGTTTTATAACATTGGATTTAGGTTAGAAAATCAATTTTGTGAGTTAGTCTTGCTACATGTACCAAAGCTAAATTAATGGTTGCAATAAGGAATCCTCAGGAGAGCATTTTACTTCACAATATAGCCACAGGACGCTAATGTGGGCTGAGGTCTCATTTGTAAACAAGTCAAAGCTAAAGGACAAATAATTCCAATCAAGTCTTCATTTCAATTCTTCAGTCAAACAGCTCCTGCTTCTCCTCGATGACATCCACCTACAGATCAATAGCCAGGATCGACTGAGTAGCCTCGGCTATTGTGGCCAAGCCCATTCTTTCAATCATTTATTTACTCTCTGATTGACCCTGCTGCCTCTCGTCAATAGCAGGGATAATCCCCAATGTCCACTGTGCCTCCCATAGAGTTCAAAACCCACTTGACAAGTTATAACTATTTGGTGCGATGATAACAGTCATCACATGTCAATTCAGTGGGAGTTCAAAACCAGTCAATGTTGCCTCAGGTTTGTGTTTCCTGTGCTGTGACAACTGCTGGTCCCACACCAGCTAACCTCTCAGAATATGCTGTTCAACCATTCCCCAACCATTACAATCAGTTGAATAAACCCTGTATGGCAACATGCCCTTGTAGCTATGAAACCAGCTTCAGGAAGAGGCAACTGTTGTGATAGCATTGTCATGTATCACACGTTACTCTTCCAAGATATGAAAAACACCAGATATTCATTCTCTTGAGCTTTGTGACATGATGCAAATGGTAGCTCAACTGATTTGTGTGTAAATTGCACTCCCCCTCATCGCATGCGCAGCAGAATCATTAGGATGTTACTGATGCCTGACTATATGCAGCCTGGTTGCCTAGAAACGAGCTAAAACATGGGTCTGGTGCACTGGGCGCACTGGGAGGCAAGTCTTGTATCACTGTCGCTTCAATAATTAACGACGGGGAAACCAAATACTGCATTTACTTATTCATAAAGCGAGCAGCAAAAACAGAGAAGGAAAAAAAGGGGGAAAATAATGGCATGCAGGAGAAATGAATGGATTCAGGTTTCATTATTGAATGGATAGGATAAGAAAAGCAGCCCTTGCATATCAGGTTCAGGGACCCTAATTATTATATTATTTTAAAAAATGTCAGCCAGAGAAAACATGAGGAGCGCAGATGGAGGAAAGGGATCTAAACACATGCTGTCGTGGCCCAGGCCTACATGGCATTGTGTGTTGTAGTCGGGACGAAGGGGAGCCGAGGTGAGATCCTTGAACAGGTGTCCTCGTTTCCTCCTTTCAAGGTTGTGTCAAGAGGATTAGGGTGCACAACACGATGAAGCCCTCAGACTCTTTTTCTAGCACTAAAGACTGTAATGACTATCTGTATGTGCAAAAGCTGTGCTTTCATTTTTAGAGAAAAAACTCACACATTTGTCATTGGGTCCCTTAACTTGTTAAGTCAAGTGGAAAATGTGTGTGTGTCCTGATAAAGAGAAAGTAGAGAAATGTATTGGGAAGATGTGCTCAGATGCAAGAGGACAAGAGGAGATCCTTAAAATACAGCGAGGCCTTATTCTTGAGGCTATAAATGCTTCCAAACTGCGAGATGTTACACAAACTCTGCTTTAGGGGTGAGGATCCACTTCACAAATATGCATAAATAGGGAATTATTTTTTGATTTAGTTTATTTTTTCATCAATGTGAAAATAATTTTAGAAAAATTATTTAGAATACTCCATTTGAAACCAGACAGTTTGTGGGATACAAACCTTTCCTCCTTCTGAAGGGAAGAAGAGGCGAAGACGATGTGTTAACTTTGGCAGTTTAAATACTGAAACAGGTAGAAGACCCAGTCTCTACAGTCGAGTACACAGATACGTTTATCAGAAATGATTCTGTTTGTTATTACAGATAATGTATTGCTTTATGTAATAAAACATTATATTCATGTTGTATGTATACGTATGTTTTTTTTTGTAGATCTTATTTTAATGGTCAAAGTTCAGCCTGCCAAGTACCTGGGATATTAAAGAAGAACTAATGAATTCTTTTTCAGAAATGAAGCAACTACCATGGTAAAAAAATAAATATATATTGTTCTTTCAAAACATTGAACACATTGAAATCATTGTACACTAAAGGATTCACATTTCATGCTGTAAATCTAAGGCAACCAGTTTGGAGAGAAAATTAACCATCTATAAAATAATGATATAAAATAATAATTTTCATCAAAGAAAACATTTCATAAGCAAATACATTATCAATTAATTAATTTATTTTTGTTTATTGAAAAAAAAAATCTAAGACCGAAAATCAACATTGATTTTGCATGCAGCCTATAAACCTTAAATCATAGGGCATCTACAGTATTTGCATTTGCATTTATTGTTGTAATGTAATGTAATTTTCTTTCCTTCCAGGCATCCATTAGATTAAGTCTAATTGGTGTGAGGAATCAAGCTGAACTTCCAGCTGCATTACCACCTTACAGTAGTTATGTGAGTTTTAAAAGTTTGCTTGTTTATTTTAATACTACACAGAAATGAATGGGAGGCAATGTCCCGGTTTTGATTCCAGCCTCGGGACCTTTGTTGCATGTCACACCCGCCTCTCTCTTCCTCCCATTTCTGTTAAATTACAGCAAAAATGCTTTATATATAACATATCTATCTTTAAAATTATCAGCAGTAAGTACACATCATTTGTAGTTAATGAGCTAAAACCTGCAAAAACATGGGTATAGTCTGAGAATGAACCGGTCCAGGATAAAGACCACGCTTGAAGTGCAATACACACTTTATGGTGATTCCTTGTGGAAATATTGTTATTTTCCCCAAAGCATGTATAATTCAATAGCTAATTCATTAGCTGCATCTCAAACCTCATTCTCCTTTAATTTTTTTAAACAAAAAAATAAATGTTTGCAGATCGGAATTTAGAAAGACGCTATAATATAATATATATAGATAAAACTAGTTGCAGTAAGGAACCCAAATAAAAACATTCAGTACAAGATAACAGGCAACCGACATAGTCATTTAAAAAAATGTAGATCTATCCAGACAGGTGCGAGTGCTATTATTGGCCCACAATCAGCATGCATGGGAGAGGGTGAGAAAGAAGGGGAGGGATAGAGAGAGATGTGAAAACGTGAAGAGAAGGGAGAGAGGGGGGTAGGAGGACGAGACGGATAGTGAGGGGGAGCGGGGGTGCGGCAGACTTTTGGGGGGGTGTCACACTGCGAGCTGTCAGCTGCCATCATTCTCCCGCGCCACCTGAGACAGGGCATGCCACACCCTAGCGCTCCCGCCTCTGTCGCCCATGGCAACTGCAGGGTTGTGTATGTGTGAGCGTGCAAGTGAGCATGTGTGTGTGTGTGTGTGTGTGTGTGTGTGTGTGTGTGTGTTGAGTAGGACTCTGGAGGTAATGAGGTACACACACATGCACATACGCCCTGGTTATGTAGCTATGGAGTTGTGGTTGCCTCAGCATTTAATTGATTAATTGTTGTAATTATTTGGGCGGGAAGGTCATCCCAACACTGAGGCTGGCTAGAAGGTCACTCTCACGCTGGAGGGACTGTCCTCCTCTAGGGACCACACCGGCCATATGGGTGGTTATGTATGTGTGTGTGTGTGTGTGTGTGTGTGTGTGTGTGTGTGTGTGTGTGTGTGTGTGTGTGTGTGTGTGTGTGTGTGTGTGTGTGTGTGTGTGTGTGTGTGTCTTAGTGAGGGAGACAATCTGGTAGAATAATTTTGTTCGTATCCATGGGATAAGGAACTGCTGACTGTCTCTTCATGCAGGATGATCGTGCAACACAATCAAAATGTCTGCCTGGCTATTACCATGACCTGAAAATCCACTTTTTTTTATGATTATGTTAAAATCTTTCCATGTCTGTAGCTGACTCCAAAATATTTTCTGCCAAACACCCTGACAAAGAGCTGGCAACTAAACACCAAGAGCCAGCTTGACAAAAATGGCTCTTAGTGTGTGTGTGTGTGTGGTTAGGGGAATTTCCAGTCCATGGACAGATGGAGAGACTGGGAGACAGGAGGCTTGCTGGCATTAGCTACACACAGGCTGGTGTGCATGTAAGTGTGGGTGTGTGTCTGAGTGGGATGTGCATGTGTGTATGCATGTGAACATCTATGCATGCATACGTCTATCCGGTGCATATCACATTAGGTCATATGCATGTGCTTATGATGTTTATGTGTGTGTCTGATGAGTCTGAGAAAGAGCGGTAACACCTTCCCACAGTGTGTTCAGCGCCTCTCTCCAGCTTTGACCTTGGCAGGAAGTGCGGACAGGTCACCAAACCAACTGTCGATGTGGCTGTGTGTCTGTCTTCGAGAGGATTTTTTAATACACAGGGTCATGAAGCTACACTTTAAACCACTTCACCCCCGCTGAGAGAAGATGTTGCTTTAGGATGCCAATATGGCCGTTTGGTTGACCATATTTACAGATGCAGGTGTGATGCAGGTGTGTAGTAAGGTGATGCTGTTGTGATGGTTTCAGTGTGAGCAAAAGGTAACGGCACCCAGACACATTTATATAAAGATGTAGCAAAGTGATATATTTTGGGGGGGTAGAACCTTAGCGCTCATGAAGGGACATTCCATCAATTTTACACATGAAGACCATCATGTTTATTTGAGTATTTAAGAGAGAGACTTAAACTATTTTTCAAAAAAACTGTGTTACAAACTGAAGATGTGGAGTTTCAAAGAATGAGTTATAATTTGAGCAAAAAGTTTGGAATTCAGAAAAAGCACTGCTCTAACATAACACCTTCATATACATTGTAAATTAAAAATTCTATCAAAAGTATAAAGGTTTTTGGGTGGCCCTGTTGATGCCAGCCGGGAACTCCAGTATATAATAATATTTGGTTGATTTCCAAATATATGTAGAAGGTTGGGACAGGCTGAAAAGGCAATGTTCCATTACTGTTTAATTCACAGTATTCAAGAGCGAAACAACAATTAAGCTAAGCTAGGATAATGTCACCAGTCAAAAGTAATGCCAAGAGCTAAACAAAAGCATAGAACAGTGGTGGTATGGTAAGAAATTTTTTTTTTTTTTTAAATTGGCTTAGTTTGCACGAGTGTGTCCAACCCTCACCTGCTTTGATGTGGATGCTGGGGCTACGAATCTTGCCGGCTTGGTTCTCAGCAGTGCAGAAGTACTCGTTGTCGTGGATAATGCTGTTATAGGCGGAGGGGGAGAACGGGTAGAGCTGGAGGGTTCCGTTGGCGTGCACGTGGCGGATATGGGGCACGTCGTAAATGTCGTCTCCGGCAGCCAGGTACCAGCGCAGGACGGCATGGGGGGCGCCGCCCGCAGGGCAGGGCAGGGACACCCCCACCGAGCTGGAGAAGGTCACCCGCTGCAGGGAGGCGTTCACAAAGTACAGCCGCGTAGAGACAACATCTTCACTGTTGACTGTTCGGGTAAAGAAAAAGGGGGACAGGTAGTTAGTAGGTAAGTGTCAGATATACAGGCAACATTCACAGATCAGACGGATATGAAGAGAGGAGCAGGTGCACTTAAAACTGATGATGAAATTCAATATTACTGTAATGCTTAACTATTTTCCAATCTAAAAATTAAAAGAACATTAACACTATACCTGCCACCAATGCAGTAAGTATTTACTACTACAGAAGTGCTTGGGGAAAGTATTGCTAAATAATGTTGAGTGTTTCTGCCTCTATTCTTGACTTAACTGATGTTGAACGGACTGCTGAGGAAATAAGTTGTAAGAAAGGTTATAAGTTATTGGATCAGGATAGCAGTGTTCTTTTCTTGCAGATTTCCCAATTGATTTGATTGACAAAACATTTTAACATATTTTTGTATTCTGTTTATGATTCATTTCAGAAAACACAAGCTCCATCATTACATGTAATATGCACTGTATGGCACGAAATAAAAGTAAGTATTCATTGCAATAAGACCTGGTTATTAAAACCGCTCTCTGTAAAGGCCAACCCAGAGTTTTGACCGGACTCCCCTTGGCATTTTGAAGTATCCCAACGCCACACAACATGTTCACTGTTTTTCAGGTTCACTGGAATAAGAATATTTTAAAGTGAGCAAATATTAATGAAGATAAAACCTGATCTGACACCCACATAAAGTATACAAGCTGGTTCTACAGGCATTCAGGTAACCTCAGCCCAAATAACTTCTTCCCTGTGTGCCAAACTACAGCCATTCATCTAATCCCATATGCATTATCCTAATATCTCTAATCTAATATATGTATCCACAAAGCCCTTTAGAAACATGCCTCTCAATAGAAGGGAAAAACGGGTCACATAACTTGACTCCACCACCACTCTCATCCTTTATGTTAATACCCTTCGTCATTCAGTATTAGCGTGATAGCAAACTGCTGCAATTCTTAGGCCATGGCCAGTGTAGGTAGTTCTCTATCTGTAGCTGTATAAGCCTGAGGAGCTGGATAACACAGATGTTTGCTGTAAAACAATGGTATTGTGGCACAGATGAAGAGCTACAGCCAGATAAGTTGTCCTAGGGGGGATAGACCACCATATATTCTCTCTCTCAAACGCCCTCTTCCAGTTTAGAGTGAGGTAGCGAGGGATCCTTTAAGATGTGTGTGTGTTTCTGTGTGTGTGTTTGCTTTGGGGGGTGTAAAGGAGTGTAAAGAAGTGCTGAGCTCAGCTTGGCTAGAGGCCAGGGGAAGACGCTGTGCCCAGAGCCAGAGAAGTTTCTTCTCAGACAATGATACTTAATTAATCCCTTTTCCTGGATTGTGTCAACAATGCCTGGATTAGCCTTATCTCTTTAATT
The DNA here is from genome assembly GCA_023566465.1 of Cottus gobio. Taxonomy (NCBI): domain Eukaryota; kingdom Metazoa; phylum Chordata; class Actinopteri; order Perciformes; family Cottidae; genus Cottus; species Cottus gobio. The sequence continues at coordinate 15,895,046 of CM042220.1, forward strand.
CTCTCTGTGCTGGGAGAAAATGGGGTGTTGGCTAAGACACATCAATGGAAATATAAAGACACTATCAGATGTCATTTAGGCTCAGATTTCTCCAGATCCTCTACATCAATGGATATAATTAGTAACTAGCTATAGAATGAGACAGAAGGCCCACTGGCAATCCTTTTAAGCTCTTAATACATGGCAAGAACATAGATGAATGGTTGATACAAAAGACCATTTTCATATCTGTTCTATTCCGTATGAATAGTAATGCAATGACATGACATTAATAACATGACAACAAAGGCAACGATTCACGTAAGAAAAGGTTAAAAGGTCAAATGCAAAGATTAGAGATTCAATTAAAACTGGCATTAGGTCCTCCGTTGTCTGTTGTCTGACACTTTATGCATCTGTCTGCATCCCTCTGACTTATCTTTCTAAGTTACTTGTCTGTTTCTTTGTGTTTCCCATCTGCCATCAGTCTCTCACTCTTACCCTCCAAGACACTTTCTCTTGTCTTTTCCTTCCACACTACAGACAGGCAATGTTATGTGATTGGAATTTGTATGCCAGACGTAGTGTGTTAAACCCACATAATCTCCTTTCGCATTTAACACACACACAGTCTATCCACTCTGTAATCGCACTGCCGTGGGAGGCCGGTGTACGACTTCCCTGATTCTCATGTATATGTGGGTGTACAACGGAAGAAGAGATCAGGGAGTCGGGGAGGAGTGCAATATTGTAGACAGGACATGGTTGGCTGGTCTGGGGGAAATGTGCTCAAGTGCAAAGGTGTTTGGATGCAGCCGAGTGAGTGAGAGTGTGTGTGTATGTGTGTGAGTCTGTGTGTGGTAAGGTCAAAGGGATAGAGAGGTTAATGTTAAATGACTGCCTCAGTTCTTGATGTCAAACTCAGCCACCAGCAGAGGCTGAGGTGTTCAGGAAAAACATGTGATCGCTACTCAAGGCACAGCAGAGATGCTGAGGAGATGGAGAGCTAAAATTGGAGCAGATCCTTAGTGTTCAAAAACCTGAATTCAGGTCAAGTTCAATCTATCCTATCGTTCAAATCCATGTCAGTCACTCTCAAAGACTGCTAGGCGGACTGATCTGCACTTTCAGCACCCCGGAGAGCACCGCAATGTACTGGTGAGGAACACATGGAAGTGTTTCCATAGCAAGCACATACGGAGAAAGCTATTATCAGATAGCATTGACAGTGAGCTGCTTCTCTCTGATGACGAATGCTATTTTTAGAAGCAGAATATTTTCATGACAAAAACAATTTACTCTCGCTGCAAAAGCCCTTTTGAGAGAAACAATATCGCTGTGTAAGAACGTGTTCAGAATACACAAATTATTTTGCATCACAAAATATTCTTATCCTTCAAACTAGTAATTCTCAACTTTTTGTGCCAAATGCATCCTCAAAAGCATGATGAAATGGGCTCGAGTATCCCTTCATTATACACCTTTAATAGATGGGATGGTCTTCATGGAATAGATTAATCAAATCACCTTTGTCTTTGAGGTGTCAAAGACAAAGGTGATTGTGGTGGATCAGTGGCTTCACATGCTCTTGAAATTATTAGGTATTGTGTCTTTGCAAACCTTGAGTATGGCATTTTTTTGTTTTTGTCTGTAGACATCTTGTATTTTTGGAATTGTAAGTGGTGACACAGAGCTCTCCAACCAAACGCTGAGCAAGGCATGCTTAGGCATCCAAAATGTTACAATTAACTTACATGACCTGAAAACACAGTGTGAAACGGTTAAAGTTCAAAGACAAAAACAGGGATAACTCCAAAACCGGACAACACCGTGGCAGCGACCTGTCAATCACAAGATAACCATGCCCTAAAGCATATCCTTCTTTATCGTCTGTTTTACTCTAAGTGAGAAATAAGGTAATTTTATCATGAACTTTGGCTTCTTTTTGCAAGCAGAGAAGTCGCCCCCTGATCGCCATTAGAAAGACTGCAATTTTAAGCACTTACGCTTCACTTTTTAGAAACGTAGGTTGCTGCTTGGCGTCAACCATCTATTTTGATTTGTATGCTGACTTGAGGCATGCAGTCAGCTTGTTGATATACATGTTGAAGATCAGCATCTGATCAGATATTGATACATTTTATTCATTTTATAGGTTAAAAGTACAGTATATATATAAGTGTAGGGAATCACTGCTTTTGATTCCCAAACCTTTGGCTTTCACCCCCCTTAAACAATGTCTACTTACGACCTCTCGTGACCTGCTTGCATGTTGTTTAAGAATAGAAGATGAAAAACAGATTAGAGGAAAGTCTGAATAAATACAAAATAATTTAAAAAAATGTCCTAGCATGATTTATTATTCGATCCCTTGTAGGGGTCATGATCCACTGCAAATTCCCAATATGCTCTAAAACTGGATAATCTGTTGAAAAATAAACAAACCTTATACCATAATGTGATATTATCAAAAAAAGCCTCAAACTAATTTAAAACAGCTGGATGCGACAACTCAAAGTCAGATGGAGCAGCAGCTTATGATGCCATGGCTAATCGCTTTGTCCTATGAATTTAGTCAACATACACAATAATTCACACAAAAACACATGTGTACAACCATACAGTCCAACCCCAGTCTACACTGCACGGATTACATGACAATGCAGACTCTTAACGCAGTAGTGGTTTAGAGTTTCATAAACTCGTAATAAAGAAGAATGAAAGTTTGAAAGAATCGTTAAAAAAAAGGGAAGCATCTGCCTGAAAATGTTCCACATGTTGTCACTTGGCATAAGGGTCCTGCTGTTGGTCATGTGTGATATGATATAGACATGGAGAACTGTAATTTGTTGTTAGACAATAGAGGAGACTTGACCTCTTTAGGATATCTGACAGTTGAGGTGTGCAAATGGGACAGCAATCATGAGCATTATTTTCAAAATATAGTTGCACGGTTCGGGACTTAAACAAAGTATCCAACGCAGAATCTGTCATTAAATTGGAATAAAATGTATAGATGACCACAGGGAAACTAAAGTTACACTGTCATCATAATCAACTGTAAACATCTCATGTAAAAAACATGGAGCACAATAACCTATTTGTCCTCTTTATTTGGGCAACACTAACCTCAGATGGTTATCAGAGCCCTTTCATAGCCCCAGGCTCACTTTCCCCAGCAGAAAAAGAAGGAGCGAAGGAGTAGCACTCATCCGATCATGAACTGTATTTTGATTTCCTTCTTCAAGCCTGAATGCGTTGATTACAATAAAAAAGGTCAAAGTGATTTAGGGTGAAACCCTCAGAAGCATTTTTCCTGTCGGCTGAACAACCCAATCTTTTTTTTTATATTTGTTCCTTTTTTACTGTTTTTTTAACCTTCACTTTTCCTTTTAACTCAAATCTTTCTTTGCTCTACACTCAAATACATTTGCACTTTTTTTTCCTGTTTTTGCAGTGGATATGAAAATGGAGTATGAATATGTATGCTGGAGAAGCAAGGATATTGCCTATGGTGAACCGCTATGCATAATGCAGCTTTTTCTGTGTCATCTACATTCATTCACACACACACACACACACACACACACACACACACACACACACACACACACACACACACACACTGAGATTCATACCATCACGTGCATAGAAAAACAGGGCTATAAATCCCACTCCTCCCACCCGCTCACACTCTTTCTCCTTCAAACACACACACAAAGTCACATAAATACATTTCAGATTGCATATATATACGTTCATAATAGCTAATAGATTTTCTATGTGTTGAACCATGTAGCACCACAGATAACGGCACACAAAACACATTCAGGCCAAATAACATATTGGCCTGACATTGGAGTCAGTGGCAATACAGTCTTTGCAATGATGCCACAGAAATATGGCAGAACATAAAAGGCAAAAGATATGATAATATTTTATACAAGGTGCTGCTCTTTTACTACACAATGACTCCAGTTTGAGAGATGCATTAGGGTTGCATGACAATGTGTGTCTCTCTGTGTTTGTGTGCAGTCAGAAAGGAAATCATTTATAGCATGGTGTCATTTCACTGAGAGAAACACTGTAGTAAATAAAGAAAAAACTGCATGGCATGATATAGGGGTGTAAATACACTATGCATGCACACACACACACACATATATATGGTAGGGGTGAGGCTGGTAAATAACCCCTATACACCGTTTATGCAGTGTCAGTAAAATAGACGGCCATTTCAGCATTTGGAAATTCGCATCTCCCACTTCAAAAGGATGATTTCCGTTGTTGAAGTGAGTGTCAGATTTGTTGAGATGTGTTTTTTCCTATTCTCCCTCAGAGACAGGGAATACATTGTTTGATAGTAAGCAGAACAGGAGGGAGTGAAAGACAGAGTCGATTGTGAGATGTTAGAGTGAGATTGTTGGAATCGTTTGTCATTGAAGACATGACCATCAATCTTTCTCCGTGCGTAATGGAGAGGGCACCAGGCTACCGGACACTAGTGTTGTCCGCAAAACCTGTTGAGTGGGCGGTCCAAATACAATTCTCTAAGTGACAGCTTAGTGCAATTATGACGTTGTTGCTATGGGCTTTAGGATCTACAGCTGCGTGATGATAAACAGTCAGACATTTGGGAACGTTGGGAAGGTTTTTTGAGTGGTGGTGCGTGACAACGGAATAGGCTAAAAGCAAGATTATCCCTCTTACCAAGTCAGTTCGCGCCCTGCTGTTCGCTTATAAAATCTTTGAAAAAAATAGAACATCCTCATATCAATTTGGTAGGATAATGTACATAAAATAATGCGGTATATTGCGCCTTCAAGACAATACCTCAATAAAATGATCATCTCACATCAATTGGCAGACAAACACAAATGTCCAGACGGAATATGAGACAGAGTGACGTGTTCGGATGGTTCGTGTTTTTGCTGCACGGGTCAACTGACAGACGCAGAGTGCCAACACATGCTTTGCTCGCCGGAGCACGGTGAGGCGAGTTAACCTGAGAGTGACATGTAGCTATTAAACCGTGGAGAAAATGACAGGTAGTGAGGGTAGCGGAACTCAGATTTGGAGAAAAAAAGACTTATACCGGTGTTTGTACCGAATGTGCCTATATGGCAATGGCTGTGCGTTATGGACACATGCGCCACAGAAAAGTTGCAGGTGAATTCCATCCAAATGGCTGATCTCAGTGCAGTAGGACTGAATGTGTCACTAACTAACTCATGTTTAACATGTCGGGTGTTGGCACGCTTCTGGAGTGAAATTACGCTAAGTCACTTCACAGAATATGTGGAACGACACGTACAACAAACATTCAGGGTCCTCCTTCCAAGTTCGGCACATTCACCTACAAATCTCTTTTTTACTTGTTTTCCATCAAACAAACCAAAACAGTGGATATTGAACTACATGTCACACAGAATACAACTCAGTACCAAAACAAAAAGAATACAAAGGGGGAGGAAAAAAAACCTTGACGTTGTTGTTACACTACTTCGATCAGCCACTAAAGCCTCACATCTCTGAGTGCATCGTGAGGGTGAAGCCTGGTAGCCACCGTCTGACTCAAACCGCAATTACTGGGCTCCCCCTCCGAGCACTTCTCTAGTCGGTATCTGTTTTGATTCCAAACGTACACACAGCCCGGGGTCTGCCACGCCGCAGCACCGCGGCTCAGGCCGGTCTCAAGACGATACAGAGCCCCTTGTGAAGGAATGAGAAAATACAGGTGATCTTTAAGAAGATGAGATGTCTAAAGTACCCTTCATGCTTCACATATATTGAAATCCTCGTGAAATTCCATGTCATTTACTTTAATAAAGAAAACAATAACTGACATGTAATGGCAAAAGTGACAACATTTCATCTGACCAGATTGCTTCATGGACAGGGTGTAAATATATTAATAAGGAAAATAAGATGTTTGCTCCATTTAATGCACACATTAAAATTAATTGCATGTACAACATATGAGGCAACGTGTTTTACACATGTGCAGGAACACTATCTTTAGTTTAAGGCAGTGTGTGTGTTGCAGGAGGCCTGTCGACCGAAACTGGATAAAACCGGAATCACATTAATTGATGAAATAATTATAGAAAGAGCTCTCACTCCATCTCGATCAATCCAAGGCATTTTTCCCTGGAACTTTATACAATTACTGATTGAATCCACTCAAATTCCACACCAAAGCGACTGTCGTTTTTTTCTGACTGATTTAGAAATATAATCATTAGAATAATTATTTAAGCCTTTTCCAGTTTCTCAGGCCTATCGGGCCTCGAAGTAGATTCACACACAGCCCTCAGCTGAGTTTGTCTCAATTTTATTTCCATAAAATGACAAGCAGCCTCCCAAATCATGACAAAGAAGAATGAGTGTATCCTCCCCCCTCCTCTTCCTCTATCTATCCATCTATCTATCCTTCTCCCCCTCCTCTCCGCACTCATGGGTGCAGGTGTGCTGATATGCAGCCAAACCAAAGCAACACACTACACCGTCAGTAATAACCTAATGAATGTCAAATTAATGACAGAAAAAGGACAAAGGGAAATACTAAATTGTCTATGAACCAGAGTGATCTGAAATATATTTTCCTTCTGATGTAGCCGATGAAAATAAGCAGATTTGTGTGCCATTCTAAGAGGCGCGGCCGAGCCAGGAAAATACGCAGTGCTAATGCATATGCATGTATGATAATAGACCCTGCTTTCCCCCTTAAAATAAAGTTTATTAAAAATTACACATATCTGAAATCCACAGCAGTCAAGAGACAACAAATCACTGTAGATTTGTGCAAAATTAGCGAAACGTGGCGTTGAAAAACAACGGGAAATGGAAGTTTGTTTTCCACTGCGTTATCTACATCTCTCCCATCTCAAGCACTCTTTCCGCTCCAGTGGTTGTTTGCAGCCCCCAACCCTCCCCCTCAACACACAGACACACAAACACACGCGCACACACACACACACACACACACACACACACACACACACACACACACACACACACACACACACACACACACCCACACCCACACCCACACCCACACACACACCCACACCCACACACACACACACACACACACACACACAGTACATCTCGTTCAGTCACGGGACAGGGCGACATACAGTGTGTATAATCGAAATAGACCCTGTAATCCAATTACATTCAACAAAAACAGCACAAAAGCCCTCCCCGCAGCTGCAGCCTGACAGAGGGCACTGCCAAGGCCAATGTTGGAGACCAGGACCATGAAACACGCGCAGTGCCCACAATTACAGCCAAATGCTTAAGGTATTTCAAATGTGCACATTAATAAGGTTTATTAATCAGGAATCTTCAATTACAGACCCGTGCGTCAGGAAAACGGAATGAATAGTTAAGTGAAAAATAAAATTGTTGTTTTGTTTTCCTCCACGGCGTTGTTGTTACGAAGGGAAAGAAATTCATTGACATCAAACTAACGGATCATTGTAAAAGGTAAAAATGAATCATCCTCTTCCATCTGCAGTATTAAGAGCAAAGCCAATCAGTAAAATCTGGTGCCACAGAAAATGGTGGATGAATAATTAGACCTGGCATGATAGCAACTGAGTCTGCATTCACCGACAGTTATTAAAGAAAACAAACTGCAATATATGGCCTTGTCTTTTAAATATACAACTGGGGCACATTATCAACAAATTAAAGGCCAGCGCTCGATACCTCTAGCATTAGTTCACACTTCTCTCATAAAATATATTGACCCTTGTTGCCACACAGCCGTGCACTCACGCACACACACACGCACGCACACAGGGTCAAACTGGTGCTTATGCTCTATTCTAGTGTTTCTTTACAAAAAATGGGTAATAAAAATAGCCCCCCCCTCCCTCCCCTCCCCTATCCTCCTCTCTCTCCCCCTCCCTACCCACGAGCGCGCACACAGACACACAGCAACATCTTATTTGTGTTGGGGCAGGGCAGAGAAAGTCGTAAAATACATTAAACTCCTTTGCCCCCTTGGACTTTTGCAAGTAAACAGCCTCCAGCTGTGGCCAGCATCAGCGCTCGAGGTCGCCCGCCTACCCGTGCGCGCGCCTGAAGATCCTTATCAGCCTCTCTTCCGATTCAACAGCCTCCATATTCACGACACCTCCACATATTCATTATGCAAAAATGCAAATGCGGTTGTCTTTTTTTATCATAACGAACGCAATGTGCACTTTTGAGATCTATCTGGTTAGTCCAAATTAAGTGCATATTCATTTTACGCTGAAGCTTTTTATCGTTTTTAATCATATCATCAGCTGATCATTATGAGACATTGAGGACACAAGGTGAATCCAAGCCCTGGGTCTGGAGCAAAGCGAAATCTGACCAGGAAAACAGCATTTCAAAACAATAAGAAAAAGTTACCACACCTCCTGCCAAGGTGATTTAGGGTTTGCTTTGACATATCTGCCACTCCTTTGTGAATTTAATTCAATCTAACATCAGTTATCAAACTGATAGCATCATAAATACGCACAGCCAACTTCAACATTGCACTGGAGAGGAGGCAGCATGCAGATAAGCAACACTTGAAGAAACTGCTGTCCAACCTACCTTCTTGCAAAGAATACAGCAGAAGTAAAGTTACAAGCCACATGCCATTAAAAGCAGTTATATTTCACAGGAATGTTGTGCAGCCCCCCAAAAAGAGTGCACGGCGCAGCGGTCGGCCAGGCGAGGCTCCGTGCTGGACTGGTTCTGCTGATACACCCCGGCGGTCTCTCCAGCCCTGGTCCCGCACTCTCCAGCGCCGAGAAACGAGCCGCGGAGAAAGTACCGCCTCTGCTCCCTGTTCTCTCCTCCCCTTGCCGGGACAGGCTGCTGTCGCCCCACCCCCGGTATCCTAATGAAGCGCCGTGATGGAGAGGTTCCACTAATGGAAGACTCGCACGATGTATTTGCTTTTATCCAACAGTTTAATGGAGTTCCAAAGACAAAGTTGACCAACAATGTACCGCCATACTTGTCATGTAAATGTTGTTTCTGAGGAAGTTAAAACACAAGACAGCCGGTGAAGGGGAAATGCCTGCGCGTATTCCCCATGCAAATCCACTCAAGAATTTCCATAAAACAGTTGGCATTGCAGTGTACAGGGTTGCGCATATATAATGGAAGTAAAAGCAACAGAAGGTGTCGTTGTAAAGTAAACAACACGGGCACTAAGGAGTGTGCCGGGGATCAAGCGCATGAAGCTGCAGCCTCAGTTTCAGGTGAAAGTGGGACTGTGCGAGTTCCGACTCACCTCTGTCACTCAGATCACTTTATAACAGACTGGCCAGTGTTGATATCAAATCAGGGGCCTCATCTACAATCAGCCTCATATACAAGTTGTATATACGGTGATTGATATGGTCAATTAATTAATTCAATTCAACTGATCAGTCATCTTTTATTGACTCTGTGTGTACCAAAGTGTCCTATATTTCCCTTTTTTAAGCATTTAGTACAACCAAAACCTGCATATGACCCAATGAATACATTGTTTAAGAATAATATGAGTTGTACAGAATGCAAACGACTTTTAAACAAGAGGAGTGAAGCAGTCACATGATCCTGTTTTACATGTGTTCACACTGCAGCCTAGCACCTGACCAGCAGTCTAAACATGCCTTCAGTACAAGGCCTAACACTTTTAAATATTCAATTAGCTCATCATAATCTGGATCTATACAGATTAGCATCAGCAGCCCCAGTGGGAGTGGATGGCCAGATGCAGTGTCACTACATTGACTGATCTACTGACTTTTCTATGAAATCATTCCCAAACAAGTGGTGGGCTGTCATATTACACTCTAAAGCAGTTATTAAAGAAAAACAATATACTAACCCACATGACCTCATAGATCTCTACACTGCTCAAAGCTGTCTATTCCAATCCTCTCCTCTTTACTGTCCATTCAGTTCAACTCCTGAATTATCAACATAATGAATACCAAAGCAAAGCTGATTGTTGTTTACTCATTGAGACCAAACTCAAACACCTTCTTTTTGACTTGACCTTCCCTGTCACTCTTTGTGACTGGTGAAGGATTGGAGCCGAGGCAAGATGTGGCCTCTCTCACTCTCACTGAAGAGCCGCCGCAGTGTGGCAGGCAAGGCAGCTCACTCGGCCTCCACTCTCTTATTATGCAACAGGTGGAAACACACACACCCACGCACTCTCTATCTCTCTTTCAAACAGCCCCACAAACCTGCACACACAAAAATCACACAACGCAAAGGACACATGGTGTGCACCGAAGCACCAGATCTGTACTCAAAATGATTTTTATAGATGAACACTTTTCAGCTCCCCCATGCACCTCCCCCAGCCACTAACCACAGCCCGGGATTGTGGGCCCATAGTGTATGGTGAGTGAAACTCTTGTGTAGATACCCTCAGGGAATATAATCAGCTTCAAGTATCCTATCCCAATGACAAACTGGTCATATAACAGCACCCAACACCTTGGCACTCCAACCAAGCTCCTCACACACAGAGGTCCCACCCTGCAGCAGTGTATGGTAACACTTGAAGGACTCCGTCAAGACTTCAAAAGGCAGCAGGGCATACTGGTTAAGGGACTGACGTGACTCAGCCTGACAGCACCAAGCAGGTTGTGCTGTAATGTCAGCCAGTGATCATCATGGAGCCTGACAGGCTGAGCCGGGCCAGCCAGGCCAGAGAAAAGGCAAGCAGCTCCCAGACAGCTAAAGCAACTGTCTGTCAGGACAGAACCCAGGACAAGCTGCCACCACACCACTGAAAAAAAAAACACAGCACTGTGTGACTCATATCCATCACTCTGCTCTGTCGTTGCCTGGAGATAGGGAAGGAGATAGGAAATGAGGGGAGTGAGAGTTTGTTGACTGAGGAAGAAAATGGGTGAGCAGGGCAGTAGACAAACAGAAAGCACAGGGAAGGGTGAGGAGCAAACAGAGAGCGTGATGAGGCGGATAAGTTAATGTGTTAATGTTAATGCTCAGACAATCAAAGCTCCCCCTCAGGCTCCGACTACATGCTAGGATCATATTAGCGCTAATGTATCCAGTATTAATGCATGGCCCCGCAGCCCAAGGAAACCCTTGCAAGGTCAGAATAAGGAGAGAAAGGGGGCTCATGGTGCTACTGCTTAGCTTTGTGCAAAGTCACAGGGATCAAAATGAGTGTGGGGAGCGAGCTGCAGGAAGAGGGGCGATGCTGGTGGATTATGGTTGGAGGAGCTGGAAGCGGCAAATCGCTCGGCGATGGGTCAAATGGAGGCGCTATGTTCCTTTACAACCTCATCATAGCAGTGAAAACAGACTTTAAAAACACAAGATCTCCAGTGTGTGCCAAACCTAAACACGGTCAAAGCCAAGCAACGTCCTGCAGAACTCCTTTTCCTCAGTGGGGCCACCTAGCTAGCTCTGCATCCCACTGTGTATGAACGAGCCACTGCATTAGGCTAATATGAATCACACCCCACGTTGCCGCAGTACATTAACAGGAAGGGGCCGACCAATGGAGTGTGTTTGCCTTTAAACCAAGCATGTGTGATTGTTGTGGCAGATGTGTGAGAGTGTATCAGCACATCAGAGGATGTGTGCGTGTGTGAGCATATGTCTACATGGCGACAAAGCACAGGACATGCATATCTGGCTGCTCTCCTACCCAGTCGGGTGTGCGTGCACATGTATTTGGGAGTGCCCGTTTGCTCGAGTGTGTTCGTGTTTGCGTATGTGTGTTTTTGCATGAGTACGTGCATGTGAACATGAGACATCAAGGGGTGCTAATTTATTCAAATGAGCTGGGGAGGATAACGAGAGGATGGGGTGAGGGGCGGAGGAGGTGCGAGTAGGGGGGCACCTTCTTCGGCTGGAGGTTCATCTCTCCATTTCTCTCTTTTTTTCCTCCCCACTTGTTTTTTCACGTTCGCAAATGAGACCATTTGCATGGCTGAGAAGGGGCTAGGCGATTGAGACGGGAGAGAAAGACAATTAGATTGAAAAGAGAAAGAAACAAATTGGAGCTGAGGAACAGTGAGATTCTGAAACAGACAACACAGACAAAAACATACCGTGCCAGGGCGATACCACCACTTCCAAGATGGCTACCGCTGGAGGCATCCTCTGTGGGACCAACCTAGAGACCCGATGCTCTGGCTCTGTAGTGGGTGACACACAAACACACTTTCTGACTTTGATTGTGTGTTCATCGAGCATAATGAGGAGAATTGAATGTGAACAGCTGAGTAAAGGATTATCATTCATCAATTGAATTTGAATATGTTTAAAGACCGAGTCAGATGGATATGGTTGTGTTTTGTACAAAGATATTGATCAGAGATATCTAGTGACACCCAGTGGTCACAATTAAAGATGTTATCATTAGAAGATCTACATTGCTGAAACCCAGCATATGCAGATTTTAACATTTTAAGTGGGGCTAGCTAATTGGTTACTCCAAATCAAGGTGTCGGTCCATGCATCAATAAGCCAAAAGACTGGCCTGCCAATCAATTCTTCCTCTCTTCAACGAGTTTAACAGATTTAAGTGTGTTACTTGTAAAATATTTGTTAAATAAAAGTCTGACAAAACTTTGCTTTGTTCTTGACAAGACAGGACAACCAACCAAACCAAGTGGGCGATGGCCCCACGAGTCTACTGCTCACTGCTTTTTCAGTCAGTTTTAGTGTATTTGAAAGGGAATTTGCACCACTAAACTAAAATATGAACTAAGGAGTGTCTTGCATTACGACCTAATCTGTTTTAGTTTTTCTTCGTGGCACTCACATATGATCCTCAAAAAAAGTAACTTTTAGTCAAAATACCACCAACTAACTGACAAAGACAAAACATGGGGCCAGGTAGTATTATTCCAGGAGAGGACAGGTTGGAAATGAATAAGCTGTCATGTGCAGTCTTCTGTGTGCACTGTGCATATTAAAAAACTTCAAAGCAACAGGATACATTCACAACACACAGAGTGCAGTAGGGAGTGGGGGCTGAATATGGAACAAATTGTAAACGTTTGCCCCACGAACAGGTTGATCTAGCCATTGTTCTGTGCTATTGCATAAAAACATGGCAGAGCTAGATTATTATATACTGCCATATTCCAGTTATTACATTAATTGGCATATCCTCGTCAACACAATAAACATACCTCTTTATGTAACTTAAGTACCACAACATCGACAGGTGTGTTGATTCAACACACGGCAGAATTTAGTAATACGTGCATGTAAACTCATTTACATCAAACTGTAGCAAGCTTCAGGCATTTGGAGGAGCAACATACAAGTGGGGATAAGGTATGAGCAAACATAAATAAACTACTGTTTACACTCAACTCTATGCAGTTCTGGTCTGTTACATCACATTAAGTCAACAATAAACCGAGAGAGAGAGAGAGAGAGTTGGCAGGTGTGCGAGGACGATGTAGAGCTTAGACTTTCCATCTTGACCCTCTGTGCTTTGATCTTATCTTGTTTCCCACGCTTTAACACTCCTGTGCCTCTATCTTACTGCTAAACGTGTTCCACAGACAGCCATGCATGAGCTCACACACTAACAAAATGCACTGACAACAAGATTCATGGAAATAAAGATAGCAAAGGGGAAAGGCGTATATAACCCTATCTTTCTCAGTTTCGGAACAGATTTTACCAGATAAATAAAGGCTGATTTAAGTGGTGACTAATACTGATTGTTAACCCATGAAGCGACCAAGGCCAGCCTAGACAAAACCACACCTCATTTGAAGGACAACCGTGGCCATATTCTATAGCTTTCCTATCCTTTACAAATCCCATGAAAAGACTAAAATCAGCAATGAACTGATCCTACTAACGACATAAACATTGCAGTTGAATTTGTGTAGATCCCCCCCTACAAGTCAAGTGAAAGGCTGAAGAGTCCACAACTAAGACCCAATAAATTTCTGTTTGAGTGGTGTTTTAAAAAAATAGATAGATAGATAGATAGATAGATAGATAGATAGATAGATAGATAGATAGATAGATAGATAGATAGATAGATAGATAGATAGATAGATAGATAGATAGATAGATAGATAGATAGATAGACAGATAGACAGATAGATAGATAGATAGTATCTAAAAAGGTAGTGTAACTAGTAGGTTATAGCCTATCCTTTAACTGAAACCTGCAGTAAGACTTCAGAGATATAAGTATATAGCCAAATTAAATTCCTGTCCATTTTCTTGAAGGCCATCTAGCAGTATCATAATACAATAATATAATTATAATTGCTAAATGGTTTAGGGACAAGCCCCTTACAACTTAACACACTGCACTAACTAGAAGAGCAGCTGTCCCCAAAGTTAAGAACATGAAGTGTGTAGGTCAACATCTTGCTGATAAACATATTTCATCCAGTCTCCGCCTCTTTGTTTCCTTTAGTCTCAGCAGATACCAGTAGCCGTCCTAAATGCTTATGGGAACCGTAACTGACCAGCATAGCGTGCACTTGTTTCTGTGTTGTTCGCCAAAAGGCCTCCTGGTGCTGTGATGCTATCAGCCCCAGTGAACTGTGTGATAAATGGCTTCCCATGCTTACCTCAACTGAAGCCCTTATGGAAAGCAGATGACCTGAGCATAACCGGTAAAACCGCCTGCTTCACTGCTCGGCAGTTGGCTGTGTTAACTTTTACAGCTTGGTCTTTCATTTTCCCCACAAATTCAGGAGGCTGAGTGGAGGGAGAGGGAGATGGAGAGAGAGAGAGAGAGGGGGAGGAAGAGAGAGAGAGAGGGAGAGAAACAGAGGTGGAGAGAGAGAGAGAGAGAGCAGGGGGTCCTTGGGACTCACCCAGTTGACAGCTCCTGTCTCTGCCTGTAACGACTTATTTATTCAGGGATAATTAATCAGGCGCAGTTTTCTGGCGGTATGATTAATGCGCTTTGTCATCTGTGCTGCAGCGATGAAAATACAGCAGCGGGATGGCACTGCTCGACTTTAGCTGCAAAACGGGACGTCCTGTTTCAATAACTGGATTTAGGCCCTTTCTGCAAACAAAACCAGTCTGTAGAAGACCACCTGATATGTTTTATGGTGGCCTTCTACTGCCCATCTGGCGGCCTACGTGTCCCAATTCGGTGCGTCAATTAATTTATAGTGCCCCTATTTATGTTTTATGTTATCTCTGATGTAATATGTAGCTTTAACATTTCTCACACCGTTGTCTCATTTGTAGCTCGTGATAATATCCGTGACAAACCTTTGATTGCATTAGCACATTTTTCACCTACCTGGTCTTTCCCACACTATTTGGAGTCATTTGATCCCCCTCTCTGTGGTCAGCAGCTTTCACTTCCTCTCGGCCCGACGAGGTAAGTTGCAGTTCTTCTTCCTGCGTTCATGCTGGTCTCATGACGCCCCCTTGTGGGCGTTTTGGTTACCACACGTCAAAGGAACCATATAAACGTCCGCTTTTCTCTTTCGCTTACCACAACTATTACCGCCAGCCTTTTGCAATACAACTCTAAAAGTCCTACAGTTGCCCCACTACCGCTGTTAAATGTGTATTGTTAAATGTTAAATGTATGCACCTTCACGCCAGGACAAATTCCTTGTATGTGTAAACATACATGGCAATAAATGGTTCTGATTCTGATTCTGATTCTGAAGAGTGTGTGAGAGACCCATAGACAAATAAGACATGATGCCGGAATTGCACTTTTATTTTATTCGAGTTGGAATTTTGAGATCCATGTGTGATTTAAGCGCTGCAATGAGTAAATACAAATAATTAACATGCTAATCAAATATAATTACTGAAATTGGGGGAAGTACTCAACTCAAACACAAGGAAGTCTATTTACAGGAAGCAATTCAACAGGCGTGAGCTCTCATTAAGAAAGAATGACTGCACCTGAGAGGGGCGGGGCCTGTCCAGGAAGGTGCGTACGTTTTGTTTATTTCCTGCTAGCATGCTCACGTGGTTCTTTTTTGGGGGATTTTGCATTTTGATACTTGTGTTATATCTCTGTACCTAAAAGTATAGTTATTTTTATTCAATATATGTGTATCTTGTTACATTGAGTTTTATGTTGTTTTATGTTGATATTGTTGTAGTCTTATTTTATATTTTATGCTTTATATGTTTTTATGCCATTTATCTTAATAATGTGTCACCTGATTGGAGGTGCTGTTATTTTATTATCAGAGAATATTACAGAAATAAAACTCTTAAATATTGCAGAAAAATGTCAGGTGTTATATTTAATACTACAGAAAGATTATTTATATATTTATCTTTGTGAATTTGCAAAATATGTTTAAATCCAGGTGGTGCAGAGCAAACGTGATCATCATAAACACAGCAAGGTTACAAACACTTTATTAGTACAAAAGCCTCATATCCGTACACACATAACAGCATTATAGCACATTGCAGCTCTCTCCTCGGTTCCTGGCTGGTTCTGCTCAGTTTAAACATCTTCAACATGTTTTGGCTGGAGAAAATAAAAAGGCAGTTTGTATTTGATCTATTAATAGTTTTTTGTTTTGCTGTTTTTATATCATGCAAATGTCAACTTTCAAAAATAGCTTGTTACATTTAACCTGAAAGAAAGATCTTTGACATGTTTTCTATAGCCACAGATGTCACTTTAGAGCTGGATTTCATTTCCCTTACCTTGGATTTGCCACACGAGGTGATCTTGTTGCCTTTAGTGAAAAATAAGATCAAGAGATTAGTTCTTCCCAAAGCTCAGAACTATAAGTTGCTCTGATAACAGAGCACAAACACACACATCGAAGATCATCTTCTCTTTCACACACTTAAGTCCTTATGATCTTTATCAGACTCTTCAAATTCATATTTGTCAGTGTTGTTGTTGCTCAGCTGTTGACTTACCTGCCAACAGAATTATGGAAAGGAACAAGATGATCCCGGCGAAGGCCAAACCTCCAATGCGTAGTGAATGGTAGTCTACATATTCACAAAGAACAATGTCACCACATAACCACAGACACTTGATGACCCCATTCTCCTTCATTTAACCTTCTGTATCTCTTTCCTTTGCTTTCCTTCAAACCTTTTAAAGCTCTGTGCATTTTTCCTTTTCACTCTCTACAATCTAGCTCCTGTAACTTGGTTTTCCCCCTCTATCTCTCACTATTGACCCATTTAACATGTATGTGCTGGCAGAAACCCCCTTTATCCTGCTTTCCATGTTCTCTTTTTAGGGCAGTGGCAGAAGTTAAATATTTAAACTATTTTAAAGTTGTAGTTACTTACCATATACAAAGTCTGCATCAAAGTTGATATCTGCACCTGGGGATGGACAGAGAATGGCCGTGGGTTGAAGGAAATACAGTAAACATGTAGTAATGCTACCAAAACGTAGCATGCTGCAGATCAATATTCTAAAAAAAAATGTTTACACTTAATTCATTAGCCTACATTTAATGTATCTAATTCACTTGCAGTAATACTGACACACTACCAGCTGAATGGCTCACTGTATAACTAAGTTAAGAAAATAGGTCATAATCAGTATTGGTTCATTCCCTGCAGATGTTTTTTACACAGGCAGCATGCTATTTCGGGGTAGTTTGAAATAGGTTGCAAATCAGCTTCAGAACTACAAATGTCCCAATGAATAAAGGCAGTGTAATTTGTCATTAACGCCCAACACTGAAACTTAGTCACTATATTGCCAAATGTCCACTAGCAGTAGCTGATTTTATTAATATTTGCAAGCCTTAACTGTGAGGCTGCTGGACTCGACCATGCTTATGTTCCTAAAAATAAGTTAAGTTAAGTTAATAAGTCAATCTTTCTCTACCCAGGTACATTTTTGTTGTTGCTCAACTCTAAATCAGAAAACAAGAATGATTGTGACCTTGACATTTTATAAACGATGACATATTAAAGTGTCTCTGCCTTTTCTGTTGATAATCAGCAGGCGCTGGGTAACTTACTGTTAGAAGACATGATGCCTGGTCCGTTTATGTTAAGTTGACAAAACTGGAGGGACATAATGCAAGCAGTTAACAAAAGACTGGGGATAACAGCAGGTGGCAGCTGTTGATCCAGCCGCGTCTGCTATTTTAAAATCTTGTTTTCAAATAATGACAATAAAAGAATTCACCATCAAATCTGGTATCTCAAAACTGTTGTGTACAGGGAGGGATATTTGTGTGGGTTTGGTTTCAATAGTCCCTCCATTTAAATTAGATTTGAGACTCGTAGCGGCTCGTTTAAATGGGCTTATTCACTTTAGATGAGATGTAGTTGAAAGCTTGGAAACTCTATACGTCCTGATGAATTGCCTCACTGGGTTTCCCGACTACAGACTTAGGAGCAAAGTGATTGCGTTGCTCTTCACTAAGACATTTAACGAGCTAATGGCGATATTGATCCTTGTTCCACCCCCACTCTTTCTCTTTTACACACACACACACACACACGCGCTTTTCATTTGATTTACATCTCCTGACCTATAATCATTAACTTACACAGATTAACAGACTAAAAATGCCCCTTGCTGTCTCCTTTGAGTTGAAGCATGCCACTGTGAATTGTGGACTTCAGTGCTTTCATTTATTGTGTCTCTGGGCCTTTTCAATGCATCACTGAGCATAAGGACATACCGGGACAGTTACTCATTAATATATTACAGCTCCAATAATCATTACCCTTGAACCTTGCACAGTTTGATAGAGGTTATGGATGGAACCAGGAAGAATAGCGGTGGTGACACACAGCTAATAATACAGAATTGATTAGCAAGGATTTTGGCAGAAAACCACACCATCTAATCATAGATGCAGCAATGCATCTATTATTAAATTATCTTAATTGGGTGCAATTAACAAGAACATTGAAAACAGAGTACCGTCTGTCTTAACCCACATATTCATTTGAACTTGTGTGCTTTTATATTTTGTCTCATTAAACAATGGAGAAACTTGGAAAGTTCAACAATGACAATACGTTCTATTTCACATAAAAATACTCGTATCCATACCCATGTGACACCATCTAACATCTCAAAAACATGGATTAACATTGTAATAATCATTGTATCAATGTATAGACATCTGAAATGCACACAACTGATTCATTTTTAGGACATGCACATCTAATTTCCTATTTTGTTTTGGAAATCAAGTTTTTACTCACCTGAGCTGCTGAAGGCTCTGTATTTCTTCTGCCCAGGTGCGTTTGTGTGTCCGCCTGTGCTAGGGCTAGGTGCTCCCTCCCTAACAGATCCACCCTCTAACACACACACACACACACACACACACACACACACACACACACACACACACACACACACACACACACACACACACACACACACACATTCACAAACCACCTCTCCACGCCCACAGCCATACTTCAGTCTAGCCGCTCATTTACAGTCTCATAAAGTGTGTACTCTGATGCCAATAAACAGCATTTCAGCCAACCTTTGGAATCACAGCAGAACGAGCAGAACATTACTGGCTCTGCTGGGGAGAACACATTCTCAGCAAGTAGCGGCTCATACCCTTGACTGACATTGATTGGAAATGATCAGATTGATTTCAAGTGCTGTAAGAGTGATGCTTGTGAAATCTGCTTTTCAGATAAAGATCCTGAAAAAGTATTAAGATTTACACTAAAGTCTGGTTTTCATCTAATTGAGCACAAAAACACATTATTGTGAATGGTCAGACAGTTTTATTTGTTTCTGCCAAAAGCACAACAGGTGGCTACACAACAAGGCCTCATGCGTAAAATAAACAAAGCATTGAAGTGTACAGCGGTCGTCTTTAAAACACTCAGACTTAAGATTGATGAAAGCCTGACTTTACAGGAGATCCACAAGGATTGGTCATTTGTTCTTCCGCTATGATTTGGCTTACGTGAAGCTACAATAATGTAGTCTTGCAGATAAATAATGTCCATTTTACATTTTACTTCTCTCAAACTCAGCGTCATAGGGTTTTCTCTCTTTCTCAGAAATGTAACACTCAAAGTCTGATGGCATCAGAGAGACTGAGCCAGTAATTTAATAGACAAACTAGAAAGAGAAAAGAAAGAGACCCAGGATTAGTAGATTTGCGGCACTAGCAAGTATGCAGGTGAACTAATCATAGTCTGCTGGAGAGACTAGTTAATCCTGGCGGAGCCATTGACGGAGCCATGAAGTAGATGTGTGGAGAAGAAGGCAGTGAGACAGCTGAAGCAAGAGCTCTCCATTTTGGATGGTAAAATACTGCAGTGGAGGAGCTCATGCAGATACCTGCAAACCATTACTATACTCAGTCAGAGAGCTGTGCTAGTTGAGATTGTCTTATATAAGGCTCATCACTTAACATGTAGAGATACACATGCACTTGGGATATATACACAATCATCCATATAATATATACAGCACACTATATACCCACCGGTGCACGCAAACCAACCATTCAAAGGTAGACATAAAAGATGGGTATGTAACTGTATATCTTATCTGTATTTATACATATATATACTTATAGATGTAGTATGTATGCATATATGTTATAATCCAAATATGACAAAACATTATCCAGGACAACTGACAAAATAAACAACATACTGACGTACGGTATTCTAAACCCTAAAGGCATTAGATAGAAATACAAAACGAAGAAGCAGACCACAAAACATTCAAACTTCGTATCAGGCTACAAAGACAATCTGGTGTCGAAGGTGCTACTGGCTAAGACAAAGAACCGGAGTGAGAGACTGTCACAGGAAGGCACAGGAACAGACAAGAGCACTGAGGGACTGCACGGTCACAACGGAGCACAACGGGCTAAAGGTTTGTCTCAGAGGCTCAGCATTTTATATACAGTACATATAACACCTCTAAACATATAACTCCCCTTTTACCCTTCCATATAACCACTTATAATAAACACCCATTTATTCTATCATTTTAGAAGGCCGCTAAGTCCAGTGGAGCGGCCTCAGTTCTCTGCTGCTGGAGTCTCTTTGGCAGCCGCTGCAGCTGAAAGTTCAAGGACAAGAAATTTAGTTGAAGTCCGGAAGCAGATAAAAAAATATTCCCTCTCTCTGTCCTTCACTTACATCCATCACTCAAAGGATTGGTGACAGCCCTGCTGCTTACTAAGAGTTGGTAACACACGCAATATTTAAGATTGTGACATTTTTCAAAAAAACATATTATGAGCTTTGTTTCTTACATCTACTACTCAGTCCAGTTACGTTACATTACGTTTTTTTCTTTTTTGTTATTGCTACTTTTGTATGAGGCAAAGATCTGAAAACTTATCTTTCTTTCTGTCTTCGCTAAAATCTCAACCTTTGAAATAAGTTAAGAGTTGAAGTTCAACTCCCTCACTCTACTACTCTTCTGTTCTATTGGAATCTCGGAATCAATTGGCTTTCGGTTCGACAGCGTTGCCGTTGTTCTTTCATTTAAAAGGATAGCAACTGGCAAAATATCCAAAGTTGGAGCAAAACACAGCAAAACCATCTAGATTGATCAATCAAAAATATGTATTTTTGATTTTGGGGTAAAATGTCCCTTAAATGTTATGATAGTTTGACTAAAAATGTAAAGATGGCCGGTTGATTTCTATCCTTTTATTAAAGTGAATTTAACCCTTGGAAGGTACGAAGTCAAACGTGTGCTATGCCATGGAAAGATCAGCAGTAACTTAAAGTTTATAGTATAACTTCATACGCTCACATACAGTACTGTTTGACATGACACATGCACCCCTCAAAATGCAAATCCCCCCCCCCCCCCTCCCCTGTGCAGGAACTCCTAAACTCAATTATGGATGTGTGTCTCGAGGTGAGCCAGAGGTGGGAGGAGCTCACAGTGTTGAAATGTGCATCTTACCCTTGGAGACACTCAGGTTCTCCTCCTGTGCCTCCTCATCTCTGGGGGCCCTGAAGAGAGGATCCACAGGTTGTCAGAGCAGCCAAATCATGTTGAATGACAAAAAGACGTTGCTAAACCAAGTCTTTGTTTGTTTGTTTGTTTGTTTTTTTAATCAGAGAGGGACACCGTCATACCTGGGCTTCTGGTTGATACTGCAGCGACATCGTCGACCTAGGAATTTGGGAAATCATGAGCTGTGTTGTCTAGTTAGTTAGATGCATTGTCTGTTTCATCCCTGTTAACTGTGGTTCACTCTTACCTAATGAAAAATATTTGTATAATAAATTGTGTGATATATATATATTATATAACATATAATATATGTTTTATTTGATTGTAACACTCAAATGCATTGAGTGCATGTACCTAATAAAATGATACCCACACAGAGATGTTGACTTACTAAGGATGAGAAGAATGCCCAGTGTGAACAACACCACGGCTAATGCCAATCCCCCAATCCTCAGGCTCTCATAGTCTACAGAAAACAATGTTGACAGAATGAGAGGTACAGGAGAAGGAAACTAAATTAAATTGTGCCATTCATTGCAAAGAATATATTCATGTGTAGACACTAGCCGGTGCTTACGGAAAACCCATTTCTTTTAAACTTACCATAAACAAATGGGTTTTCAACTGTCTTCTTGTCATCTGTAAACATGTAACAGAAACCACATATTTAGAACCAAAGAATTCAGATTGTATCAATGTGGTTCTAAAACACAAGCAAAGACGAGTGAGATGTCAAATACATTTAGTAAATTCCAATCCTGTGTCTCTGTGTAGATTTGTTTACTTATTTCATGTTTCATACAGAATAATACATCTATGTCTTCCTCCTGTAAAGTGTAAAAATTATTTTGGATGTCTCATCTTGAACTTGGAGGCAGTTACACAAATGTATCCAATCCAATGGGATTTGGGGTGACTAGCTAACCTCATCAATAGACCACACTTGACGGTTATCTTGTGTGGGTAGAAAGGAGAGAAATATTGCAGTTTGGTCAATATGGAGAGCATTTTGATTTCCGCTGTTTTTACAAATAATGTGGTTGAGATCTAAATTATTCATTTTTAACTCTTCTCCTCTCCCTCCTGATCAGCAACATACGTGAAGGACATTTGATTAAAGGTAAAGAGTTGTCTGCTGCAGCCTTGTATCATGTTGTATTTATTAATTAAGACCCTTCATCGACTTTGTAAAAGACCAAAACTTAATGCATCTTATTTTAACCATAACCATAGTTAATTTGTCAAATACTTGTCTGGCTCTAGAGATTGAAAAAATAATGCTATGGCAAACACCAATGCATTACAAATTCATATATTGTGTTGTGTATTAACACAGATTCCTTATCAGCTCTCTTTACGACCAATCAACCACTCTCATCTCCTTAGCAATGATTTCAATCCATAAAATAATCTAATCAACACCCAGCAGGATCATCTGGTCATTCTTGGGCTTAATCCATACATCTGACTGCTCGCTGTAGAGCAATCCATAAGCGTCGGATTTGATCTGGAAACCAATAGAGCCCCCGATGTGGCAGTCCGGCCTGCGTGTGACCCCATTAGAGATGACATCAAGTGTACTCACCTTGCCCACTGTTCTCTGATACAGCTGAGAGGCAGCGAGGAAAGCAAGTGGTTTGAGTCAGAGGGTGGAAGAAAAAAGGAGAAAGGAGAAATACAGAAAATTAGGCACAGTGGGAGACTGTGAGCGATAAATGCATCAACACTGTATTTCCCTATCGTTGCTTTGTCTCACACAAGCTCCAAGTGTCATAAAAAAAACAGGTCACAGCACTGCACCACATCATCTATTTGCAGTGTGAGCATGTGTTTATGTGTTGTACATTTAATCATACACTACAAGCAGACCTCACGCACACAGTCGGTGACACAGTAGACCTGAGAATCACACACACACACACACACACACACACACACACAGAGCCCCAGAGAAAGTAATTGATGTTTTGCTATGAGCACCCAGAGAGTGCCTTTCCATGTCGGGTCACTCCCTGCCTCGACACTGCCTCCCTCTGGACAGTTGTGTACAATTCAATGTGGGCGCTTGTGTGAGTTGGGATGGGGACTTACCAGCCACACACACCAGGAGTGAAGAGAGGACGAGCAAAATAGTTTCCATGGCAACTGTTGACATATAGTAAGAAAGAGGGAGGGTGAGAGGGAATGAAAGAAGGATACAAAAAAATACAATGAAAGAAGGTCTGTTTTAGAAAGCCACACTACTCCAGCATATATTCCCAGAAACAATGAACATACATACAGACACACAGTATATACACACAACACAAGCACACATTAAAATATGTGTAAAAGGCAGTCACATCAGACAGTACTGGCGATATCCAGACCCCTGGAGTTTAACTGATATAAAAGACAGATATCATTTTTAACTTGCATACGATCCATGTGCAAAGCCTTCATACATGTCCTCTTTTCCTGGCAGAGGTTACTCTTTCCTCCCCGTCAAATTCACACAATCTTGGCTTATTTTCATGGAGGCCATTCAATGCACATGTGCCAACTGTGTCTCTGACAAAATGTGAGGATGAACCATGTATATCTAACTTATCTAAATGTTCACGGTCAACACAAAACGCTCGATTTCCCTCGTATAATATCTGCTACTGGGAACTAAACTGTGATTAAAGTGTTATGGTTTTGTTTTGGCAAGTCAGAGCACTACATCTAAACACCAGAAACATAGTGTATAATAAGTAAATGTGTATTAAACATTTATGAAACTTTCCAAGAGACTGGTTTTTAAATGTAACAATTGTGCAAATGCAGACTTGGTGGCAACAACAAGTGATATGAGTGGTTTAATTCCCCAGCAGATTCTGCAGTGCTATAACAAAGTGTCTGGTGATGTAATTGTTATACATCAACCTTTAGGTCTCCCTCCTGTCATTGAAAGCTGGCTTTTCTCAATTTAAGTTCATGCCGGCCCTCTCTAGAGTTTTGAGAGAGATGGTTCAATATAGGCGAATACAGATTGGTAACAAGCAATATCTTTAATGAAGAATGTCCAAGCTCCACATTGAAGTAATAGAAAGTGACAACTCTGAAGTAAAACAAGCCTTCAAGAGCCCAGTTGTCTTTAACTCAGCTCAAACTCTTGTTTGAGAGGTCCATGGCTGCGTAAATACATGGCTGTCTCAGTGATGATCAGTTAGGACACATAGTGCACTTAAATGAACAGAGTCCATTATAGTCATTAGCAGAGCTACCGAAGAAGCATTCCTGCCCTGTTGTGGTTTGTATGTTGGCACTTTGTATATTTGATTTGTGAGTCATCAAGCAACAGACCGCTAACAAGGACATTTATGAAATAATGTGACACAAGATGACAACAGAGGAACCTAAGGTCTATAGCATCCATTAGACCAACGACATCTAACCTTAAGATAAAAATAAACTCTATGTGACCTTGGAATGAATGATTAAAGGGACAGTGTGTACACTTTAGGACGGGGGAGTTATTGGCAGATATTGGATGTAATGTTTGGTTCAAGTTTTAATCATTGTATTATTACCCGAAACAAAACATCTTTGGGTTTTCCTTAGGTTAGAAAAAGCCATATATATCTACAAAGGGAGCATGTCGTCTTCCATGGAGTCAAACATGCATGTTTCTTCAGCAGCCCAGAACAGACACTGGCTCTTATGAGGGCCTTTCATGTTTTACATTATCTGAAGGTAGGTATGCATTCCCGACGTTAGTGGTGCTTTTTTTTAATGTATACAGTATATGTCTTTTATTATCACGCTGCATCTGCTCTTCTCTCCCTGTTGGGCTGATCACACATATAAACACAAACATACACACAAAGCGAGGGCAGATAGGCCACTGTAAAAAGTCAACACTTCATCAATAAATTTGTGAACATGTTAAACGAAAAGGAAACCTATTTCAAGCCGTTATGTTTACACAAAAACAGCATGGACATCGGCCAAACGCTTTTTTGGTAAACCTCTTGGCAGGCTTGGACAAAGCAGGACAGAAGGAATGTTATGAAATCGTTGAGGTTTTTCTCAAGGTCTTTTTAACCGTCACGGTGAACGTGCTATGATAAATAATACAGTATTATTCACAGTGTTATTTTTAAAGTGTAGTTAAAACCAAAGCCAAGAAAATGTTCATATAAAAACATAACACTTTAGCTTATTTCACAAAACCTGCATTAACATTCACTAAAATGCACTCTAAAAGTTGCATGTATGTGAATGTGACTATGATTGTCTGTTTTGTCCGCACTGTGGACCAAATCCAGTATGCTGAATTAAAAAAAACACAACATGACTTGTTTTTCTCATCAACCAGTGCTATCTGTACTGCTTTAAAGTGCTGCAAGCCACAAATTCCACAGACTGACTGATTCTGTGATTATTCAATCATCATCATCATCGAAAGACGGTCCATTGAAATAAAGTCTCCATTTTACTTCATTTTAAAAGTTATCAGATAATTTCATCCTCCATGATAACACAATTCCTTGGTACATGTTGGTTTTAGAAATGTAACCAAGTGGGAGCATTTTACAGATGAAAAACAAAAGTTGTCAGTGTTCTGTAATGTTGACACAGTTGTTAAATGCAACAGTCTTCAATAACATGATCAGTTTAGCTCTATTTTAATTTATATTTGTTCAAACATACTTTTCTGACCTCAAATAAAGAAATAAAATAAAGAGATCACAGTAAACAATAAAACTGCTGTTAGGATGTATGTCTTGGGTCAGTGTCACAAGTTTCTCCCATGAGAATCCTTTCGGGTGTCACAGCACTGCCAAATGTAATGTTTCAAGCGGCTATTCAATGCCAGCCTTTCTCTCCCCGTATCATACATGGCACCTGAGCAGTCGCCTCTCCATCGTTCCTTGACTGCTCTATTGTTTAGCAAATATCAAGTTCCAGAGCCAGGCTCCCCTTTGTCTGGGAAGAAGATGACAAGAAATGGGAGGACAAGGAAATATCAGGCAGCGAGGCTGTTTTCTGTAATGTGGGGACAAGGAAAGGGCGGGTTGAAAGACAGAGGGATGGAAGAGGAGCTGAGAGGGATAGACATTGTCTAGAAGAGTGCAGGCAAAGGGCATGCAGTGGAGGCACTGTAGGAGGAGTAAGGGAAGGGGAATTGTACTCTGTTGTATGATTGTGGCATTTTCAAGATACAATTCACAGAGCATTAAAAAGAAAGGTCAGGAAATGTGGTGAGGCAAATGTGACAAGGGAGAGGAAGAAAGAGGAGGCCAATCAAAGAGATAACACATCCTAAAGCACAGGGAGCCGTGACACGATAAAGGGAGCAGCAGGGTGCTCAACAGTATCTGAGACAACATATCGATCAAACCTTTGACATCAAACTATTTGGCAAATGTGTGGAGCCTCAGACAAGCTTGAGATCAGCGAGACACAGACATCTAAAATACAGTTTGACTGATAACGTTATAGAAAAAGTTGACAAGGTAACAAAAGAAAAACAATATTCAAATGACTGATGTGCCTGCTGTTTCCATTGTGTGTTTTTACATGAGACCACACCCCACAAGTATCTCAATTATTCAGGATACTATTCTGTGCACAATGAAAATGATATTGTGGCTGTCTGATGTCTAATGCAAGATCTAAAATGTGAGGTTGATTGGCATCATTGTGCCAAATGTCCCCATTTCACTATGTGTGTGTGCAGGTCATCTGATAGTGAGCAATGACCCTGAGGCTTCCACAGCAAGTATTAACACTAATTTAATCCCAGTTTTAATTCAAAAAGGTATTTGTTCAACATTAACATAGAATGTAGGGCACACTAAATAGGTCACTCCACAGGTCTCCATGACCTTGGAGTAAAGCCCCTATATCTGTCACCATGATTATGTCACATCACCATGACAGCAACCTGCGTCGTTCCATAGTGTCCAGTTATCTCCATGGTAACATTCTGCATCTGAAAAACATTCTGGCGCCGAATGAGAAATGGTGGCTGGAGTTTGCACATAAACAGGCGCGAGGGGCGTGGCACGCTGCTATTAAGTCAGAATTAGTCCGTTTCCACATAATCTCTACACATCCCTTAATCATTGAATACATCATCGTCAACCTAGTGATTGTCAATGTGGCGACTTGCTCCGACAACAGAGACCGAGCACAATAGCCTCTCCATTGTCATGTAAACAGCTGGCAGAACAGCCTGTATTTCAACGCTCGATACGTGACGTGTGCGCATCCAGTTGTGCGTCGCTCAACCTGTGGCTCAACTGATGGAGCATGAAAACGAGCCTTGATGCGTCTTGTGCTTTTCTTTTTTTTAGTGTAGCCGTCTACAGCCTAATAACAGCAGAGACATCTCACACGACACACGATATGTGGTTTTCAATTTTCAATAACAAGGCTTTGCAGTCAGAGAAAGTGAATCGACCACGCTCCTTTTAGGACTTTGATTTGCGTTAATTTATTTTTTGCAGCGCAACCGGGTTGTAGTGATCAGTGCCAGCAGACACACCCTCATTACATTTTCTACAGCACTGATAAACAACCAGCAATATGGCATCTCTGCAAACTGACGAGACCACAGACCACGTCCAGGGGCGTGTAGCCGAAATATTGGATGTTGGCGTAAATTAAATTCCGTTATAGAAATGTGCGTGATTGATATTAAATGTTAACCTACTAATGACACGATGTTTTTACAACGGACTGTGTGCTCATACTAAATCAATCATATTCAAATTTGCGTTCCCGTTTGAGCGATCTTTCGTGTCTATTATTGACGCCTCCTGATACAACAATATATGAAGAATAATACAAGACATCAACTTACCGCTTGTTTCGCTAGCGGACCGTTAGTCAACAAACTGATATCCACCCAAAAAAAAATCACAATGCTTGTCTCACAAGGCTTTTTCCAAATATTATCATCTGTCAATATGTGCACACTTTTCACATCGACTTGTCCTGGAAAAAATGGAATGGATGGCCTCTCTTCTCTCTCTCTCTCTCTCTCTCTCTCTCTCTCTCTCCTCTCTCTCTCTCTTCTCTCTCTCTCTCCTCTCTCTCTCTCTCCTCTCTCTCTCTCTCTCTCTCTCTCTCTCTTCTCTCTTCTCTCTCTCTCTCTCTCTTCTCTCTCTCTCTCTCTCTCTCTCTCTCTCTCTCTCTCTCTCTCTCTCTCTCTCTCTCTCTCTCTCTCTCTCTCTCTGGTTAGCAAGTCGGTCTTTCAATCAGAGGGTCGGTGGTTCGGTCCCCGGCTCCAGCAGTCTGTGTCGTTGTGTCCTTGAGCAAGACACTTAACCCTAATTGCTCACCGTTGCTGTGTCTACGGTCTACCTGTATATCATGTAAGTCGCTTTGGATAAAAGCGTCAGCTAAATGAAATGTATGTAATGTAAAAACAAAAAAAGGATTTCCAATGCAGACAAATATGACACACACATTGACATCAAATGTCAGAAGAACAATTTCTGAAAAACTTCAGTGTGAGTATAAAGGGAGGTTTAGTTGCAAGTTCAAGGGTCGCTTTCCTCACAAAATGAAAATAAAGTGACCTTTTTAATTTTAACATTGGTTACAATAGTCAGGATAGAAAAGCCTGAGATGCGTTTCTGAGGGGAAAAAAACACACCTCACCACACACACCTCTACAATCATAAATATTTTTTTATATTATAATTTTCGAACAAACAAAAAATATCACAGTAGAGTGGACTGTGTTTCATTGGCACAGGACACATAAGAGAAGGGCCAGCCGTCTTTAAAGCTTGCTGAACAACAAGGTAAACACAAGTTTACTGTATGGCTGTGACACCAAGAGACAGAAGAATAAAATCAAGGATGCAAGACTGAAGTCAGTGCATTGATTGATGTGTGTCAATAATCAGATTCAGGTTATACACATCCCAGCCGAATGACAGTGGATGAAAAGTATAGAGAGTGTAGAACACAATACAGAGGTCCTGCATT
The DNA here is from genome assembly GCA_023566465.1 of Cottus gobio. Taxonomy (NCBI): domain Eukaryota; kingdom Metazoa; phylum Chordata; class Actinopteri; order Perciformes; family Cottidae; genus Cottus; species Cottus gobio. Next base: position 15,924,915 of record CM042220.1, read on the forward strand.
CTTGTTGTGCAATTTATGATTTTGTGCTAAGCCGTTCACCTGAGTGCCTTTCTGTTTCTAAATATCTCCTCATCAATTCATTTTTATGTGTAAATCCATCCATGTCTCAACTTCATAGTGCAAGGTTGAGTGGGGAACGGGGGTGGCGGAGTAGACCAAGGGACATCATGACATCTCTCTCTGTAGGAGGCACAGGAAGGGTGAAGATGGTGAAAACCTGTAGCCTTAACCTAAATGCATCAACATCATTTGCCTCGTGTATTTTTACCTGCATATTGCTATAGATCCATGGCAGAACACTATCAACTTTGGTGTAAACGCCGGGCTTGTTTTTTTCACCACAGCCAGATCCCCAGCTGGTGATCCCCATCAGGTACCAAAGGTCCGCTACCCGACACACCAGAGGTCCACCACTGTCACCCTGTAATAGTTCATACAGGTTTTACTCTAAAGGCACAATACATATTCATCTGATTACTGTAACCCTGTCCCCTGTAATGTACTGCTCACCTGACAGGAGTCTTTTCCTCCGTTCAGGTCCCCGGCACATAACATGTGCTTGGTCACGGCGCCTCCATACACATTGGCAGCATTACACACATGTGTATCAATGATATTCACAGTCACTTCCATCAGACTTCTGGAGACAGTGCCTATATGGGAGAAAACCAAATGCTCAATCATTTTGATGACAAGAAAAAAAAAGTCAGAAATATTGACTGATTAAGCGGGGAAACTTTACATTGAGCTTACAAATAAGAATTGGTTGATTAAATGCAGGCCCTCTTGTGCATTCTTATTTCCTGTGTTGTTCGAGAGCTGTCATTCTGCACCTGCCCATCAGCCAATATAAAGGTTAGGTCCATCTTTCTCATTCACTGTCAGTCTCAGTATATCAAGGGCAGCCATTAGTTACTCTGTGATAAATCATCCATGTTCCCTTTGGGGGTCCAGACGTTTTTCTCCCTGTACTTCCTCTGATAGATCTGCCTTATTTATACTGCCTGACTGCTCTTGCTCTCTGGATAACATGCATGTGTTCTCTGATCTGGTTCTACTCATCCTTACTTGATATGCAGCTGACCACATCTGTTTGCCTGTTTTCATAAGGAAAGTTATATTTTTAGAGTTACTTAAACCTTTTTTCAGCTTTCTTAGTGTACTCCGGCCAAATACATATCCATACTTATTCCAGACGGTTTGTGGGTTATCAACAATTAGTTATCACGAGACCCAAGACCAAGCTTTTAAAACATAGATTTATCTAAAGGGCATCTGTATGGGACAATTATAATAAATCAACCAGGGCATACACTTTTAAGAAACAAATGCAGATGCACCTACAGTGGAAGCTGATCCAATAAACATGTCAGAGTTCAGCTCCACCTCCTCACTCTATTTTTCAGTCACTTCCTCCTGGTCAGTCTAACTCCCTTCACCTGTTCACTCACCTGCCACTGATCACTAATCAAGCCCGTATTTAGACTCCTGCCTTCCAGACACACCTTGCCAGATTGTTCTTTGGTTTTTCATGACAGAATCGCCAGCATTCGTTCATGGACTGATCTCCTGTGGCTGACCCTGCCTGGCCCTGTTTAACCCGCTAGCCCGACCCCCGGTAAACCTACCAACCTTTTTGATCATTAATCTGCCTGCTGTTTACAGAGCTGTAAATAAAAGGTCAAAGATCCCTGGAGTCGTGTGTGTGTGCATTTGGTTCCAGATATGACCCGTTACAAAACTAGGCTATAACCCGTATTATATCATTTGTTACATTTCTAGTAAACTCAGCTCCATATTCCAGTTTACCTGATCCAAACTCAGTAGTGCCAAAACCTGTGGTCCAGCAATTGGCTCCAGGGGCAATGTTCTGGTTAGTAGCTGGCAGACAAGCTGGCTGGACTTTTTCTGGAAAACACAAAAAGACATGTTCAACTTTAGCAAACACAGCAGCATCCATGTGTTCTTAAAATGATAGTACTGTAGACAGATGCACAAACACACAGTGTCGGACAAATCAGATTGTGGGGCCGCGGGCGTGGTTAGCGCACCTGCAGCGGAAGAGAGGGAGAAACAATGAGCGCGTGAGAGTGGGGCTATTTAAGCCCGGTAGAGACAGTTAGCAGGGGGCTGAGAGCATGAGTGAAGTGCTAAAGCTGTGGTGCCAAATAAAGCCTGTTGAACACGCAAGAAGAGTGCCTGTGCTGTATGTCCGAGAGCATGTATCCCCGGGTAGAAGGAACCCGTGCCACACAGATTAACAGGATGACTGTGGACTAAGTACAGACTTTAAAGGCTAAGGCTGAACAGCAACAGAAAAACATTTACATGGCAGTTGCTGTGTTTTAGTTTTTCCATGTGACACAATGTTGGAAGGATGTAAACAATGTGTGACTTGTCAAAAGACATTTCAGATTCAAACCATGACAGCTGACCTTTAAAATAAAATTCTGACTGCAGCCTCAGCAATGGAAGAACGAGGAACATCAACCTTTCTTTTAATAAATTGAAGATGTGACTAACCATCAAAACTAACTGGAGAGTTGAGTTTGAGCAGAGCGACATCCTGGTCATTGGTTTCGCTGTTGTAGTTCCCACTGAGTATGATCCTCTGAACCAAGTAGGGAGCAGGTAGGTTGTCCAGAGACACAATTCCAACATACACTCTCCAGTTCTTCTCCAAGAGAGAAAGGGCGTTGTTTCTGTGACACAGAAAAGGACCGTTCAATGGAAATCAGTAGGCTCATATCGCTATGGAAATGGGGCTTATACTTTCATCATAGAAGACTTTGAATCTTTGCATTGTTCATTTGAAAATGTATCAGTTCGACAATATGCATTTTAGTAATTTCAATGTACAGCATGGATACTGAGACACAAATAAGTTGTAGGGAATATGCCTCGACAGATTTTCTCAGGCAGTCAGTCACCTTGGGAAGCAGTGGGCAGCGGTCAGCACATAGTCAGGAGCGATCAGGATTCCTCCGCAGACGTGGGATCCTCTATACTGCAGTGACACCTGCCAAGGCCAGTGACCCCCCTTAGCTACGCTGCCCCCAATAATTCGGGAAGTAGACTGCTGCCGACCGCAATCTGCAAACGTGAGACAATGTTAAATACTGTACAATAACCAAAGAAACATCTAAAACATCCAAAAATAAGAATGAGAGGTAATTCAATATTCATGTTTTGTGAGTTTCAGTGATGATAAAATAATCATTGTTTGTCAACTTTACAAAACAAAAAGGGTTACTATTTTTTTGTTTAGACGTGACTTGTTTTATATGACCTAAAAGCATAACACTATGTTGTATATATGTTACAGTGCCAGGAATATACCATCTACAGTAACAGCACGCTCTGGGACTGTTGACTGCCTCAACTAGCAGGCATGCTACACTTCATATTTGCAATATTTTGGATGTGGTATCTCATTCTTGGTTTTCTCATTGTTGAAATTCAACTGTGTCAGTCCAACCAGTTTAATTCAGATTTAAGATTCAAAGACTTAACATTAACATCATAACATTTTTAAATTATCAAAAACATACAACAGTAATGTCAAGTGATATTGACCAAGTACTGATGCTTTCAGAGCGTTGGATTTGGAGTCATAATTATACTCTGTGTGTAAGACAGGGACAGAGAAAGAGAGAGAGGGTGACTGTGTGTGACATATGCCTTTAGGAACAGATGGACACTCCTTACCCACACACTGCAGGGAGACAATCTTCTGGTCTGGACAGGGTGAGCTGCATAATGAGGAGAACACGTCAGTTATTATTGTTTTCTGTAGATTTTTAATTAAATAAAAAAGCTGAAAATTTGTCATTTTGGTCTTAGTTGACTAGGATTTCTTTTGTCGATTAAGACTTATCATCTCTGGTAAATACGTGACTTCAAAATGTGCTTTTCTGTCATTCTTTATGGAGAAACTCAGTTTTACAGATCTGTCGATCAATTTAACTTGATTAGTCGTCAAAAAAAGTATTAGTGTAATTCTACTAAGAATTGTTTTGGTCAAGGACGGCCCCACAAAGAACTAGATTGTTTACCTGCCGTTGACATGCCCCTGGATAAAGTTAGAAGAGCTGCTGATCAGTGCTGAACCAATGGACTCCTGGGATGTAATTGATTTGGTGGCAAAGGAGCTGGAGATAAAGGGAAAAGTAGTTCAGAAAGCTAAACAAATAAACGTGCACATACAGAGTTAATTTTTGTCGAAACAATGCGTGATTGAATCTGGAAACTCATTCTGCTTCTGTCACATTGAGACACCCCGGGGAGACCCTGTGGAGAATCAATTCAACCCTAAACACACAGCAGCAGGTGAGAAGAAATGAGATGGATCAGTGGGTAATAGCAGGTTTAGCCAGAAGCTCAGATTGGGTCTGGCAAAATGACTCCCTCCTTCACTGAAGCCTGAGCTCGGCTCTCCATTGAAATCTGCTGCTGTTGCTACTGATCCAAGACTATTTTACATGTTGACAAAATTATAATTGCGTTATGAGTGATCATTCTTTACCTTCTAAATCCCAGTTGAGCGCAGGTCAGGTCGGCGGCTCTCTTGTCCCAGTTTGTGTAGCACACTGGTAAGAAGCGGCCATCTTTTGATGTTCTGACCTTTAGACTGTTGTCCTGGCCAAAACTCACTGGGGAAAACAAAAGACAGAGAACAACTTAGATGGTATCTCTTCACTGGGTTATACTCAATGCAACAGTAATGTGGAGTCATTGGCCTGGGTGCTGCTGCTGTTGCAACTATAAACAATTATAGTAAAAGTAAACATCAAATGAGCGACTGTGGCTCAGTGGTTAGCAAGTCAGTCTTTCAATCAGAGGGTTGGTGGTTCAAACCCCGGCTCAGCCACTCCATGTCGTTGTGTCCCTGAGCAAGACACTTAACCCTAATTGCTCACCGTTGCTGTGTCTACGGTCTACTGTATATCATGTAAGTCGCTTTGGATAAAAGCGTCAGCTAAATGAAATGTAATGTAATTAGCTTCACTCATCAAATGTGAGCATGCTGCTGTGTGCCTTTTCTTTCTCGTTTCTTCATATCACATTAAATGATGGGCTGTCTCCTGGAATACACTTTGTGCTTATAAAGTATTCCATAAATAAAAGTACTGTCTGTCTCTTGTTAATACGAATACTAAATCCACAAACCTATGTCAATATTATCCCTATCACCAGACCGATGTATGAGAGCCCAACAGCCTATTTTTCATGTGTCTGTGTGTGTGTGTTTGTGTGTGTCTGTGAGTGTGTGAGTGTGTGTGTGTGTGTGTGTGAGTGTGTGTGTGTGTGTGTGTGTGTGTGTGTTTGTGTGTGTGTACAGGTGCCTACTCACCACAGGTTGTTTCGTCAGAGCCCAGTTTGCAGTCACTTATTCCATCACATTGCACAGTATTGTTGGAGCAGGTGTCGTAATTTGGAAAAAGCATATTTTCATCTTTATCATCATTTTGCTCGTTTTTGATGATTGCTGCTGTTATCAACCCGGTGCCAAAACGGACTGTTGTTGGGGGAGTAATGAGTGTGGGTAAGTAGAGGTAGAGTGTGCCTTTATTGTTAGAATTAACGAAAACAAAATGAAGACATGAAATAAGAAATGCAACTTATGACTACATTACCTCTGTCTCTCTCACTCAATGAATATCCGTTCAATATTTACAACTACTTTCAACTCATTTATACATCCCAAGGTAATCACATTTATTATTAGTATTATTAAATTTGTTAATGTTTTTATAAATGCCAACAAAGAGCTATGGAAATGGAAAAAAAACTACAGGCTTATTTAATAAAAGGCTAAAAGGGTTATGCTAGAGGAGGGTACTGCAAATATATTTTGAAGAAGCTGCCCAAAATATTGTTCTTTTTCATCTTTAAATAAAACATTATATACAAGCAATAAATTAATTTTGTTCCACCATATGATCCCTTTTTCAAATACGCATATTATCAAAGAAAAATCCACGAAAATGCAAACAAATCTACTGTTATCAGAACTGCAAAGGCACAGTAATAATGTGACTAATAGATACATTATATGCAGTTGCCATATGAATGAATTAGACTAGTAAATTAATGTTAATGCCGCTGTTCATTGGTCTGTATGGATAAACCCAGTATACCTCCAATCCAGATGGCCAGTGCCAGCAGGCCGAGCAGCAGTAAAGTTCCCCCTGATCCTGCGTAGCACTTGGCATTACCATCGCAGCATCTCCTCTGCTTTCTGCTGGCGGCTGGACAAAGACAATACACAAACAAATACACAAACACACATTAATAATCCTTGGGACAACTCAGTCTCCATTCGTTTTGCACCTACACCTGCATCCATTGTATTCTGAGGAAAATGAGCTACCACTCACGTATGCTTGACTGTGGGACTTGGTTAACAACCACAGGTGGTCCATACTGGGGGATGTATTGTGGATAGGCGCAGGGTGTCTGGCCTAGATGCTCGCCATACATCACCTCCTCATAGGACTTGAGGGGGGGCTGGGTGTGCACAGCAACAGAGTAGTAAGGAGGGGGCTCGTTCTGTGAGGAAAAACCGAAAAGACGGAGGGAAAGTATAAAACAAGCGAGAAGTCATGTTTTAAATAAATCCCCAATAGAAAAAACACACAGTGTGATGTGGAGTCTGTGTCCATTGTGTCCTCTATTACCTTTTGGAACAAGACACCCTGCTGTACGTAGGTATAATGGTTTCAGTAAATAGGCTGACAATAAACAGGCAAAAGACTAGAGAGGCAAATCCTTTGCATGTTTTTGGTTGTCACGCATCCTATTGTTCTTCATGCTATCCTAACACTATTATCAAACATGTTTGAACCCACAGTTAAGTAACCTTACCCATAAAGACATGATGTATCCTGTTAAAGATCAGGTTTTAACAGTTCATTTCTTAATTTTTCTGTTCGTGCTCTGCACTTTTTTATTCTCAGCTCCTCGAAGCCATATCAAGAAGAAAGAAGGTGGCTAAAATGTAGTTTTTGTGGCAGCAGTACTTTTATCCTCATGAATGACTCATGATAAACAGATACATAGGTTAGTCAGACTCTCTCCCTGTTTAAACAATGGTCTATAAGAATATATTTCTGTCTCTGTGTATCTCTGTCTTTCTTCCATGAATATGAAAGAGCAGGGTCCAGAAGAATCCGTGAGTAAAAACTTGTTGACATTTTGGGAAATGCACTTTCCCAAAATTTGGGCCAAGAGTTACATGAGAAGGTCGATATCACTCTTGTGTCTTTAGGCAAACTATGTAGCTATGACAAGCAGCTGGTTAGCTTAGTATGGCTTTGTCCAAAGCTAGCAATATCTGCACACCGGCACTTCTAAAGCTCACTAATTCATCTGGACAAAACCACTGGGTGGAAAAGCAGCAGTGTAACTGGGGATTATTGTAAGCAATATTTTTTGGCAAGGCACAGTAAGTTTGTGTCTGAGTTCAAACAACAAAATATGACGTGTTAATTAGTTAGCTTTAGAGATGCTGGATTTGGTTATGCTACCAGTCTTTGTAATGAGCTAATCTAACCTGGCTCCTGCTATATATATATTTGCAACAAATAGAGAATGTGATGTAACTTGTTTGTCCACAATGCAGCCTGAACACTCATGCCTTGGCAGAAAGTTACAACACAATGTTGTCCTTACAATAAAGAAATGGCCAATGGCCCATGAGCTGTTGTGACATTTAATTAATCACAAACAGGGGAAAATATTGTAAAAAAAAGAGATTAATCTATTGAGGTGACACCTACTGTGGATGGACTTGTTGGGAATCCTACATTTAATGACTCACTGCCAGACTGAGATATCTTGTATCAAAAGTATTTAATTACTAAACTAAGCAGAGCAATGCATTCCGGGCATTTATACGTGCACGGTCCTGATGGGGACGTCTGACTAGTTCAGATGTCCCTGAAACAAAAGGCGCTTAAACAGAGTGCGCTGAGTGTATATTGGATTCTCCTTGTGGAGCCCATTGGTCAATCCTACAAAGAGGCGGAGTCCTTTGCATAGTTTACAGTCTTCTGGTTGGAGCACTGGGTATTCTCCACCCACTCTGGCTCATGAATCTTGGATCCGGTTCGACTCTCTTCCGCTATCACTTCCTGTGTCATTTGGTATTTGAGTTTCAAAGTAAAACAAAGATGGAGGAAAACCGGATGTTGTTGCACTTCCTATCAGGGCGCTCCAGCTGTCGTTATGTTATTATCTCTATGTGTTAATGTTGACTGTGCTCTCTGATATATATCTAATTATTTCCAACAAATCCCCCTTTTCACGCCTGCAAGGCGTGACAAGCTATTATATAGTACATGAAATAGACGCAGACACCTGACATATAAGTGGCATCCTCATTTTATATATTGGGCGATACAAATGTGTTTAACCTGAGATTTCAGCTTTCTTCAACAGTTTCCACTGTTCAATGTGCCTGAGTCTAAAGGAGGAAAAACGTACTCCCCCTTTTCACACCTAAAAAGGTGTGACAAAAGTTTTTGCTTCCATGTTTAATCTTACAGATCTAACTCTATGACCTCTTCCATTTCAAGTTCAAAGTCGGGTGCCAAAAGTGGATAGGTGCCAGCTGTATACGGCGGGGGCGCTTCCTCTTTGGAGAGAGCGGTGGTGATAAGACGACCTATCAGGGTGCGCAAACAGGGAATACAACAACAACCACAGGCTACTAATATTGCGACAAATATTGCAATTGAAATCATCAGTGACATCATCAAATTCTTCCACTTTCCAAACATATTTGTCATCCAGTCAGAAAAAGGGTTATCAATACCTGAGGCATCATGCATTTCCTTAGACAGAGCTTTCAAACTTTCCAGAGCCTTAGTAACAGAACCATCAGGAGCAGTATTATTGGGAATTATAGTACAACACATGTCTCCAAACATAGAACAAACATAGATCAAACACCCCCTTTTTTGGTCAAGAGCATGTCGAGGGCCATTCGGTTCTGCAAGGCAATCAGTGAGGTGGGGGCCAGTTGCTCGGCCAGACCTGAAATGGCATCCCTAGTAGAATTTGTTAGGCGCAACACATTATAATGCACAAAATTAATGCAATCTACATTCTTCTTTGCTAGGTTTGGGGTCAGCCCCCCTTCCTCTGGCCAGCCCCTCTTCCAGTCCATTGATTGGACAAGACTTCGTCCTTTTGGTGTTGGTCAACTCAAACCCCCACTTGCATAAACAACAGTACTCAGGACTTCAATCAACCCTCTCACATTCCTGAGCACGTCCTCCTTATCTATCTGCTCCAATCTTCAGGCTGCGTAACTGTTTGTGGGCTCCTGATGTTTTCAGGATTCCTTCCACAATCACTCAATACATTTGTGTAGTACATACAATGTCATCCATTCGATATTTGATAATCCATACAGAGTTATTTATTTGTCTTGACCCTCCAATGTAAACTCTCTAGCTCTCACTAGGAGCACTAAAAAGCATTATTTTCTAACAATCCCCCCTTGATAAACAGATGCATCAATCAAAAGCTTATTTCTTCATCTTCAACTCTTAATTGATTCCCTTGAATGTTTTTTACTAAATGCAGCTTCAATCAATCTCTGCAGAAGTCCATGGATGCATCAGCATCCTCAGGGGATCACGCCTGTAGTGGCAAGACAAAGTGTGGTTATTATGGACAGAAATGCATCTTCCAAACATACTGTCCAACCAGCTTGTGATGGGATCATCAATCCCAGCATTCTCTGCAAGGTTCTGACTCCATGCCGTAAAACCAGTCAGCGCTTCGGTCACTGATCCATCAGGAGCTGTGTTGCTTAGGATGAAAATAAAACAGGCAAATCCAAACATTTTACAGACTCCGCCTTTCTCAGCATCACAGTAAAATTAACAATTCCTTTTGGCTATTGTCCATAGTTGTTAACCAGTTTCTCCTTCTAAAATCAACACTGAGCTCCCTTTGATAAACAGACACTCCCTAAGCCTCTGGGTGTTTGATGATTTCTTCACTGGGTTGAGACAAGTGCCCCTATTGGTTTCACCTCCCTTTGTAACCAGACTTCACCACAGAGGAGATGGGTGCCCGCTTAGGAGTCCTCAGCAATGCAGTTTTCTGCAGACAACCGATGCACCTTCTTGCTGTAGGTGTGATGAATCCAGGATGCTCTCTCTTTGATATGCGGACAGCAGTTGATGTGCTAATGATAGTTGAATGGCCCTTCCCCCCTTGGTGCATTCCAAGTCTTTCTCTTTATGACCCACGTGGTCCAAATGGTCGGGGGATGGTCATCTCCATTCTTCTTACATTCCTGCCAACAAACATCTTAAACTTTGTCACCACTATGCTCTCTGCTTAAGATTTACTGGACAGTTTATTTAGATAACTCCAACTGTTTTACTTTTGTTTATAGTCATGTTAAAGATTAAGATTAAAATTATTAAAAATTATTACAAATGCTGTTCACACAATGGTATTATCTTCTTTCTCTATCAATTTAATTTTCTACTTTCAGGTGCTAGAATGACAGATCTGCATGCTCCGGAAACACTCAAAAAAGTCACTTCACATCCCTCTACTTCTAAGTTCTAAACAGCTTTACATCCTGAATTAACAGTCTGTTCAGCTTATCTGTGTGTGTGTGTCTGTCTGTCTGTCTGTCTGTCTGTCTGTCTGTCTGTCTGTCTGTCTGTCTGTCTGTCTGTGTGTGTGTGTGTGTGTGTGTGTGTGTCCTTCTCTTCTCTCTAATTCTCTCTTCCCATACCTGTCTCTCACTTGCGTCTCCACACCTCAACCAACCACATTTGTACTTCCCACAATCCTTCTCTCACTTCCCTTTTCCCTCTTATTCTTTGTTCAATCTGATGAACCAAATATTGACATCATGTGACTGTCAATCTTCCACTAAAATCATTCTTGTCTTTCCATTCTTTCAATTTATCCTTCTAAAACTTCACCATTACTGTTTTACAACATCTTTTCTAATTAATTGTTCTTTATCATTATTAGTTCACTAGGACACATCTGTTGCATCTCAAATGACTTCCTCATGGAACAGAATTCTCACCGGGTGAGGTTCCCTCTTGATCTCACACTCTTACTTCATCTAACTTGTCTCTCTTAAGTTCCCTTTCCCCTTAACACCTTGTCTCCTTTTTATGACTTTTTTTTTTTTTTTTTTGTGGGGTTGACAGCGATACCGTTTCTATTGGCGGGAGAGACTTGCATGTTTCATTAGCCAAACCGCCAATAATAAACTAACGACTGTGGCAGCGTGGGTTTTCCTGCCAACCCTATTTCTTTCAGGGATTTACGTCCCCGCCCAGACTGAGGATTATCTGGGTCACCAAAACACCGCCTCAAATTACGATGCATGGCTCAAATCAGTACGTACTTCCACTAGCGTACGGGATGGGGGTTCAGCTGGGGCACAATGTGTCAGGTGGTGCCAGGGAGCGCCTGATTTACCCTTGACCTGGACCGAGTGTGAAGTAACCTCCTTCACTTCGTATGGTCCAGTCCACCTGGGGTCAGTTCACTTCCTCTTATGAACCTTGACCCTGACCCAGTCCCCTACCTTGATGGTCAGTGGCTCCTCCCGGCCTGTCGATGGCTTCTCGTAGGCTTTCGCCACCTGGGTAGAGAGGGCTGAGACCAAAGAAATTAGTTCATTCATATAGGCAGATTTCTCTATCTGCTCCACATCTAGCGATGGCATATGACCTCCATCGCTAGGTGGTCCTGGCATTCGGATGATAAACGGAGCCAAACGAGTGTGTGATGCCTAGGCTAGCCTCAACTTCCTTCAACAATTTATTATTAAAGTGCGTGCCATTGTCGGATCTGATACGTCGCGGGACCCCATATCGTGGTATGAGTTCAGTTTTTAGCCATTTGACTACTGTCTTGGCGTCTTCATGTCTAGTGGGAATAGCTTCCACCCATCTAGAAAATCTATCTACCATTACCAACATGTACCTCTTTCCCTGTACTACATTCTCAGCTCCCATGTCTGTATAATCAATGCTTATATCTTGGAAGCAGGCGGTAGGTACCGGGAATGAGCCCATTGGCGAAGTGAATGGTTTCTTCACGTTGAAGGCCCCGCACACACTGCATTCTGCACAGTATAATGACACCATACTTTCCATGTGTGGATGCCACCATAACTGTGAGACATTGTCCAATGTCTGTCTCTTTCCTTCGTGTGTGGGGCGGTGTGCCTCTGGCAAGAGTAGTTGGCATAGCCTGGCTGGTGCTACCAGCCTTCCATCATGTGCTCTCCAGAGTCCATTTTTGTCTTGAGTGGCTCCTTTTCTCGTCCATTCCGTCCATTCATACGCTCCAGCTTTGGTTTGTATTTCTTGGATGTCTTTCGCTGTCAGTCTCGGAAGTGTTTGAGGTGTTTCTGGTCTCAGTATCATCTGTGATGATTCATAGCCTCCTGCTCTTTTGGCAGCCCTGTCTGCTGCATCATTTCCAGCACTTACTCTGGAATTCACTGTGTCATGTCCTTTGCATTTCATGATTGAGACTTTTTTGGGAAGCGCCATTGCTTTCACTAAGTCCTGGATTGCCTGCTGATGTTTGATTGGAGCTCCAGCTGACGTGGTGTAGCCTCTTCTTTGCCACATCGGGGCATCCACGTGTGCAGCTCCATGTGCATAAGCTGAGTCAGTGAATATGTTGATGGCTTTGTCTGCTCCTATTCTTAGAGCTGCGGTTAGGGCCTTAACCTCTGCCACTTGTGCTGACGCTGGTTGAGGCAAGATTCCGGACTCCAGCTCGACATGCTGGCCATCTGTTGTCTGCTGTACCACCGCATATGATGCTTGGTTTGTGCCATCCTCCTGTCGATAGCAACACCCATCGGTGTACAGCCATAATTCTGCAGTTAAGTCTACTGCATTGTCCAAGTCAGGTCTGATTTTGCTTTCCTGGATTGCAAGTTCAGCACATGTGTGTGGCTCTCCCGTGGTTCCAATGTTGGAGGCCATGTTTCTTTCGCTTGTCACAAACGTGATGTGTGGCTGAGTACATGTCTGTTGGAGTCTGGACTTGCGTGTGGCGCTGTAGGAAAATTCTTTGCTGGTTAAAAAGGCAGCCACTCCATGGCATGTGTGTACCTGTAGAGGGTGGCACATCACCACGTGTGCTGTCTTCTCCAATGCTTTTGCCAGGGCTGCAACATATCTTGCACATGATGTCTGACCGCTTTCAACTGTGTCCAGTTTTGATGAATGGTACATCAGCACATGTCTGTCTCCCCCTTTTTTCTGATACAGCACGGCGTTAAGAACGCTGTGGTGTTCAGAAACATCCAAATGAAACGGGGAGCCATAGTCCGGTGACATCAGTGCGGCAGAAGTCCATAGCAGTGAGGCAGTCAGATTACGATTTCCGGCCTCTGTCAGGAGTATGCGAAGGGGAGCGGTTCTGTGTTCAGGGAAAAGGAAACTGAACCAGAGCCCGTTGGCTGTCACTGTGGTGGGTACTGGTGGTAGTCAGTCCATTGCTGCATGGCTTGATTTGCTGCAGTCGGAGGCCAGGGAGGTTGTGGTGGAGGCGGGCCTGAGGATCCCATTGGCTGTATTGGAGGGCTCGGACAGTTACGGGCAAAATGACCAGGTTGTTGACAGTTGTAACAGTAATAAGTGGCTTGATTACTTTCACCTCCTCTACCTCTTCTTCTGCCTCCTCCACGTGGGCCTCCACGTCCTCTCGGTTGCCATTGTTGTGGCTGCTGCCACTGCTTGCAAAACCTGTGTAGTTACCATGGCGTTAACAGTGGGATCTGCAGGGCTGGATGTGGCCTCCGGGGTTGACACCAGTTGCTTCTTTGCTTCTTTTTCTTTTTCCACCATGTCAGAGAACTGTTTTCTCAACAATTTGACTTTTAAATTTTGCATCTCCTTTTTCTGCGTGTTATTGCCCTTGCGATGCTTCTCATGGTGATGGCGGAGATGAGAGGCCCATGTGGTAACATTCATGGCGTTAAGACTCACTATGTCAGAGCAAGCTGTCTTAACTGGTTCAGGTAAGCCTCCGAGGACTTTCTGTCTCCATAATTTCAGTGATGAGGTGGAACCATCATACGGTTCTCTCATAGCCCGCTGCCACAGCTTTTTAGAACGGGCCAGGAACTCATCAAAACTTTCCCCATCCTCACACTTCATATTTTCGATTAGGCCTTCATCTTCTAGTGTGGGGAACATGTCATGCAGTTGGTACCACATACATGCCGAAAATTGAATGTATGGCAAGGTGTCTGGTTCTGTTAGGGTTTATGTATTTTTCTCCGCTTTTACTGTCATGCGAGAGATAACTCTGTAGAAGCTGCAGAGTTACATCAAAGTGGCCTGGGTTTTGCTGCATAAACTCCGTACTAAATAACCGCCCCCCTCCTTCTCCTCCCTCTCTGTGAGCAGGCCAGGGTGTGAGGTCAATGAGAGGTTCAACCTCTCCTGCTGCATTCTTTTCCTCTACTCCCTTCTCTGGGATCTTGCTTCCTTTGTTGTCCCGCATCTGCAGAACCTGGATTTGTTGCTCTAACTCTTGTATTTTTTTTTATCATTTTCACTTCTCCATCCCCTTCTTCTATATCTAAAATGACGCTTTTAACTTGGGCCTGTCTTACTGGGGCCTGCATGGCTGGTTGGAAGAATGGGTTGCTACTTTTTATGATCGGATTATCATTACTATATGGGGGAGGGGACGGGGCCGTTGGGGTCTCTGGAGTTGGCAGTGGGGGATATATGTTGGGTGTAGTCTTTTCTTCTCCTTTGTCCTCCTCTTGTTGAAGAATTGGCCTCCACTTAGTTGAAAAGAACAAGTTTGCCACTCTGAAATTCTCTTCTTCCTCTTTTCTTGCTGCTTTCTTTGGGTGCACCGTGAAACGGCCTTTTTTCAACACTTTCTCTTCTTCTTTATCACTTTTTGCTTGTGAAAGTCTTTTCTTACTATCTTTAACCATGGCAACCAGCTGTCTTCTATCTGGGCTGCCCACCTCCGGTATCCACCCCGCCTTTTCCCATCTATTCAGCAACATTCCTCCTCTCCCTTCATCTCCTTTCTTTGTCCTTCCACTCTTCCTCAACACTTCCAACACTTTCACTCGATACGGAGTATCCATGATTTTATTCTTATTCTTATTATTTATCGTATATTTTATTTTCTCTTTTTTTTTTATCACGATATGTTATTTAAATTCAAAATACTTCAATTAACGCTATGAGTACCACTACGATCAGTCCCGCAAGAGCACCACACTGCACGATCAACAATTTTACACTCAGCAACTTCAAGCTTGTCTTCTATTGTTCAGGTGACAACGGCGGTCACAATATGAACGGAGGCTCGTTCAGGAATCAACCCAAGCACCTCACACTCGATCTCGTCACGAATATCATTTATCAAACTTGCAATCTTCTCTAATTCTAAGGCCTGTTCTTCTTCTATTAACTATACATCCCGTTATTTCTACGTCTTCCCCTGTCAAGGTTTATCGGTTGTAGTACAACTGGCGATGTGACTAAGTGAACGCCGGCTACCCCGCTGTAATAACCCTTCCCTTCTTTAAGGTTTAAAGAAGTTTATCGGTGAGACACAAACGGCGGTGCTCCCGAAGGAATCACTATCTCTTTATTTACTATTATTCTAAGGCCTGTTCTTCACATCTCTTTTCTCTTCCATTGACTATACATCCCGTTATTTCTACGTCTTCCCCTGTCAAGGTTTATCGTTTGTAGTACAACTGGCGATGTGACTAAGTGAACGCCGGCTACCCCGCTGTAATAACCCTTCCCTTCTTTAAGGTTTAACGTTGAGCCCCCGCTCCTTTTCTAGAAAGTTTCCCGGTTCCTGTTCTAGTAGGTTTTTCGGAGAACCCCCCTCTGTTAAAGAAGTTTATCGGTGAGACACAAACGGCGGTGCTCCCGAAGGAATCACTATATCTTTATTTACTTTTTAACACTAGCAATGTCCCCGTAACTATATCGTTCCCTCGCAAGGTTTTCAGACCCTATTGGTCTTCAGATACGACATAAAACGGACCACAATGTTTCTAAACAGAATTATAAACAAAACACATTGCTCTGCTCTCCACTTGATACAATCAATTTAAAATTTGCAGTCTAACGGTCACATACTTACACTCAGTACTTCTGATCACTTAATTTGGTTTTCATATACTACAATATGCAGAGTTTAATTAAATTGGTTCTGCTCACCATTTATTTATAGAGCGCGCTCGTGATCAGGTTCATGAGGTCAGCATGGAGCGTCTATGGTCCTTCCAATAGAGTCGGCAGTGGAGAATGACTCAGGAACATTGACCTGGAGTTAAGGAACCCACGCTCCCTGCTCCGTAGGATTCAACACGTTCAGTTTAGATTAAACCATCCTCTGCTACCAATTTGTTGGGAATCCTACATTTAATGACTCACTGCCAGACTGAGATATCTTGTATCAAAAGTATTTAATTACTAAACTAAGCAGAGCAATGCATTCCGGGCATTTATACGTGCACGGTCCTGATGGGGACGTCTGACTAGTTCAGATGTCCCTGAAACAAAAGGCGCTTAAACAGAGTGCGCTGAGTGTATATTGGATTCTCCTTGTGGAGCCCATTGGTCAATCCTACAAAGAGGCGGAGTCCTTTGCATAGTTTACAGTCTTCTGGTTGGAGCACTGGGTATTCTCCACCCACTCTGGCTCATGAATCTTGGATCCGGTTCGACTCTCTTCCGCTATCACTTCCTGTGTCATTTGGTATTTGAGTTTCAAAGTAAAACAAAGATGGAGGAAAACCGGATGTTGTTGCACTTCCTATCAGGGCGCTCCAGCTGTCGTTATGTTATTATCTCTATGTGTTAATGTTGACTGTGCTCTCTGATATATATCTAATTATTTCCAACAGACTCGCTGTAAATGGTATTCCATAAGATAATTTCTATTGCAAACTCATCAAGTTTAAAAAAAATATGCTTATCGGCAGAACACGGCCCACTTAAATGTTTGAGCCGTAACAGGTGGAGGAGCAGGTTTATCATATTTCCCAGCGGAGTACTGCACTTGGATCAACTTGCATAGTTTGCTTTTTGGCCATTATCATGGAGAAATACAATCTTTACAATCTGTCCAACATACAACACCCAATATCCCTGCAGTCTTGATTAAGATTAGGAAACACTTCTTACTTGTATGGGAATTGCAATTGCAGCAGTAAAACAGCTAGATATTCAATGAAAACTACAACATTTAGGATTTCTTTAGATAAACTAAAATACTTTGTTTTCCATAATAAAATTGTATACTTCCTAACCAAATTAAATAATTTAAACACCCATTGGTTTATCAGATCCGATAGGATTAGTTGGATTAAAGATGCATTGTAAAAAATATGAAAATAAAATAAAAAGTGTTGTAATCTCAAGAGCTACAAGCTAGAGCAAAAGCTTTGACCTATAGAAACTTTAGACACAATCTATATTAAAAATATCTTCATCCCTTCTACCTGGCAGGTACATTTAAACAAACACAACCTCTGAGGTCACCCTATAAACACTTCTATGAACAACACAAGTTTACAGACAAATAAACCCACTGAAAGTCAAAAAGAGCAAACAGAGAAGCAGAGAAACAGACCAAGAGCCACCATTTAGAGTGCATGACAGGTGAGTATTGATCAAGGAGGACGCTTGACTATTGATTTGAGGAAGGTTGATGTCAGAGGAGACACTGCAGCTCGAAGAGGAAGTTTTTTGCAAGAAAAGACAACGGCAGAACCTACCGGGTCATGGTTTGCCATCGGACTCAGGTCAGCAAAGAGTGCACAGTGGATGTGATCGCTGGTGGGTGTAGCTTTTTCACACCGGTCGTTTACTCAGTCACCAAGCAGTGGTTAGAGCATGCTGCCACATCAACGCCACTTCTTTGTGTTTTCTTCTTCTCTACTTTCTACTCTACTGTGTGTTTGTCACCGACCTTCATCCAGCAAGAACAGGTCTGCCTTCCCTGCCTGACACCTCCCACTTCCAGCAGCCACCATTCTCTCAGACTTTCATTCCCCTGCTCACTGGTATAGGCGTGCCCAGTGCACCAGATTTCCACCTGCCAGACCGGTTTTGTGGCCGACCGAGACTGTCGAGAGTGTGGCTCAAATGACACCAGCTGAGCAGCCAGGGCCCTGAACCAAAATGTCTTATCCTCCGCAGAGAAAGAACTTTACTTGTTATCCCATAACAGCTCATGTCCCCATAATTAATGTGTGTTCAAAATTGTAAATGCGCCACTCATGTGTGGCCTTTTTTGAGTCTGCCTTCCTCTGATTTCTTAATTTTGTCAGGCCGGAATTGAACCCGGGACGCTGGCTTCGTATGCCAGCGCGCTGGCACGAGAGCTACGAGGACTCAGTTGCGGTTGCTTGCAAAATTGGTACTTTATTAGCAGTCTTCCAGCAGAGGATATTCCAACAAATGATATTCCTACTCAAAGGATATAGTTCACAAATGATAGTTCCGCCAACGGCGTTAATCCAGGAAGATTCCCAAAAAATAAATTGTTCCCCCAACTGCAGCGTTCATTCAAAAAGGTTACAAACATAAATTGTTCCACCAACGGTAGCGTTACTCCAGAGAGAAAAAAACAAACACATTCCACAGAAAACTGGAGACAGGTTCACTCACGCACGACTGTATCAGTCAGCACTCTCCCACAAGCGGCTGAGAACCGCCACACCAGAATAGCCCGCGCTCGGCTAAAGGCTCACTTGCCTAGATGTCGTGACTAATACTGCAGCGAAGAGCAAGTGCAACAACACTGGTACTTATACTCCCCCCGGCACTGAACATGACTCTCCTAACGAGCAGATTGGAAACAGGTGAGCGCCCGTAATCAAGTGAGGGCGCATGATAGAGCGCAGGTGAGTACCTCCAAACAAAACCCCACATTAACCCACATGAGCCCTTGTCCCAGTCCCCCCCTTTGGCCACCAGGCGTCGCCAATGTTCCATATTGTCCTGGAGTCTGCCACTGATCGTGACAGTACCCCCTCCCTTAGGGGCGTCTCCGGACGACCCCTGGGCGATCAGGATGCTCACGATGGAAATCCCTGATGAGGGTCTTGTCAAAAATGTTCCGGGTTGGAACCCATTCGCGTTCCTCCGGCCCGTACCCCTCCCAGTCTACCAGGTACTGCATCCCGCGCCCCACCCGTCGGGAGTCCAGCAGCCGGCGAACCGTGAAGGCGGGCTGCCCGCCCATGATGCTAGGAGTCGGGGGAGGCCTGGAAGCCGTAGCCAGAGGAGAGGATCGAAAAGGTCGCAGCAAGGAAACGTGGAAAGAGGGGTTCACCCTCCACGATCGAGGAAGCTGGAGCTGGTAGGTCACTGGATTGATCCTCTTGACGATCTTGTACGGACCAATAAACCTGGGAGCCAGCTTGCGAGACTCCACACGTAAGGGGATGTCCCGTGCCGACAGCCACACCTTCTCCCCCGGACGGAACGAAGGAGCAGGTCTCCGGCGCCGGTCAGCCTGGACCCGGTTGGACTCCGCCGTGCGCAGGAGGGCCTGCCGAGCCTTCTTCCAGACCCGTCTGCACCGCTGCATGTAGCGCTGCATCGACGGCACCCCAATCTCCACCTCTTGCTCCCCGAACAACGGCGGCTGGAACCCGAACTGACACTGGAAGGGAGAGAGGTTAGTAGCAGACGACTGGAGGGTGTTACGTGCATATTCCGCCCAAGGCAGCCACGAGCTCCAAGTCGCAGCGTTGTCTGCCACCAGCGTCCGCAGCGTGGACTCCAGCTCCTGGTTCAGCCGCTCTGTCTGCCCGTTGGACTGAGGGTGGAAGCCGGAGGAGAGACTGGCCGTCGCCCCGATGATCTTACAGAAGGCCCGCCACACCCGGGAGGCGAATTGGGGACCTCGGTCGGACACGATATCCTGAGGGAGGCCAAACACTCGGAACACGTTATCAAACACGAGCTTCGCAGTCTCAAGGGCCGAAGGCAATTTCGGAAGTGGCAGAAACCGACAGGCCTTAGAGAACCGGTCGACAATAACCAAAATCACAGAGTTACCTTCGGATACCGGAAGACCCGTGACGAAGTCCATTGAGACGTGGGACCATGGGCGGCGCGGAATCGGGAGTGGATGCAGCAACCCCTGGGGCCGCTGGTGAGGGTTCTTGCTCCGCGTGCAGACAGAGCAGGCCCCCACGAATGATGTCACGTCCTTGGCCATTCCAGGCCACCAGAACCGTCGCCGAAGGAACTCTAGTGTCCGTTGGGCCCCAGGGTGTGCGGTAATATGCGACGCGTGGCCCCACTCCAGTACTGGCGAGCGGACGCTCCGGGGAACAAAAAGGAGACCGGGTCGCTCTGGACCCGGACCGGGCTCGTCCCGCTGTGCTCTCCGAACCTTGGCCTCTATCCCCCACCGAATGGACGCCAAAATCCTCGAGCCCGGGATGACCGACCTCTCCTCCTGGTCCGGATCCGCTGTGGAAAACTGCCGGGATAAGGCATCGGGCTTGGTGTTCTTAGACCCTGGACGGTAGGAGAGAGTAAAGTCAAAACGGGAAAAGAATAGAGACCACCGGGCCTGTCGCGGATTGAGACGCCTTGCCGCCTGGAGGTATTCCAGGTTCCGGTGGTCCGTCCACACCAGGAACGGGTGTTGGGCCCCCTCCAACCAGTGTCTCCACTCCTCCAGCGCCATCTTAACGGCCAACAGTTCCCGGTCGCCAACATCATACCGGGACTCCGCGGGACTCAGCCTATGAGAAAAAAAGGCGCAAGGGTGAAGCTTGCCCTCCGGAGCCCTCTGGGAAAGGATAGCCCCTACCCCCACCTCCGAGGCATCCACCTCCACGATGAAGGGCCGGGCAGGGTCAGGGAGAACGAGGATGGGTGCAGACGAAAAGCGGGCTTTGAGTTCGCGGAACGCCTTATCTGCCCCGGGACTCCACTCGAACGGCCCCCTACCCTTCTTGGTAAGAGCAGAGATAGGCTCCGCCACTGAGCTGAACCCCCGGATGAACTTCCTGTAGAAGTTAGCAAACCCCAAGAACCGCTGGACCCCCTTGATGGACTTAGGTGGATCCCAGTCCCTCACCGCCTTGGTCTTCCTCGGGTCCATCTCCACCTGACCCTCTCGGAGGATGAAACCTAAGAACGCCACCTCAGACCTGTGGAACTCACACTTCTGTGGTTTAACAAAAAGGTGGTTCTGAAGGAGCCTCCGAAGCACCTGCCGAACGTGCCGGCGGTGGTCCTGCAGGGAGCTGGAAAAAATCAAAATGTCATCCAGGTACACAAAGACAAAACGGTTAATCATGTCCCGGAGACAGTCATTAATAAGAGCCTGGAAGACGGCCGGCGCGTTGGTAAGGCCAAAAGGCAAAACCTGGTACTCATAATGACCTGAAGGTGTGTTGAAGGCCGTCTTCCATTCGTCCCCCTTCCGGATGCGGACCAGGTGGTAGGCATTCCGCAAATCCAGTTTGGTAAAGATGGTTGCCCCTGCCAGGAGGTCGAAGGCGGTTGACATCAGCGGTAGAGGGTAGCGGTTCCGAATGGTGATCTTGTTCAGCGCCCTGTAGTCAATACAGGGCCTCAGGGTTCCGTCCTTTTTACCAACAAAAAAGAACCCCGCTCCTGCTGGTGACGTCGAGGGTCGGATGAAGCCAGAGGCCAATGCCTCCCGGATGTACACGTCCATGGCCTTCTGTTCGGGGCGGGAAAGTGAGAAGATTCTCCCACGGGACGGACTGGTACCCGGGTGCAGCTCGATCGCGCAGTCGTAGGACCGATGAGGGGGAAGCGTGGCGGCCCGGCTCTTGCTGAAAACCTCCTTCAGGTCCAGATACTCCACGGGAACCTGAGAAAGCTCAGAGGGGTCGGGGGGACATGGAGGCCGAACAAGAGAGTCAGAAAAAAGACATGTAGCTTGGCAGGTAGGACCCCACTCCAGAATGCGGCCAGTAACCCAGTCGACATGGGGATTGTGACGGTTTAGCCACGGGTACCCTAGAATGACCGGAAACTTAGGGGAACAGATTAAACAGAACTCAATTTCCTCACAGTGATTAGCCATCCGTAATCTCACCTGAGAAGTCGCCCGAGTCACCCTGCCACTCCCCAGCGCTTGTCCGTCCAGAGCTGTGACGGCTAGGGCTGTATCGAGGGAGACCAGCGGAATCCCGAGCCTCCGTGCCAATCCTTCGTCCATAAAATTGCCAGCTGCTCCTGAGTCCAACAGAGCCTGACAAGAGTAGTCCGTTGCCCCCCAGGAGACGGAAACCGACAGGTATACCGCCTGATCGGAGGGCGGGGAGGAGGGGTTGGTACCCGTCACGACCCTCCCCTGGTCGGACGGGCCTGGTCTTTTCCCCGGAGGTCGGGGCAGGACGAGCGGCGATGACCGAGATCCCCACAGAACAGACAGCGCCCCTCCCGCAGCCGCCGCTCTCTCTCCTTGGCCGGCAGTCGGGCTGCACCTATCTGCATGGCCTCAGGATCCTCATGGACCAGCGAACTCCTGGCCCCTTCCTGAGATGTCTTCCAAGCAGACTCCTGCTCCCGG
Organism: Cottus gobio; assembly: GCA_023566465.1. Taxonomy (NCBI): domain Eukaryota; kingdom Metazoa; phylum Chordata; class Actinopteri; order Perciformes; family Cottidae; genus Cottus; species Cottus gobio. Next base: position 15,947,508 of record CM042220.1, read on the forward strand.
TGGCGTTCCCTCAGCCGAGTGTCCAGCCGGATAGCATGGGCGATCAGGGGCTCGAGGTCCGTAGGACAGCCCACTGAGGCCAGCCCGTCCTTCAGGGAACCCACAAGGCCGTGGTGAAAAGCGGTAACCAGCGCCGGCTCATTCCACTCACTCGCCTTTGCGAGGGTGCGGAATTCGATGGCGTAATCCGCTACGCTCCGCTGGCCCTGGCGTATGGTCATCAGGCGCCCTGCCGCGTCCTGACCGACGGCCCTCTGGTCAAAGACCAATAACATCTCCTCCCGAAATGCCGCAAAAGTCAGACACTCTGACCCCTGTTTCTCCCATATCGCCGTAGCCCACTCCAAAGCTCTGCCAGAGAGGGAGGTAATTACATATGCGATACGAGACCTGTCGGTAGGGAAGGTTACGGGGCGGAGGTCAAAGTTCAGGCTGCACTGGGTCAGGAACCCTCGGCACCCACCTAGATCGCCATTGTAGCGCTGCGGTGGGGGTAACTGCGGCTCCGGACCGGAGCGAACAGGAGACGCTGCATAAACTGGTGTCGGTGGCGTTGGCAGCGCCGCCTCAACCTGGCCCAGGGACTGCACTGCCTGGTCGATGCGCCCTAAGTCCGCTCGCTGGCGCGCCAGCGCCTCGCGCTGGACCGCCAAGCTTTCACGCAACTGCACCAACACCTGCTCGTGCTGGTCAAGGCGTGCCTGGGCGCGGAGAAACGCCTCCATCATCCGCTCTACTTTTTCCCATCGCTGTTCGGCTGCAACCGCTGGGTCCATCTTTGGCTGCAGTATTCTGTCAGGCCGGAATTGAACCCGGGACGCTGGCTTCGTATGCCAGCGCGCTGGCACGAGAGCTACGAGGACTCAGTTGCGGTTGCTTGCAAAATTGGTACTTTATTAGCAGTCTTCCAGCAGAGGATATTCCAACAAATGATATTCCTACTCAAAGGATATAGTTCACAAATGATAGTTCCGCCAACGGCGTTAATCCAGGAAGATTCCCAAAAAATAAATTGTTCCCCCAACTGCAGCGTTCATTCAAAAAGGTTACAAACATAAATTGTTCCACCAACGGTAGCGTTACTCCAGAGAGAAAAAAACAAACACATTCCACAGAAAACTGGAGACAGGTTCACTCACGCACGACTGTATCAGTCAGCACTCTCCCACAAGCGGCTGAGAACCGCCACACCAGAATAGCCCGCGCTCGGCTAAAGGCTCACTTGCCTAGATGTCGTGACTAATACTGCAGCGAAGAGCAAGTGCAACAACACTGGTACTTATACTCCCCCCGGCACTGAACATGACTCTCCTAACGAGCAGATTGGAAACAGGTGAGCGCCCGTAATCAAGTGAGGGCGCATGATAGAGCGCAGGTGAGTACCTCCAAACAAAACCCCACATTAACCCACATGAGCCCTTGTCCCAGTCCCCCCCTTTGGCCACCAGGCGTCGCCAATGTTCCATATTGTCCTGGAGTCTGCCACTGATCGTGACAAATTTCACTTCTGTTTTCACTTTTACATTCACTTCCTGAATGATCAATATCTTCATCTCTCAGCTCCTGATGCCTCTCCAGTTTGGCAAATTATTTTTTTCTCAGTTGCTGTCACTTGAGACTATACATCTCTTGCCCCTAGACCATTTCTGTTCCTATTTCCATAATGTCTGGTTGACCAGTACGTGTCAAGTTCAGGAAATTCAACAAAGCTAAGTCTTCACTGTGTCTTTCTTTGTAAGCTTCCCGCAGCTTACAGGAGCTTCTCAGTGTGTGCTTTTCCTGCATCTTTCACCCCAACAAGATATATTGTCAGGAACCATCTAGCCGGTGGGTGCTGTGTGCTAAGGGAGACCTGTGCTTCTATTGCCTTGGTGCTGAGCACCTGCTTTTTGTGAATAAACAACATCATTATGAACATAGGGCATTGATGTGGCCTAGTGGTCTAAGATGCATACCACATGACCACAATGTCCCAGATTTGAACCTTGTTCAGGACTTTTGTAGCACATCATCCTCCAACCTCTCTCTCTCCACATTTCCTTTGTCAAAACTCTGTGCTTTAACACATTAAAGTAAAATCTCACCAAAATGTATCAAACCATAAATGTTAAGCATTCATAATATTAAAGTGCTGAAATACAGAACTGGGTAGTAAAACCTTTAAAGTTCAAACAAACTGTGTGTCTTTCTGTGTTTAAAAAAAAAAACGTTATTATTTTTGAGTTTATGAGAAGCACTACAAGATTCAATGTGAAGATGTGATCAACTTGAGGTTGATATTCTATACAGTCTTCCTATGTGCATGTATCCACACCTCACATACCAACTGACTCGTGAGAGAAGTCCCCTTTGTTAACACCCTCAGATGATCTCTGACATTAATGTGGCGTCCCACAGTTCCCATTTACTCAGCAACTCTCTGTCGGCCTGCTAACTCAGGACTTGCTCGGTTTGCATTTACCAGGAACTAAAACTTGAAGAGTCTCATGTGAAAAGAAGGTGAGAAACGGAGAGAGGAACTGTGGCGACATTTTTGGCTGTAATTAAGAGAAAAGTGCTTTCTCAGAAATCAAACCATATTTTATTTTTTATTTTTAAGTATTAGACTTAGAGTATAAGTGTTTAATCAAAGTAGAGCAAATTATCAACTAATAATTTCCCAGGTAGCCAGCGGACTCGGCCGTATTGCGGCTGAGTGGCGGCTGACTCGGCTGAGTTTCGGCTTGATGCGGCCAAATGTGAGCCAGTGTCGGCCCATTTGATTTTTGCCATATATGGCCCAGATGTAGCTGTTACATACATGGGCCTATTCTGGCTGGGACATGGCAGCCGGGTTTATCGGCAACCAGCACTGAAACAGGCTCTGGCCCGTTGATGGTTGCCGTATCTGGGCCTTATCTGGCATCACAGAAAATGGCCTATTCTGGCTGGGACATGGCAGCCGGGTTTATCGGCAACCAGCACTGAAACAGGCTCTGGCCCGTTGATGGTTGCCGTATCTGGGCCTTATCTGGCATCACAGAAACGGGCCTATTCTGGCTGGGACATGGCAGCCGGGTTTATCGGCAACCAGCACTGAAACAGGCTCTGGCCCGTTGATGGTTGCCGTATCTGGGCCCTATCTGGCATCACAGAAACGGGCCTATTCTGGCTGGGACATGGCAGCCGGGTTTATCGGCAACCAGCACTGAAACAGGCTCTGGCCCATTGATGGCGGAAGAATCTGGGCCTTATCTGGCATCACAGAAACGGGCCTATTCTGGCTGGGACATGGCAGCCGGGTTTATCAGCAACCAGCACCGAAACAAGCTCTGGCCCGTTGATGGCGGAAGAATCTGGGCCTTATCTGGCATCACAGAAATGGGCCTATTCTGGCTGGGACATGGCAGCCGGGTTTATCGGCAACCAGCACTGAAACAGGCTCTGGCCCGTTGATGGTTGCCGTATCTGGGCCTTATCTGGCATCACAGAAACGGGCCTATTCTGGCTGGGACATGGCATCCAGGTTTATCGGCAACCAGCACTGAAACAGGCTCTGGCCCGTTGATGGTTGCCGTATCTGGGCCTTATCTGGCATCACAGAAACGGGCCTATTCTGGCTGGGACATGGCAGCCGGGTTTATCGGCAACCAGCACTGAAACAGGCTCTGGCCCGTTGATGGTTGCCGTATCTGGGCCCTATCTGGCATCACAGAAACGGGCCTATTCTGGCTGGGACATGGCAGCCGGGTTTATCGGCAACCAGCACTGAAACAGGCTCTGGCCCATTGATGGCGGAAGAATCTGGGCCTTATCTGGCATCACAGAAACGGGCCTATTCTGGCTGGGACATGGCAGCCGGGTTTATCAGCAACCAGCACCGAAACAAGCTCTGGCCCGTTGATGGCGGAAGAATCTGGGCCTTATCTGGCATCACAGAAATGGGCCTATTCTGGCTGGGACATGGCAGCCGGGTTTATCGGCAACCAGCACTGAAACAGGCTCTGGCCCGTTGATGGTTGCCGTATCTGGGCCTTATCTGGCATCACAGAAACGGGCCTATTCTGGCTGGGACATGGCATCCAGGTTTATCGGCAACCAGCACTGAAACAGGCTCTGGCCCGTTGATGGTTGCCGTATCTGGGCCCTATCTGGCATCACAGAAACGGGCCTATTCTGGCTGGGACATGGCAGCTGGGTTTATCGGCAACCAGCACTGAAACAGGCTCTGGCCCGTTGATGGTTGCCGTATCTGGACCTTTTCTGGCATCACAGAAACGGGCCTATTCTGGCTGGGACATGGCAGCCGGGATTATCGGCAAACAGCACTGAAACAGGCTCTGGCCCGTTGATGGTTGCCGTATCTGGGCCTTATCTGGCATCACAGAAACGGGCCTATTCTGGCTGGGACATGGCAGCCGGGTTTATCAGCAACCAGCACTGAAACAAGCTCTGGCCCGTTGATCTGAATCTGGGCCGAATCTGGCATCATAGAAGTGGACCTAAACTGGCTGGAACATGTGGAGATAAAGAAAATGTATTGCTACAAACTGTCTGATACAATTCTAATGTGTTAAGCATTTTTAATATGATTTTTCGTTGACTCACTGGGTGTATGCTATGAATGCTTATCAATTGCAACGTTAAGTTCTGGGTCTCAACGGCAGATTCATAAGCAGAAAGTTACAGAAGTCAGATAAGGAAACATGACCAAATAAGGAGTTATAAGCCTGAAGTTGAAAACAAGAACCAGATAGGGGGGTCTGTTTCAGTAAGTAGGGAGTGCCGAAGGTCACGTGATTTCTTGGAATGACTACGATATGGAGCAGATAAAGGCAAAGTCAAATCAGAAGACAACAACACACATCACTCAATACTGATGTATCGAAGGCTGCAAAAGTGCTAAAACTCGGGGCTCGGGGAGTTCCAGAAAATATAAGTTCTCTGGGCGCAGTCGGGCAGTTAATTACAATTGTGGTCTGTCGGGTTGCTAAGGGACATAGACGACTGATTTTTGTATTTGTGAGTGCACTCTTCATTCTAAGATGGCCGCAGATGGCAGCCTCAATGTCGCGCTTTTGTGTTTTTTAAGCTTTTAGCAGTTTTTAGCTCTCAGCTTTCTGGTTACATTCACCAGGGAATTCACTCAACAAGCTTACTAAACTTGGAAGAGATTCTAGCAGTAGGACTTCCAGGTTTGGTCCACAATGGTCAGTCTTAATCCCTGGCTACCACATCGCTAGCCAGCACGAGCCCACCTGTTTACCTTTGCAGGATCTTTCTGTCAGGTTAGCAGACTCCGCTAGCCACCACCGCACCAGGTTGACCTCCATTCTCCAGGCAGGATCGTCAGGCTAACAGGCTGGTAGCTTGGAAGGGCTACCAGCCTGTTAGCCTGACAACCTTCTGGCTCATCTCCAATCTTCCCTTCCCATCAAAAATACTGCATTGTCGGCTGCACAACGCATAGCCCACCTCATCTCCAACAATCTGTTTGAGCCATTTCCGCTCCCAGCCCAGCACTGAAACAGCTTCTCAAAGTCACCAACAACCTCCTCTCCTCAGACTCCGGTCACCTCAACATTCTCATTCTTCTCGATGTCACTGCAGCTTTCAACATCATCAACCACAACATCCTTCTCTCCAGCCTCAAATCACTGTCTCCTGGCTTAAATCATATCTAACAGACAACAGCTGTTCATTACCATCAACAACTGCACCTCCTCCACTGCTGTCTCAAGGCGTCCCCCAGGGGTCGGTGCTTCGTCCTCTTCTGTTGATCCTCTGCTTCTTCGTAATATTTTAAAAAATCTGGCATATCTTGTCTCAAAGCGATGCAGAACAATTGATTCACTCATTTGTTACTTCTAGACTGTATTACTGTAACTCCTTATTATCAGGCTGCTCTGGTCTCTCCAGTTGATCTAGAATGCTGCAGCTTGTGTACTAACGAGGACTAGGAAGAGAGATTACATAGCCCTAACCCTAACCCTTCTCCAGAACCTCCACTGGCTCTCCATCCCACAACGGATATCCAATACAAAAATCGTTCTCCTCACTCACAAAGCCCTCCATGATCAGGCCCCCACCTACCTCACCGACCTGCTCCACCACCACACTCCATCCTGTCGGCTTCGCTCCTCTGATGCCAACCTCCTATCCATCCCACATAGGACCAAGCACCGGACATGGGGTGACAGAGCCTTCTCCATAGCTGCCCCATCTCTCACCAATCTCATCCGAGACTGCACTGACCTTTCCATATTCAAATTTAAAATCAAAACCCATCTCTTCAGAACTGCTTTTAATGTGTGATTGTGTGCTCTATGTTTTTATAGTTTTTTTATTGCTCTTTTATGATGATTTTAAACGTTTATGAAGTGTCTTTGAGTATTATGAAAAGTGCTATATAAATAAAAGTGCTATATAAATAAAATGATTTCTTGGGCCAGAAGACTATTCAATCTTCCATTTCGTGGCTCGTCTTCATTTTGGAAGCTGATGCAGGGTAAAATGAGTGGGGAGAGAGTCATAATAATGTTGCAACCTTGTGCGGGAACGGCAGGTGCAGAAACACAAAACTCACACACATTCTTATCAGAATCAGAATCAGTTTTATTGGCCATATGTGAGTAAAGAGAATTTGACTGGTTACATGTTGCTTTATGATGATTTTATTACTTAATGTAATAAATAAATTAGATCACATTACATGTATGTAATAACATTAAGATATCCCTCAAAGTTGTCTCTCTCATATAAACCTACACAGTAAAAAAGTATTTTAAACTGGCTTTATAAATGTTTTAAATAATAGTTGTAAAAGAAAAAAGCGACCACTAGGGGACCTGTATAAAAGGACCGGACCTCATTCGCGCTCTTTCTCCAAGGACATCCGCCTTTGTGGTAAGTACCAGCATTATTAAATTGTTCAATACTAAGTTTCAGGTCTTTTCGAGTTGAAACCAGCTAACGCTAATAAAGTCATTTCCACATGAAATACATTTTATTTAGCGGCTCGATTCATCCAACTGAGCCTAAAGCCTAAAGGGGAGGTCAGCACGTTAGCTAGTAAACGTGTCCCGGGGAATGCTGTTAGCTTACGACCAACCACGATGTTTGAGCACATGCATATAACAACGTACTGCATCGTATACCATAGCGGACCCGTTTTCAGCGGGTCGCGGACCCGTGTCCGGTTCGTCGCGGACCCGTTTTCAGTGGTCACGGGACTTTGCATGGGCAAAAAAAAAAAATCCTATGCTTTTTTTTTTAAGGCACTTTATAACGCAGGAGCGTGCTGTCTACTCACTCCTCAGTGCTGCATTCACAACACACTTTACTTGCGTAAGTTTAGACACCAGACTATTTGTGATAGTTCACTTCATTCCCGACCTTTTATTTATGTTTGTGCATGAAAGCATTGCTGAGTCTGTTAAAAAAGGCTGAAGTTATACAATTATTATGTGTGTTGTATTACATTAAGATGCACTTTTTGATTTTTAATTGAGTGTAAAAGGGAATATTTCTAACCAGCTTTTTTGTGTTGGCATACTGTGAGATTCTGTACTATCTCAGGCTCAAACTGCACCATTTTTTCATTAAATCAATTTGAGAAGTTGAACATGTCCCTCCTTTGGGTCTCGGCCTGTCATTCAGGGGTGATGGTGCAGCCAGACTAGTTGAGAACCACTGCCCCAGACCACGTGCATGTTCTTATTTGCTAGTTATGTCCTTCTCAACTGTGACAAAAAAGCTTTGAACAAAGTTAATATAATAACAAGCGTTTGATCTTTGTCTTTGTTATTTTCTCAGTTTTAAGTTTGATCTTTGATAGAGTAATGTGGGTTTCTTAACCCAAAATCAAATGTATTTATGTCATAATAACAGAGAGATTTGCTTACATATATTTTTACATTTATATAAATGCATGTACAATATTTTTACACTTGAATAAACAATATGTTCGGTAGTAGTTAAATTTATACAGTGTTACAGTTACAACCGGCCCTTTTAGGGCGACCATGATCCTGATGTGGCCCGGGGTGAAAATTAGTTTGACACCCCTGGTGACTTGATTTTTTCTTTACTTTTAATAGATGGATATTTTCTAATATACAGTAATATTAGAGCTCTCTTTTCACTTTATTGTCCTAAAATACTGGGGCATTTACCATGAAAAAAAGATATTTGTCTTACTTAAAACTCAGGGGAATAAAAATTGATTTACTACATCATTTAAAAAATAAAATGTGTATATGCTAAAGATGGCACAGTATTATTGATGCAGGCATGCCACCTTAATGGCTTGTACATAAAAAAAAAGTGTATATAAAAAAAAATGCAGTACCTTTATACAAGGGCTTAGAGATGTATTGTGAATTGTTTAAACTCTGTAATATCAATGAGAATACATAATTTAGTTATTAAAATCACCAAATGTTTTTCCAGGGCATATAAATCACAACAAGATTTTTGTTGTTAGCCTAACACTGTAATTTTTGTCTTTCCAGACTACAGGTTTGCAGCCATATAGACCTGCAGTGACTTGACAACCTTCCATCCCTGGTCCTCTTTTGGTTTGAACTATTTTGGTATTTGCACCTGTTCACAATGGCTGAGCGTTACTCTGACTACATTAAGTCCTCTAATCTGCGTCGAAAGTCAGCATCCACCGTCATTAGACGTCTTGAAACACTCTCTAACATTCAAAGCTGCGTTACTCAGGCATTTGATCCCATTGACAGTTCAGAGAAAAATGTGGTTGACAGTGATCAGGAGTTTGAAAATATGATTGAGTGTGGAGCAGAGACTGTGATGGAAACTAATTGCAGAGGCGAATCTTTGACGGAAACTGAGTCTAGATGTAAGACTGGGATGGAACATGAATGTGGAGCAGAGACTATGATGGAAAGGGAATGTGGAGCCCATTTTCAGGAAGAACCAGAGTTCAGAAATGAGGCTGATGGGGATAATAGTAAAAAGCCAAGCCTCAGTGCTAGCTTGGTTAATTGGGCCTTGGAGTATAGCATCACTTTGGTTGCATTAACTGCCTTGCTGTCTATTTTGAGGTGTCACCATCCATCACTGCCTAGAGATGCCAAGACACTCCTCGGTACTAGAAGGGACTACACGATAAAGCAAATTGCAGGTGGCTCATACTTTTACTTTGGGATCGTGAATGCAATTTCCAGTTTCTTGAAGCAAAATTGGACCAAAATTCCAGATCTGCACACAATTAAACTCCAACTTAATTTTGATGGTCTTCCTCTGTTTAAAAGTTCAAGTGTCCAGTTATGGCCAATTTTGGGGTTGGTGCAAGGGTTTGAATTTAAGAAACCTTGCTTGATTGGATTGTTTGGGGGCAATTCAAAACCATACCCTCCGGGACAATACCTTGGAGATCTAGTGAGGGAGATTAAAATCCTGTCATCTGGTTTTGCTTTGAATGGAAAAACTTTGTTCATAAAAGTAACATCCATTATGTGTGATGCCCCTGCACGAGCGTACATTAAAGCCATCAAATCTCACACTGGCTATGCAGGGTGTGATAAGTGCACATCATATGGGCTTCGTATAGGTAGCAGAATGACTTTTCCTGACACAAAAAGCCCCTTAAGAACCGATGAGAGCTTTAGGCTTCAAACGGATGAGGAACATCACAAAGACAACTCCCTACTCACAGAGACAGGCATAGGGATGGTGTCTATGTTTCCCCATGATTACATGCACCTGGTCTGTTTAGGTGTGATGAGAAAGCTCCTAGAGCTTTGGGCAGGGAGCAAAGGTCCATTAAGTTGCCGCTTGCTCTCAAAGAGAGTAAATAAATTATCAAGCACTCTGTTGGCTTTAAAATGCCACATTCCTTCTGAGTTTGCCAGAAAGCCAAGGTCAGTGGATGAGAGACACAGGTGGAAGGCTACAGAATTTAGGCAATTACTCTTGTATACTGGGCCAGTTGCACTGCTAGGTGTACTCAGTTCACCTGTGTACAATAACTTTATGTTACTTAATGTTGCCATATCAATTTTGATGTGCCCAACACTTTGTCCAGTTCTCTGTGATTTTGCAAAAACACTACTAGTCTCTTTTGTAGAACACTTTGGCCAGCTTTATGGGAGGGAACATCTTGTGTACAATGTTCATGGTCTTATTCATCTCAGTGATGATGCAAAAGAACATGGTTTCTGCTTGGAAAACATTTCTGGCTTTCCTTTTGAAAATTTCCTTGGCCAAATTAAGAAGATGGTTCGAAGCCCACAGTTCCCAGTTGCACAGATTGTGAGACGTATCTCAGAGTTTGAAAATGTAACTCGCTGCAGAGATGCAAGAGATGGTTCAAAACTGAAAATCTCTCACAATGAAGGCCCAGTGCCATCACATATACAATCAGTCGGTCAGTACAAAGAAATAAGTCTTCCAGAGTTTTCTGTCAAGTTATGTACTGGTGACAACTGCATCAGGAGTAATGGCAGAATAGGCATAGTCAAAAATATAATTGTGGTTGAGGGGGATCCGTGTTTGGTGTATAATGAGTTCACCCAGTCCTCAGACTTCTTTGACTATCCAATAAAGTCAAGCCAGATAGGGATGTTCCTTCTTGATGACTTATCTCAGGATCTAAAATGTGTGAAGGTGGATGATAGTGTTTCAAAATATGTACTTCTTCCATTCAAGAACAAATTTGTAGGAATGCCTTTACATCATGTGTTGTAACAGTTGAAACCTCTAGGGATTCTGTCTGTTTGGGTCTAAATGATCACAGGCAGATGATTATTATTTGCCATGCATTATTTGTCATGCAGATTAATATCACATTATTTCTTGTTTCTCACAGTATTTTTGAAATATGCAATTAGAAAGAGTCCTTAACATTGAGTCCTGCATGGCGTGACGAGTTGTCTTAGAATTTGAAAAAAATATTTTTAATTTACAGAAAATGTACCACATAGTGGAATTTACCGATACCGGGGACACGGAAATTGTTCCCGGCCAATGGGTAAAAGATGGGAGAGCGGTTTGGCCTCCTTTTAAGGACAGACAAAGGTGCGACAAGGCTGTGGCGAAAGCTGACCCCCCTGGGGTTTCATGGGAAAGCTTCGCCATCAGAATTAGGGCAACTAAAGGTAAGAATCTGACATCACATTTTGTATAACAAAATGACCTGAACTCAAAAAAATATGCCTTTTCTGGTTTAAGTATTTGTATTTCCAATTGGACGTCAAATATATATATATTCTCTTCACAGATACATACAATGAGGCTCGATTGCTCCTCCCAAAGGCCCTGCAGACCTCAGACCTACAAACTGAGGATGAAGTGGACCAGCGCCCCGTTTATTTAAAAAGGAGGAAAACGTAAATATATATAATGTGCATCTTTTGCAAGTAATTGTATTAGTGAACATCATTTTATTTTTGCTAAATTAGTTTAGTTTTGATTTAATCATTTTTTGGTTTTAAAACATAGTGAACTCTGTGATACCTGTAGTCACCCATGTTACATAAACATTAAAGTCATATATAATTTCTGGTTATTCATTACATTCCTTATACAAGTTCTTTTGTTCAACAGAACCACAAGAAGACCCATCACTGACAGTGAAAGCGACATGGAGCAGCCTGAAACCTCTCAGGCAAAGAAAAAATACCAAACCGCACTGCCCGCTGCCCCACACATTATTCCTCCACCTTCCTTGTCCGCACCTTCAACTCCAACAAACAGATCTCATCAGCCAGCTTTCAGTCGTAAGTATTAAAGATGAGCAAGTTGATGGAAACTATATATATATATGTATATACATACACACACACACAAAAATTCTTTAAAAAAAACAAGACTAGCAGTTATTATGTTGTTCTGTCTTTGACTTAAATAATCAAGTATAACTAAACACGTTTAAGTAAGAAAATATTAATTTTCACTTCTTTTAATCTTTTGCATAAATGTGTTATCTGGGTGCCTAAAAAACATCACATCTTAGGATAGCAACCAATCACAACCACTGTCATTGAGCCTTTTTCTGGATAGTGAGTATAAGTGTATTTCAACTTCACAATACAATTCTGCTTATGTGCATTACTTATTATTTTCACTTTCCACAATCATTCTCTCTGCCTAAACCCTCCTTCTGACCTTGTACCAGCACCGATGACAGCCAGAAGACAGAGTGTGTCACAGTCCCTGTCGACCCTGTCTTGCCAGCCCTCATGTGAACGTAAGTGTTATCATCATTTAGCTGCATCTTCAGTGACACCACAAACTTATGTGACATAAAAGTTACAAGTAAATAAAAGATCAATCTAATTATTCTGTCCTACATATTTGTTTCTATTATGCATGAATTGACGGACACTATTTGGCTAACGTGAGGACCCAAAGGTGTCGGACTAAAGATTAATAATTTTCTTTCCATTCAAAAGAAAATTCATGAAAATTAAATCACTACATGCTTTGACTGCAACAGAAAAAGAACCAGTAAATGGTGCTGAACTCACTTAAACAAGTGTACCACGACACATACACACACCACAGAGTTGGCGGTAATTGCTTTGAGCCACAGTATTTGCAGTTTTTTTCTGTGATTTTTTTTTTTTTTCAATTAAGTATATGTTGTGCCATATCTAAAAACTAATCAGGCCATATTGGTTTGTGTTGCGATCTATTTTTTAGCAATACTTCGTGAGATCCTGACACAGCTGGAGATCATTAAGGAGCAGCAAAAATTAAATAATCATACAGCTACAGAGCAAGACCAGCGCAGCCGAACCAACAGATGTGTCAGGATTTCCACTTTCTACTCTTGAAGACCTTCGTCAGGTGGAGACGAACTTATCTGTGGATACAGATTTTAAAGAGAAATTGGTAGAGTAACATATTGCATGTTGAGACCTTGCTACTGACCCTTTTAAATTGACATTTGACCCTTTAGTTTGTGACTTATTTTAGTATTCCAACATGACTACTGAGCTTTACAAATAACTACCTATACGTGGAGATAAGCCAATATTGCTCTACTCTTATCAAGTCTTACCAAGTTTATGTGACAGATGTGGAATTTTTGGATGTTGTATATTGGAGTTCTTCTGTGTTTTTATCATTCCACCAAAACAGTTATTAGTTAATGTTTTTTTATTATTTAGAAGATTGTGAGAAAATAATTGACTGACACTATCGTAATGTATCATACTTAATTGTTTGCCTCTGTTTCATTTATGTCTTTCAGGTCACCTATTTCGGCCTTGTTGGGGGGTTGACCATCAAAGAAACCGTATGGAGAGTGCTTGGCAAGATGATGTCAAACTCATTGGCAAAGAAAATCAATTGGAGGGGGGTGAATGGAAAAACAAGCTTTGAGTCCCTTGGTTTAAAAGATGTTGTTTTGAGTAGGTATTTATTGGTTTCTTTCATTCTGTATCTTTAACACTTACTGGTCCGTCAATACATCATTAAATAACATTTTTTAAATAAAATTAAGATTATTTCAATGCATATTACACGATTCAGAAGGGCTCCATAGCTTTGAGCAGTGTCACCAAGAAATTAACTAGTAGAAATTAATTATTTGTATTTTTTGACTCAACATACCAGTTTTCAATGTTGAAGCTGTAAATATTACAGTATTTAGATGTCAAACATTTACAAGGTTCATCACTTTTTATAGTTAACATGTAATTCTAATCACATGGCAGACATTGACTTGACTAGTTTTGAATGAAAATGGCATCTCTTCCTTTTAAAGAATCAGTCCGTTGCAATTCTGTAACTGCAAATACAAGTGATGGAGAAACAGAGCGCTTCATAAAGCGATGGCTCCAGCTGGCATCTGACCGAGAAGGAGGGAGAAGAGAGCGGGCCTTGAGACAAGCAGCCCCTGAACCACAGCCTTAGTAAGTGTGCTTTCAATACTCAACACATTCTCACCCCAATATGTCAAATACCACAGTCAGTGCTACTAAGCTTCAAACAATGACAGTACGTTCCCCTCTAGTGTCAGTTTTGGATGTGTCATTACATGCATACGTGTCTTATACAAAAAATGTAATTTCCACCTCAACAGGAAGGTATGGTTTAGGCAACAAAAACACTTATTTACTGTTGGTTTCAGAAAAGAGATCTGAATCTTGTGACTTACAACACTAACGACTCACTTGACTAACAACAACTTAGTTATGCATGTTTACAACAGTGGTCTCATTCCTGTGTTTGCTTGACCCATTCACAACTGTGATGACTGCAGGTGTGTTTGTGATGGAGCTAGTTCGTCACATACAGTGTGTCACAGGTGCTGACGGTGTCAGACATTATATTACATTATATACAGACACAATATTCGATACATAAGGAGTGAGAACGGTTTGTAATACTATTGATAGATTTACCATTTATGTTTGTTAATTGTGAGATCTCACAACTCTTTCTTGTCTCTGTTTCTACCAGGCTGCAACTCCGGATTTTAAAAGTGAAGCCGTGATGCCGGAGTGATAGGTCGCTACCACAGTGTGGTCTTGTTTGGCAGTTGTTTGAGTTTTATTTGAATTTAATTTAATTTGACCCTTTTAACAGTGTGCGTTCATTCAAATTCACTGTAATATTTTGGTCTACGTGTCATATTTTATCGTATTATTATAGAATATCAAATATTATTCTATATACAGTATATATTATATTATCTTATTTGGCAGTTGTTGGACTGCTTGTGGTTGGTCATCTAAAATGCAAAATGTTTATTTTAATAACTTGCAAAAAATAAAAAATTAAGATGAGATTATGTACCTTTCTTTATTTGACTGATGGTTTTCACTTAATATCTTTTCTGGACAATATCACATTATAATTATTATGATTACCAAACAATGTGAACTTGATAGGCTTAAATAAGTATTGTTTTTGTGCCATGATGAATATATTCATACTGCAACCGGACCCCGGCCGAGTCAACAACCAAAACCCGGCCGAGTCGGCAACCAGACCCGGACCGACGCGTTTCTTCTGGCAAGCCGGGTTCGGGCCGATATTGGCCTTGGTTAGTTTCGATTATGGCCCAGTGACGGCAGTGTCAGACGCCGGAATCGGGCCAGTGTATTCGGTCGGATTCTGGGGCGTCATTCATGCCGAGTCTCAGCCGAGTCGGCAACCGTACCCGGGCCGAGTCGGCAACCGGAGTCCAGCCGAGTCGGCAACCGGATCCGGACCGACGCGTTTCTTCTGACGTGACGGGTTTGGGCCGATGTTGGCCCCGGTTAGTTTCGATTATGGCCCAGTGCCGGCAGTGTCGGACGCCGGAATCGGGCCAGTGTATATGGCCTGATTCTGGGGCGTCATTCATACCGAGTCTCAGCCGAGTCGGCAACCGGACCCGGACCGACGCGTTTCTTCTGGCGTGCCGGGTTCGGGCCGATGTTGGCCCCGGTTAGTTTCGATTATGGCCCAGTGACGGCAGTGTCAGACGCCGGAATCGGGCCAGTGTATTCGGCCTGATTCTGGGGCGTCATTCATACCGAGTCTCAGCCGAGTCGGCAACCGGACCCGGACCGACGCGTTTCTTCTGGCGTGCCGGGTTCGGGCCGATGTTGGCCCCGGTTAGTTTCGATTATGGCCCAGTGCCGGCAGTGTCGGACGCCGGAATCGGGCCAGTGTATATGGCCTGATTCTGGGGCGTCATTCATCCCGAGTCTCAGCTGAGTCGGCAACCGGACTCGGCCCGACGCGTTTCTTCCGGCATGCCGAGTTTAAGCCGGATCTGGGCCAGGTAATTTTGGCTACCTGGGTTACTTCTTCCCCTGAGCAGTAGTATTATATATAAATAAACATTAGGTCAAAATTCAAACAGCAAGAGTTTGGTGTTTTCATGATGAGACAAATGTCTCAAACGGATGTAAACGTTGTATTTAGTTACCAAACAAGGTCATGTGAGAGACCTGGCTAAAGGCTGGCCCTGTTGTAGTGTAAACAAGTGAGATAGTTCATCTAACTGTAAACATCCCTTTAGTTTTCGGGCAATTGCATTAGAAATCCGTCTTGTGGTTTCAGACTTATTATAGAGCAGTATCCAGTCAGAAGGAAAGAAAATGTATGTAAACATGTTCGGCCTTGTTTGAAGCTTTGCACATAATTACAGTCAGTACATGAAGGTACATTTCTCAGACTATGGTCCATGGATACATGATTGTGGTGACCATTAGGATGACATTTTTGAGTAATTTGCAAAAAGATCCTACTTATCCACCCTCAATATTACATTCAGCTGACGCTTTTATCCAAAGCGACTTACATGATATACAGTAGACTGTAGACACAGCAACGGTGAGCAATGAGGGTTAAGTGTCTTGCTCAAGAACACATCAATGTGGACTGGCTGAGCCGGGGTTTGAACCACCAATCTCTGACTGAAAGTCAGACCTGCTAACTGCTAACCACTGACGCACAGTCGCCCACACTCAATTCCTTTCAAAAGTCTTTGAGAGTGAGGTGTTAAGTTAAAGTTCACAGTCACTGTGTATGTGAATGCCATAAATATACAGATATTCCACCTATGTTTTTTAAGAGGTCGTGCCTGCCCCTCTTAATGTCACAAATCAAGTAATGGTTTACCTGTTTTGCTTATTGTTCATGTTTTTTTGTGCTTTTCTAACAGATTCATCCAAATTACCCCAGCGGAAATGTGTATTTGTAGTTGTCCTATCTTCTCAGCCATCTCTACCATTGCTCTTTGTAAAACCCACCTGCAATGCAGCCAACCACACAACTAGGGTTTTACAGACACGCATTATTACAGGAAAACATTCAAATATATGTGCTGTAGTCAAAAAGGCATGCACACACAAACTAAACAGAAGCAAATGAAGACAATATGTGTCTGTTACATGTGTGGATTGTACATTTTAAATATGTAAACTAAGAAAGGAAACAAATTAATTAAAACCAACGGAATGCCCCTCTCATCCAAACTCTGCCTGCAATCACAAAAAGTAAAAGGGGAATCCCTAAACACTTCCCTTTTCTTGTCTCTGAGCCACGTATAGCACAGCAGTTCATTATACACCATAAACCGGCTGAGAAAAAAGGAAGCAAACATTGGGTGACAGAGAAGGGAGAGATAAAAACTAGCAGACGCGTCACTGATGTAGTCGAAACAGGAAGAGCATCATACGAGAGGGAGGGGTATTGAGCTAGAGTGGAGGATATTTTGGGAGATCTATGTAAATAATTAAGCAGAAATAAGCGGCTTCTTCTTAGTTCTCCCAGAGACGAACAGACACCACATCAGTGATAGACGAGCTGCTTCCCAACTGAATACATTTTTTAACTTTCATGTTAATCTGAACTGTTACACAGACTCGCTTTAGGGGAAAGAGGTTTCGACAGACTGATTTGCTTCACCGATGATTGGAATAAGAGACTTCTTTGGTGGCTACTGCGTGGAATTTGACTGAATGACGATGTCTCTCCGGATACCAAACATGGATATGAGCAATAAGACTCCACTTATTGTCTTCCTGATTGTCTACATAAACTGTGTGTCAGGTAATTAACAACTTTTATTACATAATATTTTAAGTCTGTTATCTGTTTAATTTATCCTGTTTTGTACTTTAATTACTTTTGAATTATTTTCACTTTTGCGAATTTCACATGACTGGAATTGTGAATGTGAAATACTGAAAGTCAAACACAGACATTCTGTAAAATGGAGCTTACTTTCTAAATATATGTTTACAATATGGTTTCCATCATGAAAGCGTCAGGTGGAAAAAAGACAATTACATGGGAAATTTATCGCAAAAGAAAATCCTTTTTCAATTCCGTGCAGCCTAGATAGTGGTGGTGAAACTCTGTTACCTTACGAAAGCCCACAGTGTCATTATCATCAGAGTTACCATAAATGATTTGCAAGATTGCAGCGCCTTTTTTTGTCAGCCAGACTTCCTTTCTAATTTCTCCGACCACATCCTACCATCGTAACATAACAAATATACAGTACACAGAATTTGCTTAGCAGGGTTTAGGATTTTACAGTCTGGAATCTGGAAACAGTACAAATGTCTTCTCCCTCGACCACAGGAAAACTTTTTTAATTTAAAGAAATGTAAATGATTGTGTAATACTCACAATGGCACTGAATATTTATGATAATTATATTTATGATAATACTTTTGCAGGACTGGACGTCCCTCAGCCTGACAAACTGGTTGTGAATATTTTGGATGGGGAGGTAATCGTTCTTTGGAGACATCCGGAGGATGCCCCATCAAACTCCCAGTACAATGTACAAATGGCAAAGTATGTTTAACTTTTATTTCAGAGTTACATTGTAAACTTTGTCCACACATGTCCTGTTATTTTGAAATTCAAATTCACAGCATCCTGTACTTTTTTTTCTAGACCGCTTACATTGTTTTGCCCATTGATTCATCTGATTTTCCAGAGACAATAATTTTTTTTATCATACTCAGCTCCTTCCAGTTTGTGACTGGTGTTTTCTGTCCACTAGGTACATTGATGAATGGGCCGTGGTGGCCAGCTGCACCGGGATCAAAAAGACCTACTGTCACCTTAGCAGCCTTGTACATGACTATAACGCTGTTTACAAGGTCAGAGTTCAGCTGGTTGCAGGAGATGACGTGTCTGTGTGGACGGTCAAGAAGTTTGTTCCAAATAAAAGTACGAATAGTTGTCAGTTTGGTCGGACCTCAGTGTATCATGGTTAATACATTGTATTTTTGCTATAGGTTTGTTTCCTAACCTCTCTCTGGTCTTATAGGTGAATTGCAGCCTCCCTCATTCACCGTGTGGGCAACTTCCAGCACTCTGACAGTTTATGTTCACCAAAAACCCATTCTGAAAAAACTCTATCCTTATGGGCTCACCTACACCATATACCTGGAGGAGAGAGGACAGCATAAAAAGGTAAGGCAGCGCCCCACTCTTCCCACCAACCCATCATTAAAATTCAAAACAGAAGCTTGAACTAATAGAAATACGGTGGGCTGTTAAAATACAGACCTACACACAGAAGTATCGAACTTTGTCATTTTTTGTATTATTATTATTTAAATTGTATACAATGCCTTAACCTGCGTGGTGATTACATTTCTACCTTACAGAACACAACAGCATTCCTGAAAGATAACATGGAGGAGGATCAGAGAACTAAGTCTTTCAGTTCTCTCCGCTGGGGGCGAGAGTACTGCGTCAGCATCAAAGTAGAGGGCATTGGATCTATGTCCACCAGCAGTGTGTCCCCGAAACAGTGTCTGCTGCTACCAGAGCAAGGTAAGCAAAACATCGTCATGATACTAGTGATGTTAGTTTAGTGGATTCATTTAAGTGAATAGAAAAAAGAGGTAATACAAGCACAGATTGATAAATAATTTAGCTGGTGAGATTAAAACAAACAAAAGGCATTTCAAAGACATCTCATCGTGAAAAAATAAATAAATAAATCTAACAATAAAATAAATATGGCACACATTCATATGTGAAATGTCCCATTAGGCAGGGCACAAAACAACACAAAAGAGTGAAGGCAATAATCCATTTCCACCATTTTCAATCTTTGTGTGGTTTGGGTAGTTTCTTGTTTACTCTTGAGTAAAATAAGCACATTTCCCAAAACCACACTAATCCATTGGCCAAAATGTAGTCTGAAAGAAAGAAAGATAGTGTTGCAAGATGATACAAGTTTAATCTACAAGTTTAACAGACAACACCATTGCTCTTATTAAACTGTCTTTTAATTTTACCCTCCAGAATGGTTCATGATTGCCGTGTCTTCTTTAACTATTCTGGGTGTGCTGGTCAGCATCGCCATCATGGCAACCATTCTCCTGTGTTACCTGAGACGTCCAGAAAAAATACCTGCATCATTGGTAAGTACATTCAAAAACCCAAAAACTGGAACAAATTTTGTTTTAGTTGCATCCCATTCTTGATATTAGCCTTGCTGAGATGGTTCAGTTGGTCATAACTACCTTTGCTCCTAAACATGATTTTATGAAACAATAAATAATACAACAACCTGTCTTCTTTCATCTTCCCCCAGAAATCAACTGTAAGTGGCTGGCTTCCACTCTCTGTTGTAGAAGGGACTATAGAGGTTGTTACAGACAAGGGATGGTTCCTGTCCAGCAACAAAACAGAAGTGAAAAACGGTGTCAAAGATCCAGTGGCACATAATATATCGGTAACTGAGGACGAGAGAGGGGAGGACAGGAGGACCAGCATGGACAGCGGCATGAGCATGGAGTCCAATTCTGCTACAACCAGCCGAGGAAGTCCTCCAATGAGACAAGAGGACAGTGGCTGTGGGAGTTTAGGAGAACAAGAGAGCTCCACTAGCTGTCAGACAGATTACCCACTAAAGGATGAGAGGACTGACGCCGACATGGCTGGGAAGAGGGAGGACAGTGGGGTGGGGCTGTGCTGCCAGCTTGAGTCTTCTTCCATGAATCTGGAGGTTCAGGACAGGGGCTCCCTAAAGGTTGCTGGGGGTAATTATCGCAGCCATAGCCCCTCTGCTGTGCAGATTCATGTCTGTGATGATGAGGAGCGGTTTAAACAGATGCTTCCTGACTCTGTTTTGGCGGAAGTGGTCACAGGTTACAGGGCTGGGCTCCAGTCTTGTATTTGTTCAGGAGCAGGGCAGTGCAGCTGGTGCCATAAACAAGGCCACTATGAAACCGAAGTTATCAAACAATACAGAGCTGTGTGTATTGAAAATGGACTACTGAGCAGCAAATGTGATTTTGTGGACTCTTACAGACGGGGGCTTACATTTTCAAATTATTCTAAAAAAACACAAATGGACACTGTTGTGGTGGATGACTTAGAAACAACTTTTATACAATTGGGGGAGACTTTCCCTCTGCTAACAGCACTATCACCACTGCCCCTAGTGGACGGAGGACAGGACTTCAACATGAACCACCTGGCCCTCTCTCTCTGTGACGTACAGCTGAAGGCTGACTGACGTGCTGTGGAATGCAACAACGCTATTTATAAACTCATGCTGACATAACCTCCATACCTGAGTATTATATTGGATCATTTCCTTTTCCTTCCCGACACAATTACTCAAAAGCTGATTCTGATTCTGATAAATAATTTGAGTCATTAATTGGAAGCATTAGTCAGTATTTGGGGCGAGAGGCATTCCTCCAGAATGAAAGTTTGAAGAAAAAAGAGGTGAAACCAAACAAGCCACAAGCTGTTATTGAACACAGGAAGGAAGTAGGCATTAGACCCCACAGCTGCTGGCTGGTAGGTGTTGGTTTGAGTCTCAGGAGCTTATAGAGATAAAGAACATGAGGTCAAACACCTGACTCAACCCTATCACACTGGGTTTATTTACAACTGACTTCACTGCTGTATGCGGGAAGTGAAACTGGCGTGGGGAGCATTGTGCTTGACAGTTACATGCTCTTGGACATTTTGTGACTTCTCCCTGCTCTCACCTAAGCCAACAATGTCGCTAACTAACCCGGAAAGTTTCTGAAAAGTATTTATTTTTCTCACAACTATCTAACTATGAGATAATGTAAAATACTTGTTAGCCATTTTAAAGTAGTGCAATATTAAGTGATGTCAAACATAGGAGCAAACATGCAGTCTGTCGTTCTTTTCAATGATGTGCAGGACATTTAGTCACAGACATGAAGCCATGTGACATTCATATGCCAGTATGTCTGTACCCCCGTTAACATATTTTATTTGGTATTCATTGTGTATTAATGTGACTTGTTTGTCATTAAAAGAAAATGTCTCTGGAATGTTCTGCAAATGTCATACATTCACTCAAAAAAAAAAAAAACAAATGACATAATGTTGATTTCAGAAACCATGACTTGAAGAAACACCGAAACAACAGTGATACTCACTGGAAAATGGACATTACATATCACTTTGCTGTCCCCATATGCAAATGATCTGTACAGGAACCAAACAGTTTCTGATCTGAGAAACAAACACTTCCTCTTACAGGTTTCCACTCAGCTCAAAAAAGTCCTGCCTCACATTGAATAAAGCATAATAACTATACTTATGCGGTTAGGGAATACCACTGTTGATGAAGCAGATCCCTGGCAGTGGTGGGGAATTCATGTGACCCACACATGACTACAGGGGAAGTGAAACAGCTTTTGTCTAATCCTAAATGTTGACCAAAAAAACACTTCAAATTGTAAACAAAGCTTTACTGGTTTTGTAGTTCACTGATGATTATCAAATGTAGATCAGAGTTCATCTTCTGTTTTTTAGCCCTCCATGTTTGGCTGCTGTTAGGAGGCCTTGTGGAAAACATTTTCTGTTGAGCCCCTACCGATCATATGTGCTTTGCTACCAGTACTCCAAATGAATAATATTATAGAAATAAAAATGGAAACAGTAATCTATTAGATGTGTGAAAAACAGTAATAAGTGTCTCTTATAATAAAAGAAGTTGATGAAAATGTTTGAGGAGATTCATAGCTAAGCAACATTTACAGGAAGTGTTTATGGCACCCAGGCTTACGAGTGGCATTTCTCACCTTTTATGACCAAAACACGAGACAGACTCACATTTTTAATTTGGTATAAAAAGTCTACCTTTAACGTTTAATATATTTACAAAGGAGGAAATGTAGAGATACTTTTTTAAATATTGCAGCCCCATAAGTGGCTCATCTGCCATGTGTGTTTCTGTGCAGAGAAGGAAGCCTGAAGTCATCTAATAATTAAAACCATATTCACAAACTTATAATATGTTTTATTTTGTGCACCACTAAGTTGTTTTGACTGAGTGGAGAAGTTGACCTTTATTTCCCTTATTGTAGGCAGTTTATAGGAGAAAAAACACTCAGATATAGATAAACATGTTTTAGTTTCATTAAAGGAAAAAACTATGAGACATAATTCCACTAACCATAGAAAGCATGAAAGGTAATATAGAGGGAAGTCACATGCAGCTTACAAGAAAAACATTCTGCCTGGTTGCTGTGGTTTAGCTGTTCACATTTTGCTTTCCGCTCAATAGTTTCTCCTCATCTGTAGCAGAATGTATGCATTTGTTTCTCTGTGGTATATGTGAGTGTGAGGGTGTGAGCACACGAAAAGTCAAACTGAGACCGTTGTCATTCCAAAAAGCAAAACTTATCAAACTAAACTAATTCAATTCAATTACAAGTACAGTATATAAATGTACATTTCACATATCTTTTTAATTAATTATTTTGCAATGTCAATACGATTACATAAGAGTACAACTTTGCATACACAGTAGCATGCAATGCCCCTCTTCCAGTTTCAAAGTGAGCACTGTTGTCAGGACAAAGACGAAAAATCTAAGTTGGCCATTGACATGTTTCAAAAGTCACATTGTTATATCCTTCTTCAGTATTCAGGTAAAAAACATGAACATGTATTATAGCAGCAAAATACCAACAAAAATGGTTAACATACTAACAACAAGATAGGTGATGCGTAGGAAAGTGACATACGAGGGTTTCCGTCACGGTGGTTGATGCCAGAGTCAACCGCCATCGAGTCAGCTGTCATTTCATGACACTGCTGATGGAGAAGGGAGGAGGAGACTTCTTTAAGCCAACTTTGCTGTAGATAGAGAGATCAATTACATACAAGTAAATAAAACTTGGATTTAAACGGCCTGTAAGGAAGAAATAAACTTACTTGAACACTTTCTCCTTCAGAGATGGCTCTATATAGAAAGAAGAGGAGATGGAGTAGAGGTGCATTTCAGTGGGACAATAGCATGACAGATTCATCATATTGTAGCATTAATTGTGGGTGATGTTGTTCAGCACCCAACAGGTGCATATGCATGCCAGTTTTACACAGAGAAAGTATTTTAAAGGTCCAGTTCACTGGCAATAACAAAACCATCCAGATCATTTTGGTTTTATTCATGCAGATTTTGAGATAACTATCTGACTAACCAACCCCATGATGCATATCTCAAACCACTTTGCTCAATGCCACAAGAAAGATAGAATGTTGTTTTTTTATTATTTTGTGGTGAACTGACTCACTGACGCTCTGCTCACCCTTTTTCTTGCAGCATTTTTTGCATTTGTGCTTGTAGAAGAATTGTAGAATGGCAATGGTGAAGAGGATCACCAAAATCCCAAAGCCAACAGCAATACCAACTGCCGTCGAGTTTACACTGCTCCCTGAAAATACAAATACAGATTTTACATAGATCATTTTACAGACATTTGAAGAACAATAAACAAGCCAACTGGGGAACAAAAAGGTTAATTTTTACTTTTATTGGGTTGTATTCCTGACATAAATGATTACCAACTGAAATAATCATTTGTCTGTCTGTATCTATTCATCGCGAGTGAATATTCACACTGATGAAATGAGTTTGGGAAATCAATCTCTGGAAAAGAAACCTTTAAAAGGAAAGTGAAATGATGAGTGCAGATGGACTTTAAGGGACACAAACAGCTGGCACTCGATGTAAACATCCAAAACTTCTCTTACATTGTCCTTTTGTTTTCCACTGCATGAGTATCAGCAGCAGCAGATGCAGAACACTTTACTACTAAACTTTCAAGAGTGAAAATGAAGCATTTCTGCTGAAAGGCTCTTACCACCATTTCCCATAGTCGACCAGCGAGGATGACCAGTGTTATTTCTTGTTTGTCTTCTCCTCCCAGTCCGTTCCGTGTTGAACTCTGTCCCTCACTTACTTAATGATTTGTCTTAACTGTGAAGATCCAATGCAGAGTACTCTCTCTCCCTTCTTTTGCCTGTCCATGTCCCCATTCCAGTCATTCTTTTAAACCGGTCCATCTCCTTTCTTTATCCTGCCTCTATTCTACCTTCTTTAAGCGCGTATGTTAGAATGAAGTGGATCTGACGGCCTATCGTTCTCACATGGCCAGTCATGCTGCTTTAAAAAAAAAATCACATTGCAGTACTTTGGTACTGTGTATTGTAACAACTTTTCACGAGCCTCACTGAGAGCCAACAGGAAACTTAAACAGAACACCCTGAGTTATCTATTTTAAAAAACAAAGTACTCAAATACTAGCCTCTCCCTTTTCCCTCGCTCACAAATCATTAGCAGACAGCCAGGTAATGGCACCTGAATTAGGTGGTGTTTGGTGACTCCTGTTGGATGACTGAGTTACTACACATCTTTATCGTCATAATATAGTCCAAGAATTGTTTTGATGATGACAAAATACTTTTTAACTATTGACATTCCCATGTTAAAATTAGGATATGGAGATTTTTCCTATCTTTATTCAAGAGTCACATTCAGATTTGATTATGCTTTCCGTCAAAAGCCTGTCCCTGCTTGCACTTCGATTTGCTCTGCTTCTGCTCCAACAGTATATGCTTGCAGTGAGGAATACTATTGCCTGTACAGATTTTTGCAGGGTTTTGAGGGAAAGCATTATAAACATGCTGTCAAATTGAAAGATAACACTCTTGAATAAAGCAATGAATAAAGCTCCATATCCTATAGAGTAACAGGATCACAAGCAGCTGGATTTCTTTTTGCAATGACAAGCAAAATTTAAGTTGGTAAATTATGACCTGCCTATTTTGCAAATTGAAATTCTTGTTTTCACTGTAAATACAGTGTGTGTGCCACATCAAAGCATGGGTATAGGTAACATTGGAGAAATCGACTACGCTCGATTAAAAAAAGATCCAACTGAAAAATGAGCATTGCCAAATCATCTCCGATGAAAGTAGACAGCAGCATTAGCCAAAAAAGGTCACTAGGTTAAATCGAGAATGCGAGAAATCTCAGCGTGTCCCTTCAGGCCTCCCTCTAAAGCCACTCAGCCAAAATTATCGTTAATCTCTGTGTTAAGTGTGTGTGTGTGTGTGTGTGTGTGTGTGTGTGTGTGTGTGTGTGTGTGTGTGTGTGTGTGTGTGTGTGTGTGTGTGTGGGCAGAGAGGGGTGTTCCCTGCTGGAGCAATAAAGGTTGGTAAAAAGTTTTCAGACATCTAGAATACTTTTCTCCAGCGTCAGCAGAGTGCTCATCAATCTTCAGATGCTTTTCTGACCAGGAGTGACAGAGTGACAGCTACTTCACAGGTGAGGAATAAAATATGAATTTTCTGTGGTATTGTTATCTGCTTTTTACTTGGACTAGATAAGGCTTCATGCTATGGTCCCATTGTATTTTCCAGTTCATAAGTCCCAGCTATACTCATCTACAGGCATCTATTTGCAAAAACATTTCAGGCAGAAATAAAAACCTTATACTTTAGTGTGTTCAAACTTATGTAAGTTATGGGCATCAGCCCTTAAAGTGATTATGACTGTTAGGCAAATTTTACAGGAACGTTAACAGGTTAATTGGCATATCCCCATTATAATGAATGTGTTTGTATAGCATCTCTGTTAGGGTAGTAGATGATTTTTATTGGTGCTTTACACATTAAATTGATGTTTTTCGGCAGTACGACTAAAACACATGTTTTGCTCATAAGATACTGTATTTGTAATTCAATTGGACTACAGCGGTTTTCTATGTGCATGATGCTTTTGCTACGGTCAAAATTGGTCTTGAAATTAAATCAAATGCTTTAAAGTAATGTTTCAAAAGCTCCATGCTTAGGTTTCTGAGACGTCTTCACGGAATTTGAATCTGCCGGCGCAATGTTTGCAAGTCAATGAGAAATAAAATGGTTCTAATATTTTCCAAAGATGCTGTCAGACAATAAGTAATACAATGGAATGGTTTTAACTTCCGTTTTC
The DNA here is from genome assembly GCA_023566465.1 of Cottus gobio. Classification (NCBI taxonomy): domain Eukaryota; kingdom Metazoa; phylum Chordata; class Actinopteri; order Perciformes; family Cottidae; genus Cottus; species Cottus gobio. Next base: position 15,974,212 of record CM042220.1, read on the forward strand.
TTAGTCAGCACATATCAATTCGTTAATATGTAATCCATGTGGACTATAAACAGTTAAGGAGGTCAGCAGTCTATTTAGTTTCCCTTATGTAATTCCCTTTATTTAGTTATAGTTTCCCTTGAGCTGTATGCACCCAGTTTTAAAAGAAAGAGGAACAATCACAGCAATAGTCCAAATAGATCCGTTAATATGTAATCCATTTGGACTATGGCTAGGGAATGTCAGGATTAATTTCCCTTATTTAGTTTCCCTTATTTAGTTTCCCTTATTTAGTTTCCCTTGAGACGTACATGCTCCCCTGACCTCTCTCTGTACAGAGTATATATACCAGTGGTGTATAAAGTACCCAAAAGCTATACTTGAGTAAAAGTAAAGATACCTCACTGGAGAATTACTCCAGTAAAAGTATAAGTCACCTATTAGAATACTAGTTGAGTAAAAGTCTTAAAGTATCTGATATTGACTGTACTTATGTATCAAAAGATATTTTCTGATATTAAATGTACTTAAATATTGAAAGTAAAAGTACAACTAAATGCTGTTAATAAAAAAGCAAAGGGTCAGAATTTTGAGAATGATGAAGTTCATTCTTTATTCTAAGTACTGTGGCCACCATGACCAAGGACAAGGAGTTGTGTTGAAAATAATTGGGTTGGCTGTGATCCATTGAGGAGCAACAATGTTCAATTTAATATATTGTACATACATATACTATTGCATCTACTGCAAACTTATCATTATAATTCTCAGAAAAGCAATATGGCACTATAAAACAGTTGTAACAGTGCGTTTAGAAGTATGCTCAACAGCACAGAATGGCTGGAGCCCTTGGACCACATACTACAGACAGCTTTGTCATGGACCTCCGAGACAGTGAAGGGGTTCACTAACGTGGTCTGCTTGCTGCTGGAGGGAGTCTCAGGAGCTCTTTTCCTCTTTGTTGATGTCAGCTCTCCATGCTTTTAAAGGTGGTGTACATGCTTTCTCTGAAACAGTGACATAAAGACATTTTGTAAGCATAACAGCTTAGCTAGCCCCACTTGCTACACACACGCATCTCCAACTCTGACACGGTTCAAATCGTAATGCTGTGCCGTTTTCGAGGCGTTCCTATGTTTTTGAGCCGTTTTTATGCAACTCAAACATCCCTACACACACACATAAATCCCACACCCAGCATGCAACACTACTCACACCGCTGCTGTTCACACCCCATCGTATGTTCTGTTCATTTCTACAATATAGTTCCATGTTTGCCCTACCATTATATTAGGGGGCGATATTTGCAAGCTGACCTCGAGATTCCACCTCCGCCCCTCACACAAAACAGCTGTAAACCTATGGAAACACTGTAGTTCATACTAATTCTACCCTCTGATTCCAGTTTATTTATTGTGTGGTCTTTCTCTACTGACATTCATTCCTTAAGGTTCTGTAGTTATACGTATAACCTCTGATAGCCCAGAGTTAAGCATATTCATCGAGCAAATTATACCTGGAGTGTTACTATATCCAGTATCATTTTATTCCATGTGTCCATCCAGGCAAATTGGTGGATCCAAATGTTATTTAAAAAAACATATTTGATGTAATTTCTTTGTAATCATCCAAAATAATGTATAGTGTATGGGTATTTTTCCAAGTAGGCCACTGACTGGTCGATACGTGTGATGCATTGAGGGGGCAACGCGCCGTGTATTGAGGGGGCCGGTCTGACAGTAACTCCCGGACCACTTTTTTCCCCAAGTCCGCCCCTGGCTAAGCCTACCTACAGTAGAATGAACCTGGCGGTAAGGAAATTAGCAAATGAGGGAATTTACCTAACACTTTTAAACGACTGTGGCACAGTGGTTAGCAAGTCTGTCTTCCTGAATCCTGTTCATCTTTGATGAATAACAGGCAGGAACCAACCACAGCGGGTAACACACAGAAAGTTTAAAAGCCACTACACAGATGACCTCAGAGGACCAGAAAATGGGTCAGATTGAGTAATTTTAGCAGCAGCAGACAGACACAGTTAGCCACTTACTGGTGAACATAATAAAGCATTTAGCATCTAGGGAGCCAGATATTTCCTTTGTGCTTGAACATTTGTATTTTATAATTCTTCCTACACACATACAATGTACTGTATGCAATAATGCAACTGCACCTGATATCTTCCTGGGGGATACATACCGGAGTAGCATGGAGCTTGACGGGCGTGGTTGAAGGGCGGCCACCCTCTGGCTGTACCACCTTGCAACATTACAATGTGTTCTGGCTCCACAATAGCAGCTGCATTTGGAAGACACACAAGGTCCCAATAGACCCTGCCACACTACACCCCATATTGTACATTCAGAGATTATTCTTTTCCTAGTGGGGTCGAGGAGCCTGTCTGATAGCAGATCATGGGAACTCGCCTGTGGAGCGATGAACTCTGTCGCACACTATGTCCCACCTTTGAATGATTGGTAATCCTTTTGCGGCTCCTCCCTTGGATATGCATTGTATTATACACTTGTTTTGCGCATGGCTAGCGTTTGTGTTTTGTAGTACTTTGGACAGATAGATGCAACTCATTCTCACATATTTTTCGATCACCTGGAATTAAACACACGAGGTCCATCCAAGCTGATCAGGAGCTTGGATAATTACATCGAAACTCGCACACAAAATTACACAATCACAATTACCTCCACCTAGAAATACACACATTGTATATTTTCTCTCAAGCAATGCACACTGTTTTGACACCTGTGCTAACCTATCTTTCCACAGACGAGCGCCCAGGTGCCTGAGGAAAGCACTAAACCATTGAATCCAAGGCAGGCAGGTAAGTGGTCGTTTGGGGTTAGTTTTATTTAAATGTATGTTGCTTTATGAATACCTTTTTAAATAGATGAAACTATAGTACAATCTATTCTCTTATCCACTTCATTCTATTGTTTCCTCCCTTTTTTCTCTCTATCTTTTTTCTTCTCAGCGGCTCCACAGCCAGGCCGCCACAGAAAGCCCATGACGGCTCCAAAGACTCAGAAAGACAAGGCGTCTAAGTGGAAGAAGGTGTTGCTGACTGTCCTGACAGTTGTGATCTTACTGGGCATACTGGTCACTGCAGCATACTTCAGTGAGTCACAATTATTGCTAGTACTGTAGTTTCCTCCTCTATGGACAACAAATTATCCATGCAAAATGATGCCCAACCTTTTGTTCTGCCCTTCCCTTCCATTATGTCTCCATCCAGTTAAGCAGCTGATTGACAGCAAGTATTTCTTCTGCAAGAGTTCGGTGAAGTTCATTCCAATAGAAAAAGCCTGTGATGGGAAAGATGACTGTAGTGGAGGAGAGGATGAAATTACATGTGTGGCAAGCTTCACGGTCAACACTACCTTTCCAGGTAAAACAAAACACCGGACTCGGTCGCTTTGTCATCAGGGACACAAAAACCAAGCTATTCAAACTCTTATCTTCCTTTTTGTGCCATTTCTCCCTTCAGTGCGTCTCATGACTGGGCTGCAGGTCCTGCAGGTGTACAGTTATGGCCAAGGTTGGCGAAGTGTGTGTAGCGACAACTGGACACAGCAGAATACAGACACAGCATGCAAACAACTAGGCTACACAGCGTGAGTTTACTCATGCATATGAGATTGCGTCCTTTGCAAAGTTTGTGTTGCAAATGTATTTAAGGTGTTATTTGACCTGACATCAAGTCTTACATCGCCTTCCTTCTGTCTGAACAGTAAACCAAGTAGCACCAGTGTCCCAGTGAGCACCTTGATGTCTTCCCTGAAAAATGGACGGTACACAGCTATCAAGCCTGGTACTACGAACACGCCCATCCATCAGGCTACCATAGACCGGTGAGAATCTGTCAGGAAGTAGGAAAATCCCTGTTAACATCAGACATGAAGTCATGTAAGATGTCAGTGCTGTTCAGAAACATTACTTTTATGTCAAGATATACAAAGACACAACTGTTGACAGAGTTGATTCCCATCTGAACTCAAGTGTCCATTGTTTTGAAAATGAAAGTATATTATACACATCTCACACTTCCTGTGTTTGAAAGATTCTCACTTCTATTCTCTTTCAGCTTTTTACTCTTGCTCGCCCCCTCATTTATCTTCTGGCTGGTGTATGTTCTCACAGTTTCTCACAGTTTCTCTTCTTAAAAGACAATAAATCCCACAGATTTTGCCTTGTCTTCTCCCATATTAAACAAAAACAAACAAAAGTTTACTCAAACAAAGCAGAAGAGAAACGAAATCAAAGTTCAGCGTGGGGGACGTTTGATCAACATTTGACTGCGTTTTGGGGCAACTGTGGCTCAGTGGTTTGCAAGTCTGTCTTTCAATCAGAGGGTCAGTGGTTTGATCCCAGCCTCCGGTAGTCCAAGTCCTTGTTTCCTTGAGCAAGACACTTAACCCTAATTGCTCACCCTTGCTGTGTCTACTGTATATCATGTAAGTTGCTTTGGATAAAGCGTCAGCTAAATGTAATGTTTTGTCTGTCTGACTTATTGTTGGTTCGCTGTTTGTGGTACATGTGCAACTCTGAATATTTGTTTCAATTCATTTTATTTCCCAACAGCAGTACATGCAATTCTGAATCTGTGGTATCCTTGTCATGTCCAGGTGAGTTTTATTTATTTTTTAAACGACTAAAATTGTTTACAGTTTAGAGTAAGACTCATGGGTGGAAAGTGGAGAATGACATGGTTGTGGGACCAGTTTTGCACAAACTGGCCCGTACACGTTGAGCAGCAAAACTATTTCTTGGTAACATAAGTTCCTTCATTCTTCACAACAAATAAAATAAAAGTTCTGGACAGGGTAAAGAAACTTGTCCTACCTGACCTTTACTGTCAGAATAGAAGGGTCTAAATGAATAAAACAACAAAAAATGCAATAACTAATAGATTTAAATAAAGTAAATACAATGATCGTAACAAGATAACTTTGTTCACCAGACTGTGGAAAGGTGGGCTCTCAGGGCCGTATTGTCGGCGGTACAGATGCTTTCATTGAGGACTGGCCCTGGCAGGTTAGTCTACAACAGGGGGGTCATCACACATGTGGAGGCTCACTGGTGTCGCCGCGTTGGGTCGTCACTGCCGCCCACTGCTTTACTGGGTCAGTGTGGTTCCCATAAATACCATTTCCAATGAACAGCTTTTGTGGGTGAACATCATGCACTCATGCTCACGCCTCCTCCTCGCTCTCTTCTTCTGGACTTTACAGTAGTAAAAAGGAGCTGACTCGCTGGAGGGTGGTGTCAGGCCGGACAAACATGGGCACACTTGGAGGTTCCTCTGTGGACAGGATCATATTGAATGGAGACTATGACCCAGCACGAAACGACTACGACATTGCGCTGATGAGACTCAGCAGCCCAATCAGTGTGGGAGGTTAGTTTGATTTATTATCCATAAAAACCTGGATTGGTATATGTATTAGTATGTTGTTTAACTGACCTTGTGGAGTCTGTAGTTGAAATGTAAACCTGAACAGTTCTGATAAGGGCAAGTGAGGAGTGCATAGGCTTTACTCTATTGCCCTCTTGTGGTGTCTATATAAAACAGCATGCTCTTCACAGTGCATCAAATTCAGCCACTGTGATCAACACTCTAACTTTAACTGTATCGCCAATTTGGCAGAGCTTTGACAAAGGTGACATAATAACATAAGACGGCTAACATTTTCATAACAAATGCCCTGTCCCTGTCCTCCAGACAGCAGCAAGCCAGTTTGTCTACCTCCTAAAGCCTTTGGCCTTATTGCCTCAGCCTCATTGGCTGTGACTGGCTGGGGATACCTGGAGGAAAATGGTGAGGAACCACACTACCCCTCATCTTCATCAATGGTCACCCTGTGAACAAGAATAGAAGTTATCTCTATAACTGAGTGTTGCATCCTTGTCCCTTCAGGTAAGGTCTCTCCTTCACTTCAGAAGGCCTTTATCCCTCTGATAGACCATGATATGTGTTCCAGCCCCACATTGTATGGTAGTGCCATAACCCAAAGGATGATCTGTGCTGGTTTACTGAAGGGGGGAGTGGACGCCTGCCAGGTAACAGTCCACTGATGCAAGTTACAATCAATATTGATTAGGACTGCAAATGAAAAAGAAGAATATTATTAGTTTTACCTCTCCGGGCATGCAGTTCAATATTAGTTTTAGTTTGGGGAATAGTCCAAAAATGATGTTCTCTTCTGGCAAATGGTTTGGATACTCAGATGTTATACAAATGTTACTGTGCTGTTATGACTCCCAGGGGGACAGTGGGGGTCCTTTGGTGTACTATACCTCCACTCACTGGCATCTGGTTGGAGTGGTGAGCTGGGGCGTTGGCTGTGCTCGGGAGAGAAGGCCAGGTGTTTACAGCAATGTTGAAGAGATGTTAGACTGGATTCGTACAGTCATTGAGGTACAGAATACAAAATGAAACATGATTGTGATCCTGCAATACATTCAAAACACGTCCTGATTATTTTTAACTTTATTCCTCCAGAAAAACTCCTAACGTCCTCCATCGTGAAGAGCAGCCTCCTCAAGACTGAGGGTCGACCTTGGACGGCCTCTGAAACAAAAAGAACGATTTTAATTCAATGGCTGAATGAAGATGAGAGACAGAAGTAGAAAAGGGGAAGTTTAAGATCGATCTCAGCGGCAGGATAACTGTTAAACATAATCATATGCAAGAGCACGCACGCACACACACACACACACACACACACACACACATTTCAGACAAAGCTTATTTCAGGTGTTTGGGCCATTTCAGGTTCTTATCTCAGGGGACAACTATATTTATGTTCGGTTGTGTGTCACTTTTACAGTCTTGTAATCTGACGGACCCAATTTAGTGATTAATGCATTTTTTAAGAAAATAGTTATTGATATTAAAGTGAGGACTTGGTAATAAGAGCATAACTGGTTTAGATTTTGGACCTTAGCAGTCCTTAACCATAATGTACTTTATTACGTGCTATGATTGCAGGTGTGCAATGTGTTATGAGCGTTCATACCTTTAACCTGCTGTTAGGAAAGGTGACAGACGGGGTAAACCTGTGCTATGCTAATGTCAGCTGAAGTCTCTGTCACACCGTGGTGACGGACCCGCCCCCTTCCTTGTATGGCACTTGTCTGATTGTCTCCTCTGGTCCCAATTGTTTCCACCTGTTCCCTGTTATCCTTATGTGTTTATAGTCTGTGTCTTCCCCTTGTCTTGTGCCAGAGTGTTCTCGCCAATGGTCAGGACTACTACAGCCAAGCCCACAGTTTTGATCAGCGCCACAGTGTGTATGTACTCGCCGTCCTCGTCAAAGAGTGATTTTCAGTTCCGTTTGTGCCTCGCTATCTGTTACAGCGTTAGGTTTGCCTCCGTTGGAGCGCCTTTTGTTTCCTCTGTTAAGAGTGAGTTTACTTTAATACTTTGTGTCCTCCGTTGGAGTGATTTTGAGTTTATACTTTGTCTTAATAAAGACTGTTTTCCTGACCCCGCTGCATCTGAGTCCTGTTGTGAGTCCCGGCCTGACAGTCTCAGTGAAACTTGAAGTTAATATCATCAATATAAGTAATTCAAGTCCAGGATTTTACGGCATTAATGGTGCTGATTCAGTTGATCTGATGTGTCTTGACTACAGAGAAAATTTTTAACAAATGTGCTCACTTCCTACAACAAAGCACCTGTGAGAATTATTATTGTTTTCATAGTGCTCCCACAATGAGTTTCAAAGTGCAAGTGCCTTTATTCAGAGAACTCACACCACAGCCAGAATATTCAGAGTGGTGGTCACCGAGTCTTTCCCTTTTAAAGCTAAAATATAAATAAATAAAATATGCTCAAGTTTAAAAGTGCGGAACAGCGATTATAGTATGTTCATTTCTAAAATGTGTGCACTCAGCCAACACCTTGTCATTATTTCTTTTATTTTAATTGTTCTATTTGTAGCAAAGCCAAATAATACATCTACCTGTATTTCTGGTTTATATATCATTCTCTTGTCTGTGGAGATAAAACGAGTGCATTGGCACCTCTGAATTAAAAAACAGTTTACACGGTTTAATTACCTTCTACACACAGGAATAGCATTTCTCTCAAGATTTGGTGTGTGCCACGGTAGCTGATAACATTTGACTGTATAAATGGTACATTTTGTTTTATATATCTTAAATATAATGAAGACATTCTTGTGCAACTTGGCAATTGTTTGTCACAACTTTAAATGTATGTGCTGGAAACCCTTTCGTTCAGTGTTACTCTAAGCACACATCCTCTGACACAAAGTTAACAAAAGCAACAACAAGGAACAGGAATTTATGTAAATAGTTATACAATTTTCACACAAAATATGATCCAAATGACATCTCAAATTTCAGGAACATTCCTTAAAACAAGGTATTGTGTAAAAAGGTTGGATTCTTCTACCGTCCCCCAATGTCTTGGGCTTATAGCGCCACAACCCCCCTGGTGTAATAGAAGTAACTTTCTGTCTGAGGCGTGTAACAAGACCATAGTTCAAAAATAAGGAGACAGTTGTATGTATGAATTTTTTAAAATAATTTCCAGAATATCAGAGAGCAATAAAGGCCATTGACAAAACACAACTTTGATCAGTATTAACATAAAGCAGATGTGCTGCACCAGTGGAAAGATTCAGGTGGTGAATAATAAATGTAGTAGTTCTTGTCTGAAAGCCATCTCCACCCTACAGCCTTTATCCATCACCAAAATAGATTGATTGGGTATTTTTACCCCAAGCAGTAGCTAATCAGCATAATTATTTATGGTCAACAATAGGAGGACTGAATGCTGAGAAAAATTGAAAATGGACTTTAAAGTCCTCCGGAACACGCTGCAACAGCTCACATGCTAATTAGCATTTACAGATTTGTGTGGGGAGTTTGTGTGTTACATAAAATATGCTCTTGTTTATCTCCGTGAACGACGGCTTGGGCCTTTGAATGAAGTTTGAGAGGCTCAATGATCCTGGAAGCTACAGGGTTAGGTGAGGGCAAATATTTATAAAATACAGATGAATAGGAACTACAATCTGGCTCAAGTGAAGCAATCACACACAATCTCTCTCTCTCACACACACATACACACACAACACACTCAGGAAGATGTCCCAGGATCAGATGTAACAGACGTATCCCTGACAAAGTCCGATATCTATAAAAGCGTTTTATACCAAATAAAGCAAGAAGAAATATAGATCAAATATGCAAACTTTAAATACTGTGTCCACACATACAGTTTCACAAATGTAGCTATAACGTGCTCCTGTCACCCCGGTGGTGTTTCCCCTCGCACAATGACCAGCACACAACTCTTTTGGTGGTTTTCAAATGGTTTATTGAACCCCAACTGCTTGTGACTGCGGCTCTAACTCGGACTTAAACGACTGTGGCTCCGACCTTCCTCAAGCCTTGATCAAGCTGAGGCCAATTAGGCCTCTTCCTGGTAACGTTCCCTGAGCCACTTCCCACACCTCCCTCTGCAGCTGAGCCCAACCACGCCCCCGCCCCCGCCACCACAGTGGCCTGTACATGTGCGTCAGTATGTCCATGTGGTGAGCGGTAAGTGTAAGCGGAGAAAAAATATTTTCAGGAAAAAAATTGGGATTTCTTGGTAACATGGCTGCAAAATTCCCAGATACAATTACCTTATCGCTTTATCATCACATCACAAAGTGAAATCTAACCTTCTTTAGTGATCAAGGCAATAATAGATTATCAGGCTGCAATGACCTGTATCCACTCGGATACCATCCGTCACTATGACTAATGCATTGCTGTGGCTACATGCAGCTTAAGTTACATAAGGGATGTATTTCATATTTCTCAGCAAACAACCCAAGTACTTCCTCATACTGTAAGTCCAGTGTTTGATATTGGCTGCCCGGTGAAGGTGTCAGCTGACACAATGCCACTATTTAAAAAAAAAGTGCTCTCAAAGGACAGTGACACAGGACTTTGATCTCAGGATTTGTGTTGATTTTTTTTAAAGTTCATGTTGCAATTGTAATGCTTAAGATAACATATTTTTGTAATATTTAAAGAATGTATAGAATTGTGAACAGCAATTGTGTATTATCACAGACGTCTTGGTGGACCTTTCATGTCTCTTTGTTTTTTCTACTCAATTCACATTTATTTTTATTTTTTCAATTCCTTTCCTGTGTGAAATGAGGAAGTGTAATTATTAACCAGTGAAGCTGCACTTCCCGAGGTTGTGTGTGTGTGTGTGTGTGTGTGTGTGTGTGTGTGTGTGTGTGTGTGTTTTGTGTAAGAGAGAGAGAGAGACAAGCTGTTTGTCTTGGAAGTGAAGGGCGGAGAGGTGGGATGAGGAAACTCAGAAGGGTGTTCCCTGGAGCAATAAAGGTCGGTCGAGAAACTCCTCTGAGTAAAATGCAGAGTTTTCAGACATCTAGAATACTTTTCTCCAGCGTCAGAGTGCTCATCAATCTTCAGATGCTTTTCTGACCAGGAGTGACAGAGTGACAGCTACTTCACAGGTAAGGAAGAGTACAGCGTTGTGGAGAATGATGTCTGTGTGTGTAGTTAGTGTTTGTTTTTTTAGGGTCCGAGTGACTGACTGGAGTCAGTCCAGCAAGGACCCTATTGTTATTTGTATTACTTTTGCTTTTTTCTTTAACCTTAATTGGCATATCCCCATTATAATGAATGTGTTTGTATTGTATTTCTCTCTGTTAGGGTAGTAGATGATTTTTATTGGTGCTTTACACATTTTAAATTGATGTTGTTCAGCAGTACAACTTAGTACGACTTAAACACGTTTTGCTCATAAGAGACTGTATTTGTAATTCAGTGGTTTTCTATGTGCATGAGGCCTTTGCTACGGTCAAAATTGGTCTTGAAATTAAATAAAATGCATTAAAGTAATGTTTCAAAAGCTCGGAATTTGAATCTGCTGGTGCAAAGTTTGCTAGTCAATGAGAAATAAAATGGTTCTAATATTTTCCAAAGATGCTGTCAGACAATAAGTAATACAATGGAATGGTTTTAACTTCCGTTGTCGGCACATAATCATATTGTGAATACAACATTCACAGCAATAGTCAAAATAGATCTGTTAATATGTAATCCATCTGGACTATGGCCAGCTAGGGAATGTCTGGTTTAGTTTCCCTTATTTAGTTTCCTATTAGCCGTACATGCACCCAGTTTTAAAAGGAAGAGCAACAGGTGGTTTAACTGACAAAGTAATGGAGACTAATGAAAGAGTCAACTTCATGTGTGTTTGGCTGTCGTGCTGCAAGAGGTGATGTGATTATGAACAAAATATAGCAGCTTGACTACAATAAAAGCCTATAGAGCCAAACAAAGGCGCACAATAGATTTATTAGATCCCTGAATTGCTCTCATCTATCCTTTATATTGTGTGCAAACATCTTGTCCGCCATTGTTCAATCATGTCGGACTGTCAGACAGGATAAACACTTTTATTGCACAACATGTATTTGATTTACAGTGTAAACTCTGTGGGAAATGCTCCATATTCGAGTTAATGGAAAATGGGAGCTTTAGATGATTTTATTGTGGCCCATCATTTTACAAATTGGTATCTATGACACTATATTGACGTTATAGGTCCAGTTAGGCAAACTGAAGGAGGTCATGCACCAGAGTTAATACCAGGGTGGAGCCTCTAAGTGCCATAGCAACTTCATGGCAACCGGAATGTTTAACCGAGGTTATTGACCGAAAGAGACCTTGAGTGGAGAACGTTCTGAGGTCATTATCTTCACAATGATCACCGCTATCTGTATTTACCTACCTCATGTATACATCCTTCTATCTATCTATTTCTGCATATGTATACTCTGAGACCATTACTGAGTCCATAGACTAAGTTTTATGAGGGAAGACAAGTTGGGGGTCAGCTGTAAGGTTCATTGCATTAATAGTTCAGGTCAAGCGACACAATCAGCTTCTGTTTCTAGCAGTGGCTCCTTCTGTTCAGCTTTCACCCTCAGCTGTCTATGCTCACTGTCCCATAACATTCACAGTGGCTATATTTTTAAAAGCACTGACCTTCTGACCACTGACTGCATCCTTTAAAGGTAAATTAACACATACTATGACATAATGTACTGCTTTAGTCATACTACATGTTTTGAAATAACTTTTCTGACATGTTTATATTCCAGTGTGTATTAACTTTGAATTCTGCATAGATGAAAGGCATATTTAAAGTTTTTTTACTACACATTTTAGCCACGTGGCCATCTGTTGGTCTGTCGGGTCAAGACAAATATCTCTGCAACTATTGATAGATTGTGTGTGCGTGTGCGTGTGTGTGTGTGCTGCAACTTCTGTGCAAAAGTATGCTAGCTGAGTGTGTGTGCATATGTATGTGTGTATCTGCTCATCTGTTACAGAGTGAATGCACTTGAGCATGTTGTAGTCCGCTAACTTGTTCGAGCGCCACCATGTGGTTCATATATTAGTTTACAGTTATTCACAGCTATTGGACCGATTGCCATGAAATTAAGGACAGACATTCATGTTCTCCTCGTGATGGATTCCTGTAACTAAATTGATCCTGCTAAACACTCAGCACGTTGTCCACCTGCTGACGCAGCATTGGCGCCCAGCGCCGCTACCTGCAGCCTCAGCAGCTCGCACGGCTCTCGCATGTCACGGAGTGTATTTGTCATATTCCTGTTCTGCTCATGTGGCCGCATGAGTCACAACTTGGTGTCAGGAACTCCTGACTGATACCAACTGACTTCTTAATACTGTCAAAACAATCCAGACGAGAAGAGAAACACACCTCCGCCTCGAGGCATGTCACCACACACACACACGCACACACACGCACACGCACGCACACACATTTAAACCACTGTTCATGTTGTGTCTGAGTTTCTGAGTATGCATAGGCCTGTAGGTGTGCCAGGTTGTTTTGCATGTATTTGTATCTGTGCAGATGATTGGCTGTGCGGCTGTGTTTGGGTACAATTTGAGAGGCGAAGATGCACTGGAGGGGAAACTAAAGACACAAAGCAGGGCAAAACTAAGGGATTATGTCCAGAGGGTTTGGAAGTTTGGAGTGGGAGGAGAGACAGTGACAGAGAGAGAGGAGGGTTCAAGTTTCAGGTTACCTGCAATACTTTTTGTTTTATTTTGTCACAGGGCTGGGTCATTCAGAAACAGCTCTCTGGATCTGCGCAGCGTCGAACAACACGGTTCCACACCAGCGCTCTTTAATACTTCCTCGGGCAAGTCAGTCGATTTAGTTTCACTGCTGTAAAAAGAAGAGGAAGAATAGAGAGAGAGAGAGAGAGAGAGACGGAATAAAACCAGGTTGTGTAGTTGAAGCCAGTGGAGCGAGAGCTTGGATAGGGTGAGAGGAAGAGGACGAAGGACGTCCAGGTGAGAGTGAGTTACTGAGGAGGCTCACTTCCAGTAAGGGAGGGCAGTGTTGACTCGGTGTGTCTAGGCCTTAACACAAAGGATAACTACATCATGTGGGTGAGTACAACTGGAAGTAGAATCCACAGATTTGGGGTAAAGATGGCAGGTCACGTCACTATTTTTGCATTGGATTTGAACATCACCACCACAACATATCCCGCTCACGAGTTTCTCATACTCTGGTACGAGGAAACATTTAAAATCCTCTGTTTGTGCTGAACTACATGCAGTGTCCTGGCTCATGAGAGCATGAATGTTTTGCATGTTTGAGATACTATCTGCAACTGAATGGGTGCACGCACAGTTGGCTGTTGTTCATAAGTTAAGCATACGTTGCATTGTGCTTTATATGGTATGGTATCACAGGTGTGTGATCAGTCGCAGCTTCTGGCGCAGGAAGGAACATGTTGGTTCATATTGATGCAGCTGATTCTCATTACATCGAATTCTGTAGTTGTGAGTTTATTTTACCTGTGGATCGAACTAGACAGCAACTTTTAGTTTGTCTGAACTTCCAAATGAGGACATTCAAGTTTGAGGTCTAAAGGTCATCTACATGTGCTGACTGCACTAGTCTAGATCTCTGCCTCTTGATTAAAGCTCGTCCAACATGGCACTCGAAGCTTCTCAAAAGCTCTTTGTGAACGTTTTAGTTTAGAGAAACCTAATCCAACGAAGCTGAGAAGCTGCAAGGAGAACACCTTGTTTGAACTAAAGGTTTATGTAAAAACCTTCATCTGTTCAGTCTGACCCAGTTATACATTTTTGCTGGATCAGGGTTTGTTCTGATTAACGCAGGGTTAATGGTTGGAAGAAACAAAATCAGGTTCAGCACATTAATGTGAGATATAGCAATGCTTGGCTATCTGATTGTTTTTAAGAGCTGCTCTGGCTCATTAATTAAACTGTGTTAGTCATGGTACAAATTAGACATTAATTTATTCCAGAAGGCACTGATGTGTCATGGTTCGACAAAACAGGCAACATGGCTTTCTTTAGCCGTCTTTCTGGTTTCCCAGGTAGTTGGACCTCCCCCTTTTTAGTGCTGTGTCATTCATCATGCCTTTAATCCTCTCTCGTTTATTCAGTTCATATGATATAACATCAGGGAATGATGACCTGGTTTCTCGTATGTTTTAAAAAAAAAATGTTTTCTGGTATTCAGTGATGATTCTTTTGAGGGTGTATATCAACGCAGATTTTTTAAAAGCTCCATACTGTACTTTGTCGTTATTTTTGGGAAAATATGAAGAGAGGGTATCTCAGGACAACCTTACACCCTGTTACATAAACAAACGTGTATGGCTATAAACTAAATATATGAAACCAAATAGCATTTTTTACTATAATTGAGTACAACTCTCGTGTTACATACCAAAGTGTCACAGGGGTTAATGCACACAAGCCGAACATTACTTGTTTCAAGGTAAAGATACATTTGAGAGAGATTTGACGTTACAACGTGTTCAGTGAAGAACAAAGTGTCTGGGTCTTTGACGTATGCATCTTTTATGCTTTCAGTTGGACATGTCTTTTTTATAAGATTGTCTTGGGGAGTTTCTCAGCAAAGCAGTCTTAGCCAGATAAAGGCTATGAATCAGCTAAATGGTCTTCCTTCTGAAGAAAACCCCCTGACCTCTCTCCGTATAGATTCTATATACTATACATATATAGTATATGCGTGTTCTTTACATTTGGCAGAAGAGAGCAGACTGTGGACATGCATCAGAGTTGATTACTAAGCACTTCCTTTAAATGAGCTAAGCCTACCTACAGTAGAATGAACCTGGCGGTAAGGAAATTAGCAAATGAGGGAATTTACCTAATACTTTTAAATAGAAGTGAAAATTATAGAACAGTATAACAGCTTTCCCCATTAGCTGTTCTGTTTAGCTGTGGTTCTAGCAATTCTTAGTTTAGTATCAATATCAAAGAGTCCCTAATAAATCAGTATCAACTAACATATACTGTATACAGTAAATATGTGTATAGGTC
The DNA here is from genome assembly GCA_023566465.1 of Cottus gobio. Classification (NCBI taxonomy): domain Eukaryota; kingdom Metazoa; phylum Chordata; class Actinopteri; order Perciformes; family Cottidae; genus Cottus; species Cottus gobio. The sequence continues at coordinate 15,989,641 of CM042220.1, forward strand.
AAACAGTGAATGAAAAGCTGAGCAGACAAGACAAAGGCAGAACAGCAGGTAGACAACACATGCTCCTCAAACTATCAGTTAGTTACTATATACCATCTGCTGAAATACAGTCAGCGGCCATAGTGATGTTTAGCTATCCTATTACAGGATGAATCCTGTTCATCTTTGATGAATAACAGGCAGGAACCAACCACAGCGGGTAACACACAGAAAGTGAAAAAGCCACTACACAGATGACCTCAGAGGTCCAGAAAATGGGTCAGATTGATACATACCGGAGTAGCATGGAGCTTGACGGGCGTGGTTGAAGGGCGGCCACCCTCTGGCTGTACCACCTTGCAACATTACAATGTGTTCTGGCTCCACAATAGCAGCTGCATTTGGAAGACACACAAGGTCCCAATAGACCCTGCCACACTACACCCCATATTGTACATTCAGAGATTATTCTTTTCCTAGTGGGGTCGAGGAGCTAGGCAGCTACTGTTTATTATTATTATTATGCACTATTTAACGTTCACTCAATCTGTATTACTTAACTTATCATATGCCCATTTGCCTTTTGTAAATTATGTTTATAGTTCCTGCTTATAGTCTACCTACATTTAATGCACAAATCAACCTGTATAACATGTACATATTACCGCAATCAATCTGTATATCCCGTACCTATATCACTAACTTATTATCTGTAAAATACTTATTATTATCTGTATATTGGTATTTACTGCTATTGCACTTCTGGTTGGATGCTAAACTGCATTTCGTTGCTCTGTACTTGTACATGTGTAATGACAATAAAGTTGAATCTAATCTAATCTAATGATAGCAGATCATGGGAACTCGCCTGTGGAGCGATGAACTCTGTCGCACACTATGTCCCACGTTTGAATGATTGGTAATCCTTTTGCTGCTCCACCCTTGGATATGCATTGTATTATACACTTGTTTTGCGCATGGCTAGCGTTTGTGTTTTGTAGTACTTTGGACAGATGGATGCAACTCATTCTCACATATATCCACACATTGTATATTTTTTCTCAAGCAATGCACACTGTTTTGACACCTGTGCTAACCTATCTTTCCACAGACGAGCGCCCAGGTGCCTGAGGAAAGCACTAAACCATTGAATCCAAGGCAGGCAGGTAAGTGGTCGTTTGGGGTTAGTTTTATTTAAATGTATGTTGCTTTATGAATACCATGTAAATAGATGGAAACTATAGTATAATCTATTCTCTCATGCCCTTTATTCTATTGTTTCCTCCCTTTTTTTCTTCTTCTCAGCGGCTCCACAGCCAGGCCGCCACAGAAAGCCCATGACGGCTCCAAAGACTCAGAAAGACAAGGCGTCTAAGTGGAAGAAGGTGTTGCTGACTGTCCTGACAGTTGTGATCTTACTGGGCATACTGGTCACTGCAGCATACTTCAGTGAGTCACAATTATTGCTAGTACTTTAGTTTCCTCCTCTATGGACAACAAATTATCCATGCAAAATGATGCCCAACCTTTTGTTCTGCCCTTCCCTTCCATTATGTCTCCATCCAGTTAAGCAGCTGATTGACAGCAAGTATTTCTTCTGCAAGAGTTCGGTGAAGTTCATTCCAATAGAAAAAGCCTGTGATGGGAAAGATGACTGTAGTGGAGGAGAGGATGAAATTACATGTGTGGCAAGCTTCACGGTCAACACTACCTTTCCAGGTAAAACAAAACACCGGACTCGGTCGCTTTGTCATCAGGGACACAAAAACCAAGCTATTCAAACTCTTATCTTCCTTTTTGTGCCATTTCTCCCTTCAGTGCGTCTCATGACTGGGCTGCAGGTCCTGCAGGTGTACAGTTATGGCCAAGGTTGGCGAAGTGTGTGTAGCGACAACTGGACACAGCAGAATACGGACACAGCATGCAAACAACTAGGCTACACAGCGTGAGTTTACTCATGCATATGAGATTGCGTCCTTTGCAAAGTTTGTGTTGCAAATGTATTTAAGGTGTTATTTGACCTGACATCAAGTCTTACATCGCCTTCCTTCTGTCTGAACAGTAAACCAAGTAGCACCAGTGTCCCAGTGAGCACCTTGATGTCTTCCCTGAAAAATGGACGGTACACAGCTATCAAGCCTGGTACTACGAACACGCCCATCCATCAGGCTACCATAGACCGGTGAGAATCTGTCAGGAAGTAGGAAAATCCCTGTTAACATCAGACATGAAGTCATGTAAGATGTCAGTGCTGTTCAGAAACATTACTTTTATGTCAAGATATACAAAGACACAACTGTTGACAGAGTTGATTCCCATCTGAACTCAAGTGTCCATTGTCTTGAAAATGAAAGTATATTATACACATCCCACACTTCCTGTGTTTGAAAGATTCTCACTTCTATTCTCTTTCAGCTTTTTACTCTTGCTCGCCCCCTCATTTATCTTCTGGCTGGTGTATGTTCTCACAGTTTCTCACAGTTTCTCTTCTTAAAAAACAATAAATCCCACAGATTTTGTTCCCTCTCGGTCTTCTCCCATATTAAGTAAACAAAAAAGTAGTTTACTCAAACAAAGCAGAAGAGAAACGAAGACAAAGTTCAGCGTGGGGGACGTTTGATCAACATTTGACTGTGTTTTTTGTCTGTCTGACTTATTGTTGGTTCGCTGTTTGTGGTACATGTGCAACTCTAAATATTTGTTTCAATTAATTTTATTTCCCAACAGCAGTACATGCAATTCTGAATCTGTGGTATCCTTGTCATGTTCAGGTGAGTTTTATTTACTTTTTAAACGACTAACATTGTTTAGAGTAAGACTCATGGGTGGAAAGTGGAGAATGACATGGTTGTGGGACCAGTTTTGCACAAACTGGCCCGTACACGTTGAGCAGCAAAACTATTTCTTGGTAACATAAGTTCCTTCATTCTTCACAACAAATAAAATAAAAGTTCTGGACAGGGTAAAGAAACCTGTCCTACCTGACCTTTACTGTCAGAATAGAAGGGTCTAAATGAATAAAACAACAGAAAATGCAATAACTAATAGATTTAAATAAAGTAAATACAATGATCGTAACAAGATAACTTTGTTCACCAGACTGTGGAAAGGTGGGCTCTCAGGGCCGTATTGTCGGCGGTACAGATGCTTTCATTGAGGACTGGCCCTGGCAGGTTAGTCTACAACAGGGGGGTCATCACACATGTGGAGGCTCACTGGTGTCGCCGCGTTGGGTCGTCACTGCCGCCCACTGCTTTACTGGGTCAGTGTGGTTCCCATAAATACCATTTCCAATGAACAGCTTTTGTGGGTGAACATCATGCACTCATGCTCACGCCTCCTCCTCGCTCTCTTCTTCTGGACTTTACAGTAGTAAAAAGGAGCTGACTCGCTGGAGGGTGGTGTCAGGCCGGACAAACATGGGCACACTTGGAGGTTCCTCTGTGGACAGGATCATATTGAATGGAGACTATGACCCAGCACGAAACGACTACGACATTGCGCTGATGAGACTCAGCAGCCCAATCAGTGTGGGAGGTTAGTTTGATTTATTATCCATAAAAACCTGGATTGGTATATGTATTAGTATGTTGTTTAACTGACCTTGTGGAGTCTGTAGTTGAAATGTAAACCTGAACAGTTCTGATAAGGGCAAGTGAGGAGTGCATAGGCTTTACTCTATTGCCCTCTTGTGGTGTCTATATAAAACAGCATGCTCTTCACAGTGCATCAAATTCAGCCACTGTGATCAACACTCTAACTTTAACTGTATCGCCAATTTGGCAGAGCTTTGACAAAGGTGACATAATAACATATGACGGCTAACATTTTCATAACAAATGCCCTGTCCCTGTCCTCCAGACAGCAGCAAGCCAGTTTGTCTACCTCCTAAAGCCTTTGGCCTTATTGCCTCAGCCTCATTGGCTGTGACTGGCTGGGGATACCTGGAGGAAAATGGTGAGGAACCACACTACCCCTCATCTTCATCAATGGTCACCCTGTGAACAAGAATAGAAGTTATCTCTATAACTGAGTGTTGCATCCTTGTCCCTTCAGGTAAGGTCTCTCCTTCACTTCAGAAGGCCTTTATCCCTCTGATAGACCATGATATGTGTTCCAGCCCCACATTGTATGGTAGTGCCATAACCCAAAGGATGATCTGTGCTGGTTTACTGAAGGGGGGAGTGGACGCCTGCCAGGTAACAGTCCACTGATGCAAGTTACAATCAATATTGATTAGGACTGCAAATGAAAAAGAAGAATATTATTAGTTTTACCTCTCCGGGCATGCAGTTCAATATTAGTTTTAGTTTGGGGAATAGTCCAAAAATGATGTTCTCTTCTGGCAAATGGTTTGGATACTCAGATGTTATACAAATGTTACTGTGCTGTTATGACTCCCAGGGGGACAGTGGGGGTCCTTTGGTGTACTATACCTCCACTCACTGGCATCTGGTTGGAGTGGTGAGCTGGGGCGTTGGCTGTGCTCGGGAGAGAAGGCCAGGTGTTTACAGCAATGTTGAAGAGATGTTAGACTGGATTCGTACAGTCATTGAGGTACAGAATACAAAATGAAACATGATTGTGATCCTGCAATACATTCAAAACACGTCCTGATTATTTTTAACTTTATTCCTCCAGAAAAACTCCTAACGTCCTCCATCGTGAAGAGCAGCCTCCTCAAGACTGAGGGTCGACCTTGGACGGCCTCTGAAACAAAAAGAACGATTTTAATTCAATGGCTGAATGAAGATGAGAGACAGAAGTAGAAAAGGGGAAGTTTAAGATCGATCTCAGCGGCAGGATAACTGTTAAACATAATCATATGCAAGAGCACGCACGCACACACACACACACACACACATTTCAGACAAAGCTTATTTCAGGTGTTTGGGCCATTTCAGGTTCTTATCTCAGGGGACAACTATATTTATGTTCGGTTGTGTGTCACTTTTACAGTCTTGTAATCTGACGGACCCAATTTAGTGATTAATGCATTTTTTAAGAAAATAGTTATTGATATTAAAGTGAGGACTTGGTAATAAGAGCATAACTGGTTTAGATTTTGGACCTTAGCAGTCCTTAACCATAATGTACTTTATTACGTGCTATGATTGCAGGTGTGCAATGTGTTATGAGCGTTCATACCTTAACCTGCTGTTAGGAAAGGTGACAGACGGGGTAAACCTGTGCTATGCTAATGTCAGCTGAAGTCTCAGTGAAACTTGAAGTTAATATCATCAATATAAGTAATTCAAGTCCAGGATTTTACGGCCTTAATGGTGCTGATTCAGTTGATCTGATGTGTCTTGACTACAGAGAAAATGCACCTTTTTTAACAAATGTGCTCACTTCCTACAACAAAGCACTTTAAGCGGAAATGTGAGAATTACTTGACCTTACCGAATGTACAGATGAAGCAAGTTGCTGGTAAAATAAAGCACTGAAGACTTAAAATTGAATACACTGTTTTCATAGTGCTCCCACAATGAGTTTCAAAGTGCAAGTGCCTTTATTCAGAGAACTCACACCACAGCCAGAATATTCAGAGTGGTGGTCACCGAGTTTTTCCCTTTTTTAAAGCTAAAATGTAAATAAATAAATATAATTTGCTCAAGTTTAAAAGTGCGGAACAGCGATTATAGTATGTTCCTTTCTTAAATGTGTGCACTCAGCCAACACCTTGTCATTATTTCTTTTATTTTAATTGTTCTATTTGTAGCAAAGCCAAATAATACATCTACCTGTATTTCTGGTTTATATATCATTCTCTTGTCTGTGGAGATAAAACGAGTGCATTGGCACCTCTGAATTAAAAAACAGTTTACACGGTTTAATTACCTTCTACACACAGGAATAGCATTTCTCTCAAGATTTGGTGTGTGCCACGGTAGCTGATAACATTTGACTGTATAAATGGTACATTTTGTTTTATATACCTGTAAATATAATAAAGACATTCTTGTGCAACTTGGCAATTGTTTGTCACAACTTTAAATGTATGTGCTGGAAACTCTTTCGTTCAGTGTTACTCTCCTAAGCACACATCCTCTGACCCCAAAGTTAACAAAAGCAACAACAAGAAACAGGAATTTATGTAAATAGTTATACTTCGCACACAAAATATGATCCAAATGACAATTCATCTCATTTCAGGAACATTCCTTAAAACAAGGTATTGTGTAAAAAGGTTGGTTTCTTCTACCGTCCCCCAATCTCTTGGGCTTATAGCGCCACAACCCCCCTGGTGTAATAGAAGTAACTTTCTGTCTGAGGTGTGCCACAAGACCATAGTTCAAAAATAAGGAGACAGTTGCATTTATGAAAAAACATTTATAATTTCCAGAATATCAGAGAGCAATAAAGGCCAATGACAAAACACAACTTTGATCAGTATTAATGTACAGTAGCAGATGTGCTGCACCAGTGGAAAGGTTCAGGTGGTGAATAATAAATGTAGTAGTTCTTGTCTGAAAGCCATCTCCACCCTACAGCCTTTATCCATCACCAAAATAGATTGATTGGGTATTTTTACCCCAAGCAGTAGCTAATCAGCATAATTATTTATGGTCAACAATAGGAGGACTGAATGCTGAGAAAAATTGAAAATGGACTTTAAAGTCCTCCAGAACACGCTGCAACAGCTCACTAATTAGCATTTACAGAATTTTGTGGGGAGTTTGTGTGTTACATAAAATATGCTCTTGTTTATCTCCGTGAACGACAGCCGGGGCCTTTGAATGGGTCCTGGTCAAGAAAAAAGAAAATGAGATGGAAAAAAGATTACAACATTTGCCATGTTAACATAGTTCAATTAATTATCGGCAAACAGCGTAGGGGTATACATTTGTTAGGATTGTAATACATATTAGAATTTAAGATTGGTTTTAATTTCCTGAAAGGTATGTGGTAAAATAGTAATCCCACTTTACAGGACAAATCATTTTTCACCATTGGAAAACAAAGACTTCCCCCCCCAGCACTCCAGATACCTGCTACATCTTTTTACCTCATCATCATCACTGTCATCAAATGCAATTCCTTTAGATGCCTGGCTCTGGCTCTGAGAGCTGTACTTTGTGAAGGACGATGACGACGATGCTGACCTGTAGTCAGCAAGAGAAGGAGCCAGGGTAAAACAAATGATCAAAAAAAGCATCACAGATATAGAATATAAAGTAAGTCACAGAGAGGATGAATCTAGTAGGGACAGCCGTGTGACTGCAGGTTGTTCTTTTCATAATGTACTGGACTACAACATTGTAGAGCCAACACAGACAGACCTTGGAGGGGGTTGGGTCGCTTTCACTACAGGCATATCTTCATCTGAGTCATCAATGATCACCTGGAGATGGATTGAGATGCAAAGCAAGTTTAGAGGAAGGTTCAGTTTGCATACTTTACATGTGTGAGCCATCATTTTACTTACTTCATCTGCAGTCCGAGATGATCTCTGGGATGAAGCTTGAAATGCTGAAGAATGACGTATGAAGAAGAAGGAAGAGAGAAACATTCAAGTCAAGGAAGAAATTTAAAGTGATGCTGCAGTCCGGCATATAAGTGTTGTATACAGAACGTTAACTGTGCGTCTACAGATCATCACTCACACGCATAATGTCACTCTCCTACCTTGCATAATGTTCCTGCTTTGGGTTTTCACTGAGGGTTTCTGGGAACGGCCCCGACCAGCTGGCTTTGGTTCAGAGGCAGTTGCACCTGGGTGGATAGATGAACAACTCAGAAGAAGGACTTATGATGAGGCTGTCCATCATAGATGTACATTCTGAAAATGCTTTTCCTTTCTAATTGACTAGTGTATACATATAACATTAACATTGGTATCAGTGCATATTTCTGCATCAACCTTATTTTGATGCTTTAATGCACAAAGGTATTACACTTTGTGCATTTGCTTTAATTAATTGTCTTGTACCAAGCCTGCATTCCTAAATACACCTGTGGATCAACTATTTACCACCATCTTACTCTTGGTGCACCTCTACTTTCACTTCATCTTTGTGACAGATAATATGATAACTCACCTCTCCCCCTTCCCCGGGCTCCCCGCCCCCTTCCTCCTCGTCCTCTGCCTCTTGTCGGGGGAGAAAATGAGGCCGAGTCTTCGTCAGAGTCCAAAGCAATGTCATTGGACATGTCAAAGTCTACAGGCTCATTGCCACGCTCCAAACGGTGAGCTTTGGCTCTGTTGATAGCCTGAGAAATGGAGATAGGAACCTCACAAAGTGTAACAACAGACCACACAACAAGTCCGGCGTCTGTGCAATCATTACTTACTTCTTTGATTTCATTCTCTTCCTCAGTTGTGTTCTTCTTGGAATCTCTGAATCGCTGGATCTGAAAATGTAAAATCCCGCATTCTTTTAATGATGTGAAACATTAACATCCTTTGCCCTACTTACCATGCAAGCCCCAGCCCTTACCTCAGTGTCTATATCCTGCTCTGTGGTTACGGCTCTGCCTTCCAGGTGGCGCTGTGTCTTCTCTAACTGGTAAGTGATCAGCTCCTCAATTGCGTCTTTCTCATCTTTTTCTACAAACTCCTCAATTGCCTTCCCCATGCCGTGCTCCGTCAGAAGGGACAGCTGCACTGTCTGTGAAGATATTCACACACTTTATGAAAAAAAAAAATGAATATTCAATAGAAACAGTAGATAACACTCAGTAAGTGTGTGAAGGTAAATCTGTGTGTGCAGTACCTGTTCAGTTGCTTCAAAGTACTGTTTAACCAGGTCCCCCACTTTCAGCCCCTCAACTGCTGTGTTTTTCATCAGTTTGCCGTAGTCCACATTGACCTCATCTAAAAAGCACAAAGATTGAAACATGTCAAATAGACAATGCTGTAAATCAATCATGTTGTATACCATAGATCTATAGTTGTGTATTTAGCTAGAGTCAGACCTTTGATGCCCTCCTTCTGCTCACGGCGTCTGAGAAAGTGAATGATGTCTTTTGGGTTGGCTACGCAATCCACAAACTTCTGACTGAAGCGAGAAGTGTTGAACGTATCAAAGCCTCCAGTGTAGTCTACCTAGGAAGGCAATGAAGATGACAAGTTTGACTGAAGAGCAATGAGAAGGTGTGTGCACACGCTGAAAGCGTCTCCACCTTACCCTCAGGCGAATAAGAGGTTTCTCTGGGGTGAGCGGACATTCAAGTCTTTCTCTTTCAGCTTCTTTTAACATCTCTTTGACCTACAGAATGACAGATAGATCAAGACACAGATTTAAGGGGACAGATGAGGGCAAGAATGGTAAGATGAGCAATGGATGTTTGTTGGTGGCGTTTAAGTGTTACCTTTGCATAGCACAAGTCCTCCACCTTCTTTGTGACCTGGGGTGTACCAGCTGTGAAGTGGTCTTGGTATTCATCCAGCACCACATCCTGGATGAAGAACTGACGCACCGTCTTTAGAGGGATCTTTTGCATGTTCATTTTACGACCTTTCACCCTCAGCAGCCCTATGTGCCTATATCCACACAAACAGAGTGTTTGGGCTACTTTATCTCTTTAAGACACCTTCCTAATATAGAGTGTACATTGTGAGTGTGTCTGAGTATGTGTGTATTTGTTTGTACTTCTTGGTGGCCTCTCCAGGGGACAGGGAGGTGGCTACAGAGCTGCCAGGCTGTGTCACATAGAAGAGCTGCTGTTCATTTCTGGTTGGCGCAATCAAACACTCATGCTCATGACCCCAAACCACCAAGTCGATAAATTCATCCAGGAACTGCTCAGGGATGTAGTTAGTGGGTCCGTGTTTACTCCTAGAGCAGACACATAGGCAGAAAAAACAACAATTCAAAACAAATCATAAAGTGTAGTGTGATATTGGGGAAATATAGTGGTTTAAATCCCTAAACTACAAACATGAACAGACCTGTTCTGGTGAATGGTGAAGAGGTTAAACCATTCATCTTGGTCTTCTTTGGGGCGAAGCATTGTGACCTGGTTGTTGACAAACATCCTGTACAAGCGCTCATCTGGGATAGAGCCTACACACACACACACACACACACACACATCCATGCATACTTAATTTAGACCAAAACATTAATGTTTCTGATCTTGGCAGAAGAGAGACAAAGAATATTCTAGGAATCAGTAAGGACATTATGATAAAAAAAAAACACTTACCAAGACCAAATAAGGCTATCTTGGTGTTGCCTTTCTGCATTAGGATGGGACTAATTTCTACGCTCTCCACTGACTGGGAGTGACCAAAGTGATTGACAAGACCAGAGGCACTTAGCAGATCCAACGCACACAAACCTTCAGCCTTGAGGAAAGAAAATGAACCGTGTCATTAAAACTATATATATAAAAATATATACAAAAAACACTTAACAGACATACACATGAACATATTTGGATATTTATATATCTTGTGGAGTCCAATTATTTATTTTATGCTGAACTCACCCCAGTTGGGTCATCATGGTTACCATGAATGCTGAATGTAGGGATAGAGATGTTCAGGTTTTCATCCTGATAGTTAACCCAGGGGAACCTACAACACGTCAACAAACATAAAACAACATTAATGTAACGGGACTACAGTGTTTTGATAAATTAACCACACAAACACAGCAGAACTGACTGAGTGGTGTTGAAGTTGACGGCCTGGTCACTGAGGATGTTGAAGTTTACGGGCGTGTCTCCCATGCAGTATTGCCTCAGCATATTGATGCAGCTGTGGAGGCATCGGCGGGACGGCTTGTTCTCGTGGAACAAATCACCACCCAGCAAGATGAAATCTACCTGCAAGCCAACAGCAGTGGGCGTTTGGAGCAGGTAAAAAAAATGTACGTCCGTTCAAGCAGACAGAGAACAACATGTTGAGTCATCCACAACCACATTTATCAACTTGTATATACCTGATTTGTCTTGGCACATTTCAGGATTTCATCGAGTGTGTTAAAAGAGTCATTGCCACGGATAGCATCCTTCTCGAGGTAACCAAGGTGAATATCTGTAGCAATCAGGATCTTGAAGGTATCCTCATCATCCCTAGAAAGAAAACACAACTTGTACATTAGATTGTTTTGTACCCAGATTAAACTGTAAATGATCTATATATCAACTATGCATTTGCTTTGAGAAAAGCTTTGCAGACTCACATTGTGTTCTCCGAGGACATGATGATGTGGGAAAATTAGATCTCACTCCTGACGGGTGGTCCGCAAAAGGCTTCCCCTAAAGAAAATGCATTCAGCCCAAGACATCTTGCTTAAAAAAGATACTCTGGCATACATTTAAATGATGAGACTAAGCAACACATTTGTACAAATATTAGATTTGCATGTAAAGAGTGAATATAAATACCACATATCAAACAATGATAGGGATAGTATCCATTCATCGAGCTATTCGTGGGAACTATTGCAGAATAAATGTCATATTTTTTGTCAAAGATTCTGAAAAGAAAGCCATGTTTACAATATCTTGGTCACCGAACAATACACTTTACAACGTAAGGTGTTACCATGATAGCTCGCTAGCTAATTATCCATTCGTAAAGTCGTAGCTAACAGAAATATGTAATTTAGGTTAGCTAAATTCAGCTGCCAGGATGAGCTAAGTTACGGTTAGCTTTCACTTTAGCAAGAAACCATGAACAGCTAACGTGAGGGCAAAGTTATCAATGAGATAGCGAACAGTAACTATACCTGAAACTTACAAATCAGGTAAGAAAGCTAGCTCAAACGATAGCCCACGTGTCTATTGCACGTTAGATAATTGACGTTATTTATAGTGTATACTACGAACTACAACCATATAACTACAACCCACCTCCTCTAGAGTTCAATAACTGGTAAACATGCCAGAAAACTCCCGGCAAGTCTTGCAAACCTCTCCCCGCCTCTTACCGCCCAGTTACTGTAGTTTTATTATGAAACAGCAGGGTCCTAAACACCGGAATAATCACGGAAGAAAAACTACACTTCCGGTAAGAAAACGGTGTGGGCTTGTTTTACTCTCCAACGACGCCGGTTCGGCTGCCTCGACCAGAACGCCTCACGTGTCTCTGTGCAGCGCCGGGCGGGCTACTCTGGTGTAGATATCATTCACACCCCTCAGAAACCTTGGATTGTGCTGCTTGTCAAGTGATGTTTTCTTTTCATGACCTACATTAGCGGCGGTGGCAGCCACAGTCGTAGCTAGCAGGCTGTCAGTCAGGAATTAACAACAGTTGTGGCTGTTATTTCACTTTTAACTAAAACGAACGTATTTTCCATAATTTAACTACTTCTCATCACAGGCGGCGTAGACTGGATTGGCTGCATTTCAATGGAGACTCTGTCAAAACCACCCGGTGCTGATGCTACGCAGGAGAAGGTAGCTTTAACCTTAAATTACTATCATTACATCTCGTCAGATCTGCTCATGGTGGCGATAGAGTGAGCTGGACGACACGGAGAGCTACCTGGCAGCAGTCAGTTGCTACGACTCAGTTCAGCTGATGTTGCAGACCTGGAGAAGTTTTACCTTCATGTGTTAACGTTATTTGTGAATTGTGTTGGACAAGACTCATGCAATATAAGGTTTTAGCTCATAACTTAATCTTTGCACTTGTATTGCTCATGATGCAATGGCTACTATTACTGTCATATCCCTATTACTCGTATATTAAATATATACTTTAGTGGATGCTGGTTAACATTTAACCCTGTTTCTCTGCAGGTCTGTCCACCGCCAGCACCCAGTGGAGTAGTGTCTGACAGCCTTTCACTCCCATCTTATAAGGACTACCCTTCTCACCGTCCCTTCATCAACACACTTTTGCATCACATACCCCAAACACACTCGCATCAGTCTTGTCGCCCATCATCTCCCGGAAAGGCATTCCCAGAGACCAGCAGTGCAGGTAACTTTATTAAATTTATGCATTCATGTTTGCATTTTGTTTCCCCTTTTCAAAGTTTCCATTCAGGTATTGTGGTGTTTCAGCGCTCCATGGTAACAGCATGTGCAACATGATGCCGCACTACTTGAACGTCTCAGTTGCATCGACATCTATCTATTATTTCTTAGTATCCTCCCTCTCTTCCTATCCTACCCTCCAGTTTTTCCACCCAAACCTTAAAAATCATATATTCTTACACCACGACTTCATTCATGCCCTAAATTTGTTCAATCCATGTGTCGTGTTTGTGTAGAGATCCTATCTGCCTTGAGGAACCTCCAGGAGAAGATCAGGAGGTTAGAATTGGAGAAAGGACATATGAAGCGCAGTCTGCACACTGTGGGGAACAACGTCACATCATTCACAAATGTGCAGACTGATAAAGTCCCGCAGAGACTCTTAAAGGATCCCAGAGACCCAGAAAGAGAAATAAGTGGCCAGTCCAACTGCAATCAAGGTGGGTGCATGAATAACATATTGTAACTCGTTTATTTCCCCCCGCTATTCCTCATAGCTCACAGTGTCTCATTGTTCTCCAGTGTTGATCACTCACCTGGCTGCTGCCGAGTCTCGCTGTGTGAAGCTGGAGCAACAGCTGGATCACATGAGGAGGATGCTGCGCAGTGCCAAGGCAGACAGGACCAGCCTGCTCAAACAGCAGGTTCGTGTTCCCGAGGCCCTTAGAACGACTACAAATAAAGGCCTCTGATGTGTGCGTGAGTAGATTTGTAGAACTTTATTAATTGTTCTCTAATCTTTCAGGCTTCCATGGAGACGACCAGGTCAGCTGATCAACATTGTGACACAGTGTTTGAGCATGCCCAATTGGAGAAACTGGAGCGATTGGAGCTGGAGTATCTTCGGCTGACACGCACACAAAACAACGCTGAGGTACAGACAAGGACACGACCCAATCTGAGAGGGAAAAGTCCATTTTTGGTTAAACTATTTATATACTCTAAATAATCCCAAACCAAGTGCTGTAGGTCGAAAGACACTGAGCTAGCTCTGGTTCTCCAGATTAGTTAAGCATACGCATTTAAGGGCGTTGTCTCTCTTCACGCCAGGATGATGTTGAAAAGATTGTTGTCAGTGACAAGAGGGAAAATTATTATTTTACCAATAAAGATGATTATACATGTTTTATTATGTCAGATGAAGATTCGGGAGCTGGAGATGAAACTACGGGAGGAGGAGCACCAGAGAAAGCTGGTCCAGGATCAGGCAAATCAGGTAACAGCTTCAATCACCACTATTGACAGTTGTAATGTTTGATATACTTGAAAGGAAGCACAGGCTATTGTTTTACATACTGCATTATTTATGCTAAATGTACATTTTGTAATGTCCCCACACTCAAAATAAACTCAAAAGTGTGTGTGTGTGTGTGTGTGTGTGTGTGTGTGTGTGTGTGTGTGTGTGTGTGTGTGTGTGTGTGTGTGTGTGTGTGTGTGTGTGTGTGTGTGTGTGTGTGTGTGTGTGTGTGTGTGTGTGTGTGTGTGTGTGTGTGTGTGTGTGTGTGTGTGTGTGTGTGTGTGTGTGTGTGTGTGTGTGTGTGTGTGTGTGTGTGTTCCTCAGCTGCAGACCGGTTTGGAGACCAATAGGATACTGCTGCAGTCAGTGTCTCCTTGCCTGTCCAGCAGACAGTCCAAAGAGAAGAAGTCTTATTCAACGGTAAATAATTCCACAGTTTTTTTCCTACGCTTTGAGAGTGCTTCTTTCCTTCTTTGAACAAATGTGACAAGGCCGTTGAAGTCGAGAGTTTCTCTCCAGTGCTAGTAGATCTCTTAGTGTCACATTGAATACTGAAGGAAGGAATTAAGTGCATGTGTTTGAATATCTTGATACATTTTTAAGAGGGTAAAAAAAATAAAAACTATGGAAGTTGCATTTTCTCTACTTTTATTTCCTCAAAAAAAACACCACATTTTTTAATAATAATTGCTTTCAGTTTAAATTAAAAAAAAAATATTTTTGAATGTGAATTTCTTTTTAACAGTAAATGATTGAATCAAGTCTTTTGATAGATTAACCGATAATATAAAACAATCCTTAGCTGAAGGTCTATTTCATACTCACAAATCTACATTTTCCTGTGGATCTTACTATTGTTGATGTTGATTTTCCCTTTCCAGAGATCTTCACCACAGCAGTCGTCCTACACAGAGCCTCACTATAGACTGAGCCTCAGAGATGTACCTTTCGTTGCTGGAACGGTAGTAGTATGGGCACACGTACATATGTGGATTCAGCCTTGGAATAAAAATGGTATTCATTCACTGCTGCACTTCCCTTACACCGTCTCTCTATTCAACTCTCTTTCTCCTCTCCTAACTTTCAGTCAGTCGGCTGCAGCCACTCAGTCCGAGCAAACGTCCAGTCAGTTTTGTCCCTCCTGAAGCGACACCAACCACACCTCTGCAACAGCCGCGTCCTCTCGAACAACACAAACAGCTATGAGACGGGATGCTGCAGGTATTCAGACGGCTCATCTTCCTCCTCTTCCTCCACTAGTGGGGAGGAGCTGTCAGAGCTGCTGCAAACACTCCAGGAGGAGCAAAGACTCATGAGCTTGTGAGTGTGGTTGAGTATGAGCTCTATAAGGCAAGACTTAGTTAGAATAGTGTTGAATTTTAGTCTCCGTTTTGTGTTGCAGGGAGCAGGACGAGTTGATGAGGCAGGTGGAGGCCAGTGTCTCAGACCAGGAGAGAAAAGAGCTTCAGAGGGAGCAGGAGAGGCTGCTGCTGAAAATGGAGAGGAAAGGAGAACAGATTAATACGCTCTACAAACACAAAATACACGTAGGTTTTTTTACACAGAAAGAATTCAGTTCACACAAACCTAAATTGCAAAAGTAAGATTTGTTTTTTTTCACCTTTTTATTCATCTCTCTGCTAGATAAAGAAGTTAAGAAAGGAAGCGAATTCGAGGCGGAACAGCAGGAGTGAGGCGAGGGTGACTTCCACAATGTCCACTAGAGGTCGCTCTGCTGCACCAGTCAAAGTTAGACCAGGAGAGAGAAGCAAGGGGAACCTGAGGCTGCTGAGGGACATGAGGGCTCTGCAGACCTCCTTACGAACCTGAAGCCCACCAGGACAGGAACACACCACATGAGGTTCATCTTGTTGGTGCTTCCTACCAAAGGCCAGTATTTCATGATCAACACAGCCACTGTCTGTTTATGAACGTCTGACCTATGATCCATCGGGGAAAATACTTTTTTTGTCTACTGTATTAGGAAATTGTATCCCTTCTAAACAGACTGCTTAAACAAGACCTATGTTTTCTCTACCAGTCCGCCCAAAGTGCATTTTGTCATTGTGTTAGTCTGATGAATCATCTTGTCAAATGCCTTTTCAGAATATTTAGAAGAAATGAGGGTTGACTAGTTTTTTAGTAAGATTTTTATCAATCATGGGAAACTTATTTTTGAGTGAAAACATTTCTCGAAGGAATAAATAATTTGTGTTTGCATATGTGCTGTTTTGTGTATTTTGGATTTGGCCACAGTTTTTTCCACTGTGCCCTTGTACTTTGTGTGAGCTGCTACTGTTGGACACTCATGTTTGACACACTTGTCTGAGCTAACATTGATGCTGTACCATGGACCCATCATGACCTCAGTGGACATCTAAACAGTCAATTTTCCACATCAACAGTTTTTTCTTCATCATAACCACAAAAACAAGAAATCTACTCTCTTCCAAAAATCCGGGATGAAGTGGGAGTCCAGGACACTTTTCCTATGAAGTCTATAAGGATGATATTACCATGCTGTTAGGAACAGAAACCTACAACCTCCTAGGTACATTTTGTCTTGAGGCAGTTTGGAGGATATTTCTTGGAGTTTTGCAAATGCTCGGGCTATGATCACATGCTACAGACTCTGGGAGGAATTCCTGTCTGTATAAATTGGGTAACAAATATTTCTAATTGTTTGCTTTTGGTTAAGATGTGAAAATAAACAATTAGAACAGCGACATTCATGTGGAAACCAACAATCAAAGCAAACACACCCGAACCAAGTTCTGTGTGGTCCTGTGAACTGGTAATAACTTGCCAAATAACTGATTATACATGGTACAGCGTATTTAACACATGTCCTTGCTCTTGAACACCAGACATTTCATTTAGCTGACGCTTTTATCCAAAGCGACTTACATGATTATACACCAGACCATAGATACAGCAATGGTGAGCAATTAAGGTTAAGTGTCTTGCTCAAGGACACAACGACATGGACTAGCGGAGCCTGGGATTGAACCACCGACCCTCTGATTGAAAGACAGACCTGCTAACCACTGACCCACAGTTGCTACAGACAAAGAGCTTTTGTGTTACATTACAGCTCAATTCTCACTTTAGTGAACGTGCGATACTTTGGATGTAGCACATCAAAGATTACATTAAAGACGACTGCATTTGCTTTGCTTGTAGTGCATGTCTGACATACTAAATACTAGATGCATTGTCAGTGATGGACTAATATTCCGATGAGCACAGAAGGTAAACATTCAGTTCATATTATATAATACTCATTTGTTTGCATGCAACATAATGAAGAATCGACACCCTACCCCTTTTTGCCTGGTGCATTTAAACCAACAAATTCTGCAGATTTATTTGAAATAGGGGTGTTGCGATTTTCTGATATCAACGATAACCGCGATATTTAAATATATCACGTTAATGCACATTATGTAAATTAAAAAATCAAGGTCTCTTCAGGCGTTTGTACAGGTATGGTAACAGACTCTCTCCACCGCCCTGAACACGTTATTCATTTGCCAAAAAAAGAAGCAAACGCACAAATAAGTTTCAAATTAATTTGACTGACGGCAATGTTTTTTTTTCTTCAAATTTCCTATAGATATCGTGATGATGTCATCATGAAAGTGCAAAGGTGATATCGTGACAGCCCTAATTTGAAGCATGGACATTTCAGCTAATGCCAAAATACTGAGACAACAAATATGAACTTCAAGAGACCTCGAGTGGAATTTGTTTGCGTAGTAAAAGTTTATAATGACTATTGAAGGTGCCTTGTATTTATTTCATAATAGTATACAAAACACTGGTGTATTTACAAGGAGCCTTTCATACATGAAAGCAGAGACTACGATGTGAGATGTGCACGAAAAAAATACTCTTTAAAAACACTGTCAAGCAGCCGTCCACATGTATAGAGGCACACATGGCGCCTTCACCAGCATTTACAGTTTCCTTTGTGAAAAGAAACAAAGATAAATAAGTAATGAGTCTGATGTTGCTCATGAGAGTCAGTGACCACAACAGTCCGTAAAATGGCCGTCACCTGCAGGTGTGGGTCTCACTCCGAAACGACACCCCAGGTCGAGAGAGGAGTCCAGACATCTGATCCTCTCTGCAGAGGGCCCTGTGTCACATCACCGTTAACCGGGCTTGGATTGCGATGGTCTGATGAAAACAACACCCGTAACCAGAGTCTGTTGTTTGTGTGGTCAGGTGTGATCAAATCGGTCTGCGGGCTCACTTATTAAGAGCCCAATCCACACTGACCTAAAGGAAGAGGCTATCCTGTTTTGAGGCTCATTTCATGTGTTCAAGTCTTCAAAAGTTCTGCTTCTATCAGGAATCTGTCTCAGTTATGGAAGCCAGCTCAGTGATTTTAGGCACCAGTTTGGCCAGAACCGGCCGGTTGGTGTAAATGTCATCCACAGGTAGAAGAAACGTGACAGTTTTTACCTTGGCCCTGAAAGATCAAAGACATCACAAGTTATATGGCTACAACAATGCAACTTAGAAATAGGTGTAAAGACAACATCAAATACATGACAGGCCAGCCTGTACCTGTTTTTGTCTACATATTCCTGCAGGGAGTGCCTGTTGGTCACTTTTACCATTTCTCCTCCGGCTGAGTTACAAAAGATACCATTGCCATGCTGGATCTGTTCATGTAGTCTCCCCCACCCAGCGTCACTGGGCTGTGCCCTGTCAGTCCTGCCCTCTGTCATCATCACACCAGACAGACTGGAGCTTACAGAGTATCTTCGGACAGTCATGACGGTGTTCTCTGTGAAAGAACATGAGCATTATGCGTGAGATTGGATTCATTTCCCCAGTATAGAGATGGATATGAAAATAATACGCTAAGGACATTTTGTCATGTTATCTTACACCAATTGTAACAGTTTATCACTTTTTGTCTTAAAATAAACACATGGTTTATCTGTTACTTTCTCAGAAGTTGTTGTGAATAGAAAGTGTATTTCTGCCCGTCTGCAGTCGGGCTCATAAACAGAGCCCGGGTCCCCCACTGTCACCCCCAGACAATCTCCCACTGGTCACACCCCTGCCTGATTCTGATTCTGATTCAATGTTTCATTAAGAGGCTATTGGGTCAAATAATGGCTGTGTTAAATGACAAACGAATGATCATATTAGATTTATTTTTTAAATCACTTCACACATAAACAGACCACTTTCGTGTGTTGTATTGAGATGTGGCCTATGTTTTAATAAGAGTTTAATAGTTTGAACGCACAGCTGTGCTGTAACCGGACCTCTTACCTTTGTATTGGCCCTCCAGGACTGGCGCAGACGCATTTCGCCTCAGGTTCACATACGTGTTTTCCTCCATTCCCGCCCCTGAAGGTGCCGGGCTGGCTCCCCCTTGCTTTGCCCCAAGTGACCGCTGGCCGTAGTCCCCCCGCAGCTCTCGGTTCTCCTCCTCCAGTTTATTGATTTCATCGCGCATCTCCATGATAACCTGCGCCAGGCCGCGGGTGCTCTCCATGGTGCTGCCGCTGCGCTGCCAGTACCACGGCTTCCCAAAAACCGGCGGGGATTCGTGCAGGAGAA
Source organism: Cottus gobio (assembly GCA_023566465.1). Lineage (NCBI taxonomy): Eukaryota > Metazoa > Chordata > Actinopteri > Perciformes > Cottidae > Cottus > Cottus gobio. The sequence goes on from CM042220.1 coordinate 16,009,382, forward strand.
GCTCGCCGCGCTGCTGGGGTTTTAACATGCTGCTCGCCGGAGCTTTTCGGACTCCCCGCTGTGAGCCTTTCTCTGTTGCCTTTGCCTCAATCTCAGTCCAGATCTTGTTCTGGGGAGATTATGTCGCCTTTCACCACTTATACAGCTGACACGGCTCCGGTGATCAGTCAGCAGCACACAAAGGATGTTTTATTAATCAGCTCCGGCGTCCAGTTTCAGGAAAACTAAGCAGGGGTCGGAAATGAAATGTGCACTGCATTAGAGCTTGAATGGCGGGAGACCTATAACTGCAGGATGTCTGAAATACCTATCCACGAGAGGTGCTGCACACAAGAGAAGATGGGCAAGATCAGATTGTTCTGGCCACCTTGCTCTTTCTCTTGTAATGCCCATGTCTCAGTCAGGATAACATAGACTCCTACTAAAATATGAATTACATCTGTCAGCAAAGATAAATCTAGGAAGGAAAATCTAAGTGTTTCAAAGATGGTCAAATAGAGCATTTGTATAAGTATATATTTGATTTATGTCTTTGCAGGGTGATATTTTTGAGATTTCACTCAGAAGACAGGACTTGGAGACACAGGTGGGTGGGATGTCCTCTAATTCAAGCCTACTGAATATGTGTTCCTCTGTCTCGTGAAATGTTAATTGATAACGGCAGAGGTTTGGCAGTCAACACAATGATGATGAGCGCTTTGAAAAAATAACACATGAAAACAAAACAGGCGTTTGATAAATAATAAGAGAAGGAATCACTCCAACAGACATCAATTACAGGCATGCTGCACACAAAGAAGAAAATTACAGATAATTCCCCTCAACGGGGCTTCCACAGCTGAGATTGTACAGCAGGTGCTGCAGTGGAGCTTGTGGACACAGACTGTAACCCATAATGAATAGAGCAGGCAGCCTCTGAGCACACCTGTAGCTGGTCTGACTGCAACATGAAAATAGGTTTAACACTACCCACATACGTTAAAATAATATGAAAATAGGAAATATTGTCCATGAGCCGATGGATACCAGGTGGCAGGTTTGAGACTGTTTGTCGTCTGTGACCTGGACTGAATGTTGCTGGCTCGGAGCAACTTGACCCGCCAGAGTGTAGGCCACTGGGAGGGAGACAGGCCGCTCTGTGGAGGAGAGAAACCCAATCAGGCCCCTCTTTCTGGTTCACAAAATAGGCTACAGAGAGGGAGGGAGGCGAGAGAGACGAGACAGAGGAGGGGAGAAATACTGAGCGTCTGGAAGGAAATTAGTTTGTGAAGAAGAGGAGGTCAGTGAAACTCTATCTGCTGCACCTCAGGTGTGCAACTTATTGCCATTGCCCAAGTGACATTATTCGGGTGAGAATGTGTTGGCGACCGCAGAGCGAGAATGAAGAGAAAGACAAAGAAATGTTTCAGCCGTCTCGTCAGGCAGAGATAGAAACAGACAGATGAGACACGGAGGACTGCATGCTGTCTTTTACCACCAGCTGTATGTTCAGGGCCACAGGACGCTCTTTTTATGCACATTGCCACAACCCCATGCTTAGCATCAATAAGTAAACATCCACTCTGCTGCTCGCTGTCGGCATGGTTAGTAATTACACCCAACTATTGGAAAAAAGTGAAACCCGATCACATGGAGAACTGTCAGTCATTTCACTTTCATTGAAACCCCAACCACACGTTTTGTGGTTGATGTCTTCTCAAAATACATTTTTACCATAACAATTCTGTCTATATTACTTTATTTAAGTGAATGAAAAGAAGCACCTCTTATTTAAAAAAAATGCTCCCTGCTATCAACTAAACAAAATCATTCTCTTTACTAATTCCTATTTCCAGACGGCATCTAGCTGCCCACATATTATTAACATAGGATGTCAATATGGTGATAGTGAAATATGGAGTCAACAATGAAGATGCAAAGCACAAAGGAAACCAGAGCCTCTGGGTAAACATCACGGAGACGGTCTGAAACAGAGACACCAAAACAACAGACAGACGCGTAGCAGTGATGATGAGAGCCTCCAGGCTCTATAAGATAAAAAAAATAAAAAAACGGTCGGATTTGGATTTATTTGGCTACCGACTTTGTTTGGACCTTTTTGACTTTGGAAAAATAAATCAATGATCCAAAACAAAGGATAGTTGCTTTTTCTATCCCTTTATTTGAGACAGGATTACTGTACACTAACAGTAACCCTGCCTCCTGAGTAGTTTCTACAGAACAATTGATAAGCAATGAAAAAATATGCATGACCTTATTTAACAGTGCGATATGCCTCAAAGCAATGGCCCTGAGACATTGTGATGAACGTAGATGACATGACAGGTCGACCTGAAGCCGAATGCCTTTCTTCTGGCTAAAAAGAACTCCACCTCTTTTATCTGGATGCTTGCAGCAGAGCCTTTTCATCTCTTGCATTGGGCTTTCTCCGCTAAGTAAGTTATTCTAGTGCCATCCTTGAAAAAAATGTAAAACAGACAACAGAGTCTCACTCATATCTAAATATTTGAACACTGGAAATGTACTGTATAGTTTCATAATGGTGGTGCAACCTCCACCACCTACAATTGGTATTAATAGCTGCTAAACGCTATAAACGTTAAAACAGCTGCTGTCCATTATCTTGTGCACCATGGACCTTGGAAAAAAGTGATTTTCGTCTTCTTTGGTTCAGGGTAAGTTTGCTATTTCACCTATTTTCATCTATTGTGCAGGTGAAGGGCCTCACACTTGTCTGTAATTAGCTGCAGTCTGGTCTGTGGCTCGGTCAATAGATGAATGTGAGGGTTGCTGTGCACAGCTGCAGCCAAGGCACAATTTCATTTTAGAAAGCTATTTTACCCCCATTCAAATCTGAATTCATGCAATTAACATAGTGAGCAGCATGAGCTATAGTGGGAGGAAGGGTGATCTGAATGCAAGGTCCTATGAAACAATAGTACACTGACATGTGGATGAAGTGGAAAATTATGTAGTATAATCATGGATTTTGGACATTAACAAAATTTTATTTAAATGTTATACATAAAACTTTAGTTGTTGTTCTTTTTTTTAATTCAGCTAAACAAATATTTATATATTGTATATTTTATAAAAAAACAAACATTTCAAATGTTTTAAATATTAATATTTCTTATTTACAATTCAAAACAGTACAGGAAATAATAACAGTAACAATGCAATTTCAATCATAAAAATGTTACAAAACATACTTTTTTTTTTGTTTCCACTTGAAAATTGGCAAGCTGATATTTCCAGAACGTTAGCAAGGATACAAAGTAGCAATGTGGAGCTGCTCTACATTCAAACAAGAACTGGAGGTGCGTTCAACTCTTCAGATGCTTCGTTAGTTAAAAAACCTGTAATCCAATTATTTTTTCACATTAGTCACCTTAAAAGATCTCTTGAGATAGTTTGTAGTACAATGATATTCAGAAAAAATGTAAAAACGGTCATCAAAACGCACCAGGGCGCTATGTGTTAGATCCACAGCTGAACGCACCTCGAGCTCAGTAAGGTCACTGTTCTCTAAAGGGACTGGGTTGTGGACAGAAGGCGCATGTTGGGTGGTTGTGTGCATGTATATGTGAACATGTGCACTGTGTATACTTGTTTGTGAGTGTGTCTTTCAGTATGTAAGCTGATGAATCAGTTGGCAGGGCAGGGGAATCCATGACACTCATGGATCGAGTCTCTAAAACCAAAACAAACGGTAGCTAACAGTCCAGCAGCCTGGCCTCTACTGTAGATAGTCAACGTTCAACGACAGGACTACAGACTATCACGACCACAGTCTACACACTTCTTCCCTTGTTTTCTCTACATCCCACCAGTCACAGTTCCACTAGCCTGCTGCTTCTTGCAGCAGGAAACAACTACAGTCAGAAACAAGCAAATGAGCCACTTTTTAGGGCTCGAACTGGCACTCCAAAGCCATTTCTGGGAAGAATAAATGTCCTCCCAGGCAAAAAGGATTTCTTGAGTCTAGTGGCCATTCAGTAGGCGTTGTGCCGTTCCGTTCCGGGTTGTCTTGTGTGAGGAATCTGGACAAGAGCAAGAATAAAAAGCTTGCATTGGTACAGGAAAATGAAAACGGTGGTTAAGTATTGAGACTAGCAGTTTGGCTCTTGGATAGATTGGCTGACATATGGAAGAAGGATAAAGTGGTTTAAGCAAGTAGCAAGGTGACACAACAAGACGTGTTTTATGAAGGAATGTGATGACATGACATACCGGTCTTAGAAAGAGTGGACAGAAAGCTGTTAGAGAGAGAGGAGGTACTGGCAGCAAGAACACTTTTTTGTAGCTATAATCAAAAAAAGGTGGAAAAGAAGTGGATGAAACCGTATAAAGACAGAAGCTGATACACATGAGAATGATGACGCTCATTATGCCACAGGAAAAAACAAAACAATGTGGTAGTAACATAAGTCTGGACACTCATTGGTCATTGCATAGTGAGACCTGTTCATTCATGATGCCAGACAGCTCAGTCAGCATGTCCCGGTAGTGAGCTCGCATCTCCTCCTGGTACTCCAGCTGGTCCTCCTTGATCAGACGCTCATTCACGTCCAAAGCCTGACCGCAGGCTTCTGCAAACTGCCTGCAGGGGGAAAACAAAGTTTTACTGATTATTAATCGTGCCATTGAACCTGACCTTTAATGATCTGGGTATGTTTTTTTTCTTTTCAAGAAGTAACATTGACAAAAGGCTCTAATGGGTGTTGTTTACACTTAGAAGAAGATCATTGAAATTTATAAATCCTAATGTGCAAATCACATATCAATATAATCAAATAACTCAAAAAGGAACTGATCATGATGTTTCCTGTATTATTTGCAATATTTATTCCTCTTCAATTCACATGTATTTGACTAAAGTTGACATAAGTGACTGTAAGATAGTCAGCTTTAGTGCTGTCGAATGTGCCCTTCATCTTGGCCTTTTATCATCTGGCACACTAACAATTATTTTGTGTTGATTTGTGTTTACTCTCGACTGAAATGGATTTAACTCTAAAACAGCGTTCAAGACTATTGAAACATGTTATGATGTGTGTGAACTATTAAACACTGGAGAACAAGTGAATGCAAATTTGTGGTAATACACCTATTTTGCTCTTCTTATAAGGTGTTTAATTTAGGTAATGTTTTTGGACATTTCTACAATGTAATGCTAGGAACAAAATCCATTTAAATGTCCTACCTGAAGATCTCTTTGAGCAATTTGACCTGGTTGTCCGGGTATTTCTTGGCATTCTTCTCTTCTAAAAACGCTCTGGCATAGGCCATCGGCCCAGCATTCACCTGGAAAGGGGATGATCAGGTGAGACAACGCAAAGCAGATGATTTTAACAACAAATCTGTATTTCTATGGAGGATTTCCCACCTTGACACTGACACTGCCCTGCAGTTTCAGCTGCAGCCGGATCATGTCCACTTCCTCCATATTGCAGAGCTGGTTGAGCTCAGAGACTTTACGTGACATCTCATCGATGGCTACCTCAATGGGGTTCATTTCTGTGCTCTGCTGCTCCACCACCTGGATACGCTTCTTTAGGTAAGGGAAGCTGGAACTGGCTGTTGAGAGAGAAACAACAGCCCACAGCTCAGACCAACTCCATGTTTTAGTTCCCTGGGTTTTTAAACTGTAAAGATATTTGTTTTTTTGACCGGGGATAAACACACACTTACTGGTCAGTATGGTGCGTCTCTTGCACTGCTCCTCCACGTCTCCATGTTTCTTTCCAGAGAGAGTGAACGGCGTCTCAAATACGAAGCGGTTGATGTTGTGATGTCTCTCAAAATCTGTCCTTTTGTCCTGCTGTTCTTTCTCGTCAAAGAAGGGCACCACGTACGTTACCTGAATGTACGCAAACTTGGGGTCCAGGTCTTTAGGATTTACCTGTTTTTAAAGAAAGTCAAGCAAGCAATAGTGAATGTTCAGAAATTCACCAATAACTGGTAAAAATAACAGCTTGGCATAATATTCCATTTTAATGTCTTAAAGGTAACTGAAACCGGCCTCCTACCTTATTGGAGTCCTGGATCATCTTGACATTATCGGCTCCAAACTTGTCAGAGTAGAGCTTGAGTAATCTCTGGGAGATTTCCGACAGCCCCGTCAGCTTTGGCTCTTTGTAGATGAACTCTTTGCTCTCCTCCTCCTCAAAAAAACCCTACCAGAACACATGTACACTCTAGTTACCAATGCCTGATACATGCATGAGTGGTTGTATGTATGCAACAACGTGTACTATGTAGATGTTGCTTTTGCTGTCAAAACAAGCTGTATAAATGTCAGTGTGACTTTATGTTGCCCCCTAGTGGTTTCTTGAGTCACTGGCTGTACACGCAGGCGTAACGCATGTTAGAGCAACTCAAGGTGTCAGGTTAAGTTCTGGATGGGAGAGTTCAGAGGTCTTTCTCAAAGCAGCATATGTCAAATGTCAAAAGGTGACTGAGGTTTATTAAATAGTTATGTTCCTGTCGACTGTTGCTTTTGGACACCAAGCTCTTCTTAATGTTTGGGGAGGAAACAACTTCTTCATTGGAGATTATGGGAAGTAAAATGGACCACAGCAAGCTTGAAACAAACCCATCACAGGGTAAGAGCAGCGGATGTTAATAGTGGCAGAAGGAGAAGAGAGGTAAAAGAGGTTAGCACTGAGGAACATGGAAAATCAAAGACATACAAAACTTACCACAATCTTGATATAGAATATATTTTTTTAAAAGGAAGAAAAGAGCAGACGGAAGAATTAAAAGAAAAATAAAAAAAACAAAATCTGGTCTTGTTTTCTTTCAATCTCTGCCTCACTGATGAGAGAGTGTAACTCTCTTCTCCTTTTTTCCAATAATCAGCTTATTAAAGTTGACTTCAGAGCTCTGAAATCACTGCATGGAAATGCTATCCCCGCATTAATAATTAGGCATCTGTGTCAAGGATCTAGGTTCTTAAAAAACAACCCGTTCCAAAGAATTAGTTCAGAAAAATAACCATATCGAAAAATAGTCTCAGTCTTTGGTGGCATCTAACAAACATAGCAAAAAATATTTGCAGAGGTATTGAACTTTACCACTGAGACTTCTTCCACCTTGGTTTGAGACACAAAGCAGTACAAAAATGACATTGTAAAAACTAACCAGCAAAATCTCTATGCAGAAACTGTGTCCTATTAAATGCAAAGTAAGTTGTTTATGAAAAGTGGTGTTTCCTTCGAGGACCAAAAAAAACGAACCAAAACACTGTGGAGTTGGCAATGTGATGGCCAAGTTGTAGTTTCCTAGAGCTTACAAGAAACATACTGTACTTTAATATGGTAGCACCTACAAGTTTACATTTTGGTTAAGTATAACTTTAACTGTCTTTGTATAATACAAAGACGTTTGGTCTGTCAAATCTGTCGGCGGTAGAGTTTTATTTACTGTGGGTTAAGTAATGTGCGTGCAGAGACTTGGAAGTGTGTGTGCTGTAAGGCAGTGCCGCTCACCTGTCCATAGAAAGCTACGCGGTAGTAGCGACCGAAGAGGCGCTTCTCTGAGTTCACCACCTCAGTCACCTTCAGGTAGGAGCGATGGATGTCGTAGTACAGCTCCGACAGCCTCTGTGATCACGCACCAACACACATGTAAGTTCAAACCTAGCTCGACATGCACACACACACACACACACACACAAACACACACACACACACACACACACACACACACACACACACACACACACACACACACACACACACACACACACACACACACTTACAAAGAATGGAAGGGTGAAGAGTTACCTTAAAATCCCTTCTCTTCTCAAAAACAGCAATCACAGGTTTGTTGATGTCAGCGATGAGTTCATATCTCTCTGATTTCCACAGGTAGTCCACACACAACTCCAGCTGCTCTACCAGAGTGTCCTACACAGCACAGCAGGAAGCATGTCAGAGAGAAAGACTCCAATAGGCTATTAAACTCAACAGGGATCTTCTAAAACCTGCAATAATGGTTCTGGTCATTAGATTACTGGATAAGTAAAAGGTTTGGCCATTTGTGAAGCTAAACAAAAGTGTATTTACAATGCTGTTTAGGGTTCAAAGCGAACACTGACCTCAGTATAGGGCGTGTCTTGTGTACCAGTGTCTTCCTTCATGGCTCCCTCCTCCTTCACATTAGGGCTGATGCACATAAACGCTGCCCAGCCCATAGAAAACGATGCTGGGATTTCAAAAAGGTAAAAGTGAAACAAAGGCAGGTTAGGAAGTAAAAGGATATCAATGTACTCTCCATTTATGCTCAGCTTATTGACATACAGAAACAGACATTTTTGGATCAAAATACAAAACGATCAAGTCATAACATTTTTGCAGACTAAATAAAAAACGTAAAATGAGAGCATGCTTAATCTCAAACCTTAGTGACACTCAACATCTTATCCGTGAGTGAACAGTGACGGTCAAACAGTGACAGTAATTTGTGATAATCGGACACAATCATCATAAAGGCAAGAACAGCGGCCATCAATATATTTAACTGTCTGGTATGACACAGTGCAGAAACCTTGTTCAACACCTGGGAGGAAAGGATTTGAACTGGTACCTAATGCTCTTCAATCCATACCATGTCCACCTGTCAATAGCAAAACCTGCTACCCAGTGGCGAGTGGTTTAAACATGTCAGTGCACACCCACTCCCTCCCACACTCCCTTGTCTCTCCATCCTGATCTCGTGAACTCCCATCCCCATCACCCAGCAGGCCCCAGGCGCACACACTCACTGTCTTGATCTCGGGAGGTAGTTAGTAAGGAGCTACAGTTAAAGACAGGGCTTTCTTCAGGGGACACACTGGACATCCTGGCCTTGTCAGCTCTCCAGTAGCCTGTTTGGTAGGAGGGGAGGAGGAGGAGGAGGAGGACGAGGTTTACAAAGTCCACTTGCTATTGCCCATTATGCTTGAGGACAAGGCTTGCGAATCAGCTACATATACAGCATGCTGCTGGCATGCTATGCTAGCTATTAGCACACAAGCTCCGTGTGTAAAGTGCATGTGAAAAGATGTCAGACACGTGAAGCGAAAGATTGACACGCTGTAGCCTATGTGAGGACAAATATTTGCAGAAAGAGGAACATGCAGCACAGCTAAATGTGTAGATATTAATCTCTATTTCTACTAGAAGCCATGGAAGGGAATGGTGTTTGGATGCAAAGACACTAGTAACATAGTAATCCATCTTTATTCCCCACAAGTTCCTAATTAATCTCCACCACACAAAAACACACTCAAGTCACTGGGGTGCTCACTTTCAGGCAAACATATCAACCCCCATGATGAGATGAAGGACTGATGCCTGAAAGTTGAAGTGATTTGCAGAGAGCTGTGATGACCATGTTAGCAGAGAGAAAGAGAGGCTTGCTGATTGACAGAAGATGGCTGTGATCAGACTTTCCGTGTCCGCAAAGATGCACGCACTGGCAGAAATTTCAAACATATGCACATCCATAAACACATGCAAAATGTGAAGTTAGCAGTATGTGTGCACTAACCTCTCCTCTTCAGCGATTCAGCGATCAGGGCTGAGATGTGGATGTAGCACATGGCAGCCTGATGGAAAGTCACACATTACCATCAAATTCACTTCTTAACTTCAATACAAAATAAAAGCAATTTCTGAAGTAAGACCACCCTTACAAGTATAACTTTTCTCACCTCTGAGAGATCGCTGTTGCGGACGTGAATCTTAGCCATGCTCTCCAGCCAGGTGCACCGAAGCTCGGGGGTGCTGGCGTAGGAGTTAGCCAGACTGTACTGAAGATCCACCAGCATCTCTGGGTCCTTCTCATGCTCCTTCATTTGGGCTGTGGCCATCAGAACCGTTCTGATCCGTTTGGTCAGGTCCTTCACCTCAGCGGGGAATGGAGTGTTCTGCAGAAAAGATGTTATGAACATTTGAAAATAGAAATAACACCGTGAATCATAATCAATGATAATAAAGCTGTGCTATACCCAGAGAACCTGGTATACCTTGAGTGGTGCATCCCCGTTGGCAAAGTTATTAATGATAGCCAGGGACTGCTGAAATCTCGAGCCACCAATGCCAGCATCTGCTATCAACTGGCTCACTGCCTTGATTACCTGATTTGGAATGAGGAGTGTGGGGTGAGGACAATGTCACCATTAACAAAACACACAAGACTGAAAATGCATTTGGTCTCACTGACCTGCAGATGGGAGCGGACTATAGACTTGCCCTTGGTGAATTCAAAGTTTTTTCTCATGAAAAAATACAGCAGGGCAGCTGCCTCTGTCTGAGTGGAGCTGGAACGATGGTTGCAGCACTTGAGGATTTCATAGCACAGACAGCCGCACAGGTCTGCCTTACCCTGGAAGAATGCACTGGGGAACTACATGTACGGAGAGAGAAAGACGAATACACACATGAGGATGAAGTGATTTCAATCTTCATGTAGATGTATGTTAACATGAAGCTTTCTGGACCTTTTGTACAAAGAGCCTGAGTCCAGCGAAGATATGCCGTAGAGTGGCGGTTGATTGGTTGATCTGAAAGAAGAGCAAGTAGGTGTCCAGCACCTTCTTCATCAGTGCATTTTGTCCTTCATCCAGCAACAGCTGCTTCTGCATACATGAATGTGAGAAGAAAAAAGCAGGAAATACATTTTACTTTCAAGTTTTAACTGAAAGGTTTCACACAAAGACAATAATTAAATATATATATATATATATATATATATATATATTTCTTGGGCACCAGGTGGCAGTAGAGTAGCATAAGCTTGGCTTTAGGATGTGCATAAAACACTGAAACACTGTATGTGAATGATTTACAATGCAATTTGTTCTGGAGCCTACACACACACAAAAAAAGTATGTTTTAAATCAAGGAACAGAAAATAAAACTGTTTTGTTATTTGTTTCATTCTGTATTGTTTTTGTTGTTTCTTTTATGTTTTTCACTTATTCTATGTGTATAACTAAAATGAGCATCATCCAAAAATGTGCACAAGCAATGCCAATTGTCTGAAAAACATCTGGAAATGTCTAATTGATGCCTACTTCAATTTCCCAGTTACAAAGCCATGATGTAACTTTATATTAGATTGTTTTTAGTAGACTACTGGTGGGATATATATAACCTTGCTACTATGATATCCACAGGCCAATACAATATGTACTGAATATACAGAACATAAGATAGATTGAAATATACTCCTCTTAACAATAGAAAACAGATAGTAGTGGTGTGAACTGTAGTTTCAGGACAAATATGAAAGGACCAAATACCTTGTGATGGTTAACAAAGAGCTCCAGTACATCCAGCACAGTGAGGGCCACCTCTGTGGACAAGTTTGCCTCGATATCCGTCGGACTCAGATTGTCCCCGTCCTGAATATTCCCATCTGTAAACAGGATCAGATATCAATTACTCAAACCCATGTCAGTAGCTTTATATCCATCTCAGTCAAATGTGTGTGTTTGTGCGTGTTACCTGTCTCCATCATGTGCAGCAGCTTTGGGTTGGTGAGAGCGTTCTTGCTCCTGATGATGGGCATGGTTTGGGAGCGAGCATGCCGGTGACCTTCCCCTCCAGATGATGCCATCCTGGAGGCAACAGGAGGGATCAGCAGTTTGATCCAATACGCGTTTAAAATCAGACTGCAGTAAATGTACATCTAAACTGGAGGCAAACCATCTCTATTTTAGTAGGAAGGTAAATATAAATGTCAACCATGTCCCAAGGACATGCTGTTATTGGGAGTCTATTAACACATGGGAGGACAGAGACAGAGACAAATCACACCGAACACTGAAGGTATGAGGAGGGACATGCTGAGAACACAGTTACAGTCTCTAACATGGAAACACAAGGTGGTCACATCAACGATGAATACACACAGGGCAAGAATGTATTTATCTCAATCTAAGTGTTGTTGTAGGTTGTATTCAAATAGTCTGGAGTTTCTTGCTATTAAAGAAAATATTTACATTTGCAGCCAATCACCATACATCATTACAGCATTAAGAACAATTTCAGTAACCAACGACTCTTTAAATAGTTTAACTCTGGAACGTGGCCACGGTGTTTTCCTGGAGGAGGGTGGTTACCATTGTGGGAAGAGGCTTGAGGGATGAGAGGACTGGGAGGGGTGGTTAGAGCCCTTCAGGGTGCCATTGGCCTGGGTGGACTGGGCCAGCTTTACTGCCGCTGCTAGCTTCCTGTTCACGAGCCAATCACATCAAAGCTAACATTAGTTAGTCTAGTTGAGACCATCATTGTTTGGTGTCATTAGTCAGTTATATTAACTATGTGTGGCATGCTAATAGCTGAGCATGCCTGCAATCAATAGAAAAATTTATCTTGTAGCGTAAATGTACACATTGCAATACAGCACTATGTTTGCAATGTTGTGATCTAGTTGCATGTTTATAGCAGCTAGGTCACATTGTCTTCCTGTAAGGCTAAATGAAATGCTAAAAGCATACAGGATCTCCCATTTGCCCTTGACGTGATGAGAGCGGCTAAAGTCAAAGAGGAAGATCAAATAGCTCGCATGGAGAGGGAGGTCAGCCAGATGGAAAGGTTAGTGGCGTAGCAGAGTCAATGGTTTTAGTTTGCCATTAGTAGAATATTGAGTAAAGGTTGTATCAACTCTTGGGAGAGTTTAAGTGGAGAGTATAGGCTTGAGGTCAGCATTGACAGTGGACAGCAAGAAGATTAGGGCGTGTAGATGTGATGAAACTGACAGTTAAGCTGACAGTTAAGCTGCGGCACAAATCATTTTAGTAACAAACAGATGTTCAACATATCATATTCTCATGATGCCTAAATGAAGCTCGATGCCCTGGCCAGCCAAAAGAAAGATGACACAACTACCATGTAAGCCAATCAAGCAGGCGAGGTCGACATGCAACATCAATGAGGTGACTGGATTACAGAATGTAAAGAGCAAACACAACTAACATACAGCACCAGAATGAATAACACAGAATAATACATAAAGTAAACTTAATGCGACAGAACATCAATAATGTGCAGTCACTCTGTCAATCCGACAGCTGCAGCATGCACAGAGGGGGAGGGCATGAGGCATGCACTGTGGAGGAAACGACAAAAGCAAGGTCCAACAGGGAGAAGACATTACGATTCATAGTTATTGGTTTGTGTTCATGTAGAGCATATTGTGCATGAGTGTGTTTGTATCTTAGCTAACACCTAAAATATGTTCTAAGTTAAGGAAGTGAGGCTCCCTGAACCAACGCAGCCAAAACAGGATAAATTAGTTGCTGGCTAATCTTAAAGGCCCTGATAACTTATTTTATCAATCGGTTTGTAATGAGAACACGTATTCTTGGCAGAATTCTATACAGTTTTGGTTATTTTAAATTCAATTTGATCAAACCACATCCACAAATTCTTAATGAAGCACATTAGCAGTTTTGCTTTATCAACAATATTCAATACGATGGAGGAATTCTAAACAACTTTTCAGCAGGGGCTGCAATGGTTGATTGTTGTCTGACAGACTGACTGATGGTCCTCAGCTGGCTGGCTACACAGCGCTAGTGTAACGCATCTCTCCTGAACTTCAATGGGTGCCCACACTCTCAGCCAGGCATCAAAGAGCGAACAGAGAGAGACACTGAGACAGACACAGGTGTAAGACTGTGAATCCCCCATGGCCTTGTATTAGAGACGAATGTTAAGTAGCTTGCAGCCACAGACAGGCTCAACTGCATCTGAGAGCAGCAGCTAGGCTTCCAGCTATCTTTATTCTGTTAATGCCTCCACACACAGTAAAGCATTGTGTTCGCCCAGCCTTTTGTTGGCTTACATCTCAGCATCTTATTGCTGAAAGGAAAAAGAGAGCTAATTTAATTAGCTGGGAGGAACCAGAAGATGGAAGAGTCTAGCTGTGCCAATGGCTCAGCTCCAGTGAGAGCACAGCAGACACACACACACACACACACACACACACACACACACACACACACACACACACACACACACACACACACACACACACACACACACACACACACACACACACACAAACAGACACACTATCAACCCCCATCCTGTGCTTGCCAACTACTACAGTACAATATCCAGCAGTGCTTTTCTCTCAACAGCCAGATCCAGGAGTTCCCCCTCCCCCTCTCTTCCTTTTCTTCCCCCCTTTACCTCTTCCCCTCTTGAAGCACATCCCTGGGCGTGCACATGCATACAGAACACATATTAGTATTTCTGCTTGACTGTGTCTGATTCATTTTTTGCATTCGTGTCTGTGTGTGCATCGGTGCATGTGTGCATTTGTGTGTGCGCATGATTAAAGGATGTGGGTTGGGTGTGTTACAACCATTAGCTGCATTAGCTGTATGTTGAGATAATAAGCTGTTTCTATTTTTGCAACATTATATTAAATGCATGTGAATGAGACCTGCTCCACCTCTCTGTTGGAGAAAGCAGTCAGAGGCACACACTCACCTGGCTATGTGGCGTTTTCCGAGGAATCTGAAGTGCTGAAGACAAAGCCTGAAGAAAGAGAAAATGCAGCAATATCTTGGTTGGAGGGGGAATGTTTGCTCGTTTTTATGTTTTTTGTAAGTTAAGAACACAGGACAAATGAAGTGCATTTGATCAAACTGAGTTACAACAGCCCAGTCTAATGCTGGGAAACAGGAAACAGGCAGTTAATTAACTGCGCTGTTCAGTGGAGAGGGAGCCCTCATTGGGATTACAGTCTGTTTTTCTTCTCTCGCTCTTGCTGTGTCATTACTTTCATCTGTTCCCTTCTGGCTGGCTTCTCCCCCTTTCTTCTCCTATCATTCCCCTGTTCCCCAATGTCTGGCTCACTGTGTTTTCACTCTGTGCTCAGCATCACTCGTCTGTGGTAATACTATGCAATGAAAAGAGAAGAGCACTTACTCCAGGATGTTAAAGAAGTCTGATATCTCCTGGTGAATGGCCCGGTGCCAGTAGGAGACCAGCACATCTGGAAATAGGAAGCAAAAACATCATATCACATAGCAAAGCAGATGTCCAGAGGGCCAGCCAAATGCCCAAGAACATTTTTGTAGAGTATTTCTCTACTGAACGGGTATGGAGTGATTGAAACAGGCCCTGGGACTCAGATGATCACGTGTCGTATGATAGTAAACATAATAACATTTACAAACACAAATCAACGAGGACTGTGTGAATCTTCTGTACATGTTTGTAAAATGTCATTTCTTACCCTCGGATATAGTTTTCATGATGTGCAAAAAGCACATGAGGAGACTGCGGGTCTCTGCCTGGTCCAGCTTGTCACAGCGAGAGCCGTAACCTATGAGGGACTGTGGCCGTGCAAACTGAGGAGAAACGTCCAGACAGAAATACAGTCAGAGATATACTGTTAGTGTTGAGCTACCACTGAGGACACTGAGGTCATGTCCTCCGTAGTCTTCATCTTTAATACATGAATAAAGGGTTCAGCAATTCCCTGCCAAAAATGTATTCCAGGAAATGTGGAGAGGGTTTGGAAACATAATGTATACCTTCATGTTGGGAAACTAAATCTAAAGAAACATGAACTGACACATTTATGAATGAAATATGAGAAATAGAGTTCTTTTTTTGTATTTTGTATTAAGAGATCTGGTGTGTGGGATGATGGAAGGAGTGATGGCTGCAATATTTCTTCTTTAGGGGATGACATTAAACAAAGGTCCCTGACTGGACTTGAAAATTGCAAAAATATGATAAGTCTTAGACCAGCAGGCCACCGTCCAACTTCAGTATTTCTTCAGCTGGTATCAGAGCGGTGTGCAAAGTCCAATCTTAAAGGGCCAGCGTGTAAATCTAGTGGTGTGTTGCAGGTTGCAAACAACTAAACACCCTCAGCTCATTTCTCCCAAGCAAAGCGTGTTGGAGAACTGCGATGGCCAACAGGTAGGGAGAATTATCTTTAGGATGTTAGTACAACTAGAAGCTACTCTTATCAATACTTTTTTCTACAGTCGAAATATTTGTTTAAAAAAAAAAAAATTCAGAAAAGGATTTCAATCCTGGTGGTGCAAGATGGTGAACCTACATAAATATAAATTACTTTTTCCAATGTAACAAAAACCCTACCATTCTGAGTTTCTGGTGATTATACACTGATGAAAACATTACTATGATTATATTCCATTGCTGCCAATTAATCCCCCTAATTGTTACACACTGTACCTTTAAGTGGCCTAAAATGGAAGCCAATGGAAGTCTGTTTTTTTGCATACTCCTTTTTCAGAAATACATGTATCATTTATAATTTATATGAATGACTCAGTGAAGAAGTTGCACCATAAATATATATAATATACATAAATACTTATGAAATGCATACAATAAATGTGTCTAAATGATTTTTAGAGACAGGTCTGCTTGCGTCAGAAGTAAAGACCATATGAGGACGTGTCATAAAACAGAAAGGGCTGTTTCACTCTTCTCTTTTCTCACCTTCTCACATCCGTCCATCTTCTCACTGTTCCTGTCACTGTTGCTCGGGTTTGAGTCCACGCTGATCAGAGAGCCCCGAGAGTCCGCCTGGTTACCCGTGGCAACTGCAAAGGATGAGAAGGCTGGGGGGATGGGAGGGGGGGGGGGGCGGGGGGGGTTCAGCATCAATGTCCTCATTCACAGCTTTTATATAGAAAATGAAAATAGATAGACCGCTACATGGGAGCACGTCACACACCGGTACCTGTGATCGAGTTCAGTACTTCTTTGGAAAATGAAGCATCTACAGAGTTGCCATGGCGAGTCACAGGAATCACCCCTCCCGCCACCACGCCTCCGACACTGAGATCGTCTCGAGAGCCCTGGCAGGGGTGCAGATTATTTCTGTTAGTTATGAGAGTTATTAACAAGCTGCAAGATTTCAGCACCAGCATCTATGAAGGCAAGCAACATTAGTCGTTTTTTTAGTGGAATCAACAATTATTACAATGTTTATTTATTTAATAATACAAGTACACATTCAAAGTTGTATTATAATTAACCATTGAATGGCTGTACTTCCAGCTCAACTGGGCAGGATGATTCATATTATAATATATTCACTCCAGTACTCCAGAGCACACAGACCTTTGTTTCCAGTGTGAGGGACATCAAACGAGACAGAGAGACAACATGTACATCCAGCAACACTGTATAGGTCATAGTATTCCTGTATTCACTGCAAACACATAACATCTAAGGAGGAGAGCCTGTGCCGCAACGAATGATCCAAAAATATGTCCAGCTGAAGAAGTGAAGTATGCTGGTGTCACATTGTGTTCACATGAATCTACATTCATCAAATCATTGTAATTCAGTCAGTAACATGTTGTCATAAGCAGAAAGAGCCCAAACTATGAATATTAGCCCAACGTTATGTACCTTCAAACACTGCAGAAATGAACAATACAGTCGATCAGTACGCAGGAGTCTTTCCTCTTGACTCTTACCTGGTCACTAGAAGTGAAGTAGATGGGGAAGATGTCCCTGAGGAAGAACCGAGGCATGTTGTCCAGGATCAGGCCATACAGAGGCAGGTAGAGGGACGCAATTCTTGCCTGCTTCTCCTGGAAGGGCAGCCAAAGAAAAGGGATATTACATTTAAAAGATTTGTGCATATTCTTCATCCAGTGGCCTCATCTTGTAATACCCCATCTAATCAACATTATTTTTAAAGCCAGTATTGATAGCATTATTATGTTTGCAAAGTCCTCGTACACTGGCAATAACAATCCCCAGTCTTTTGGTAGTTCAGAGAACAATTCAATTACATATTATTAAATATCTCCTGAAAAGAAAATGCTATGGCCTTTAACGGAACAATTTTCCTCTAATTTGGCACACATTTGGGTTTGACTGTCTTCACTACTGTCTTGTGCTGTGGTTGGCGGTATTCGGTTCTGTTAAACAGAGGGCAGATTACTGACTCCATCTGATCTGGACACTTCCCAGCATTCATTAAGCAGCTGCTACGAACAGTCGCATGTCAGTGTGTATGCGTTGTGTGTGTGAGTCACATAGGAAGAATTCATACTGTGAGCTCGTGACTCATTGTCCGTGCCTGTTAGCTCCCTCCCATGTAAACATGTGTGCTGGCTACCTTGGTAGCGTAGCGTGCATCCAGGGAGTGTTTGGCCATGAGCGTCTTCAGGGTGGCCAAGGCCAGGTGTCTCAGGTCCTGCTCGTCCTGCAGCGCCAGCCCCAGTTCCCGTAGCAACAGGCCAGTCAGGAAGTGCTTCCTGCAGAACTCTCCCGTCAGGTTGTACTCGGGCACCGACACTGAGGAGAAACGGCGTCAAAGATTCACATTTTAAATTAACTGAGCGGCACGCGATTTAAATAACAATCGTGCCAATATTTGCTTTCCATCAGGGAGTTAATTAATCCGTTTCTAAAAAAAAAAAAAATCTGGTTACTGTGAGCAAATACTGTGACAAGCCAATTTTCCATGAATTTCATTATCATCATCCCGCTTGCAGCACACGCAACATTACAAAGGAATGCGTGGACATATTTACCATGAGTACTTTGTGGCTCTGGAGATGCATGGTCTGACATGGACAAATAGTTAGAGGAAGTGACAGGAAGAGAGAGAGAGAGAGAGAGACAGAGTGTTAATAGACAAATGAGAGTGAGAGCTACTTGATGAATGAAAGTTACCACATTAACACTGGCGTCCCTAAACTACAGCGTACGACTCAAAGCTCTTACCAGTGATGCGAGCAGAGGGTAGCGGCAGGCTGAGAGGGATGTAGTGCTCGTGGTTACACACCTCTCTCAAAAACTCAAATTTTCGCTCACACAAGACCTGTCCGACAAGAAAAATATATAAATGTATTGTGTGTACATGTCTCGTTGCCGTTTCCCTGAATTTAATTCCAAGTAAGTTGTGTTTACCTTGCTGTCCGTAGATGTGATCATGTTAATGTAGTTGCTGATCAGCTTGAATGTGAAGCCTCGGTCCATGAGGGTAAAGCAACGCTACGAGGAGACAGACACAGACATCAGCTAGTAAGACAGAGACAGACCATTTAACAGAGATGGTTGAATAGGTAGCAACTGTAAGTGGAAACAGTCTTCATTTGCAGTCTGTACTGAGCACTATAATGTTTTTTTCACAGGTACTCACACATTACAGGGTCCTTTTTCATGCAACATTATCATTTTAATCGAGACGACACATTTTGCTCCCACCTTGACAAAAGCTGCCACAGCTAAGTTGGCACTGCGTGTCTCTTCTGCCAGGTCTTTGTTTTTCCAGAAGATGTGTTCGGACACCGTCTCCACCAGGGTCTCCACGCGGCTCTGGTAGGATGAGGGGAAACGCTGGGGCCTCGGAAGCTGCAGGAACACAAGGTCAGCATCCACAGTCAGATTATGCAAATGAAAAGGAACTACACTGAACCAATAAATAACAATGAGGGACTCTAAGGGCTGCCACCTTACCTTCACCTTGTCAGAATCAAGCAAATGTTGGGCCATGGATTTGACAATCAGCTCAAAGAAGAACCAGGAGAACTGAAACCAGGACAAGTCAGAGCATGGTCAGTCTTGCTCCAATATTTTCCGTCTAATCATCTCCAGCATGAAAACAGGGGAGGCACACATGATTTTGTTTGAGAATTTTGCACTGATTTACCTTAGAGGAATAAACAACAGTTTCCATAATTAAAAACAAAGCTTTCAATGTTCAAAATAAATAAACTGAAGAGCAGGTGTGAGAAAAGAGACAAACCTTCAGGACATTCTTGACTGCTGCCTGCTCATTGCTCTTCAGGTCAAAGGTCATTCCCTTAGCCAGCTCCTCGTGAACTGTCCTGAAGCCGTGGGCCTCTGACCTGAACACGTACTACACACAAGGAGAAGGGAAATGAGGTAACAGGTGCATTCTAACAATGCTTTTCATAATCAATTTATCTTTTTTGGGGGAAGGAAACATTTTTCTATATCTTATAAATATTGTAAATTGAGGTTTTTGTTTTGACGTTTTTGGATGTTACATAGACATATATTAAGTATTCAGTAAGTATTCTGCAGATTAGACAGTTGCAGCCAAGGCCGCCAGGGAGCTGATTATTTTCTTGATTCATTAATCTATTAATGGTCTATAAAAAGTAAAAAGAAAAAAAGGGAGTTGATCATTTTCTTGATTCATTAATCTATTAATGGTCTATAAAAAGTAAAAAGAAAAAAGAAACAGTGAAAAGTGACACAATTTCCTAATATAGCAAATTCTCACAATGACAAGGTCGTACTGGGGAATAATTGGGCATTTCTTCTAAACAAATAATCAATCATCAAAATCCTTGCTGATTACTTTTCTATCCAATTAACAGATTTATAGTTTCAGCTCTAATATGTACTAATACACACATTCACAAATACTGTAGATGCATGAGGACAAAGACATTTTATATAATAAAATCCTGCATACTATTCAATTCATAATCCCCCATTTGTTTCCTCTCCCTCTCATTGAACACACACACACACACACACACACACACACACACACACACACACAGCAGTGTAAATGGGGAACCACTACTACTGAACATCATGCCAATCTGTTACTATGGCAACCCCGGTTCCATTAGCCGTGCTCGTCCTCTCCCACTGTTCGTTTTTCGCCACTGCCTCTTCAAGCACAGCAGTTTTCCTTCACTGTGGCCAACATGAAACAGGTCTCGTGCTTTCTCCAGCTCTCTTCTCTAATTATCTGACTGATTTCTCTCCTGAATCAAACACGCCTTGTGTTTCTGATCGAGCGGGCTGAATATCCTCGTTTGCCTCCTACTCAATCGCCCTTTCTTCGTCTTCTTCATCTCTCCCTACTTCTCTGTTTGTGTTTGCACAGTTTTCTGGGCATGCGGCCCTAGCCACACTCCTGCTGGTCCACACACACACACACACACACACACACACACACACACACACACACACACACACACAAACACAAGCCTCTGAAATTAAATAGTCTGTGCAGAGATTCCATAATTATCATATGATCATCCTGACAACACGCATACAAACACACTCCATTCCAAGGATGGCTACTTGCACACCACACACACCAATGTATTGTTGTTATTATACCTTGATGTAGGAGTGCAGGTAGTGATCCAAGTTTTCTTCATGGCACTTTGCAACAATGTGGACCAGCACTCTGCAGACACAGGACAAAAAAGTGGTTTATTTATTACAGCCTTTATCATCAATCAATCAATCACCAACACTGACACATGTTCTCCTTATTGTTATTGTAAATATAGCAGATCTTTATTGTAAAGATAACAGATCTTTGTTATGAAACAATAAAAATGGGGTATGGCGTTTGAAACAAGAATTTGAAACACATCGCTCACTGTGTTGCTTTAACACATTTACTGAGCCCCCGCCCTGATGCCAGTCCAGCCGTTATGGATGTTGTAGTACCACAGCCTACCTGGTGGTGGCAGTAGTGACCTCATCGTTGTCATTCTGAGTCAGAACCTTGAACAGCTGGTTGAAAAGCACTGGCAGAAATCGGATGATCACTGGGATCCTTTCCATACTGAGAAGACCCTGGAGGACGGTGGAAAAAAGAGCGGAGGAGAAGAAGTGTGGAAATAAATAAGAAACATAAACCATAAAAATGGCAAAAAAATGATGTTTGGCAAACAGAACGACAGATTTTCACTGATTAGACATGTAGCAGCGTTCAGTAGTCAAGGCTTTGGTATTTGTCTCTGTCACACAATAATACAAATTGAGGTGATACAGGGCCTTTTCTCTGACCTTCAAGCAGTTGAGGAAGGTGGAGGTAGGAGGTTGCGAGAGGTCGGGCTCTCTCTTCTGGCAATGCTGGAAGAATCGGTTCAGGTGGGGGTCCTGGCACAGAGAGAAGAAACCATGACATCAGCAGTAAGCATCTGCACTAATACTTAGTGGACTGGTTCCTTTTTCAGTCAAAGTTCATCCTAAAATGTGAACTTCACCACATCACTGTGTCAGTCATTTTCAATGCCATTGTCTTAGCCTTGTTAGAAACAATGGAAGTACTTTTAATAGTTTCAAAAAGCACATAAAATAACCACAAAGTTCATTGTGATGTTTCTGGTTGGACTATTTACGACGGAGGCCAATACAATATATAGTGTAGTAAAAGTTTTGATGCAACAGAAAGACTTTACAGTAGTACCAAGAAGAGATTTGTATCTATTAAAGACCAATTTTCTCTTTCACTTTTTTAAATATTATTTATTATATTTTGAACTTCCCATTAAAAGTAATACTAAAATCCTTCATAAACTAACTATAAAACCAAGACAGAATCTACCTGGAGCTATGATAGGGCGACTGTGGCTCACAGGTTAGCAGGTCTGACTTTCAATCAGAGGATCGGTGGTTCAAACCCGGCTCAGCCAGTCCGTGTTGTTGTGTCCTTGAGCAAGACACTTAACCCTCATTGCTCACCGTTGCTGTGTCTACTGTATGTCATGTAAGTAGCTTTGGATAAAAGCGTCAGCTAAATGAAATTGAATGATAAATTCATGAGAATAAATAGGCCTAAACTTCAAGGAGCGTTGTTTTTCTTCAGAAGGCTGCTGCTATACGGCGCGGCCGCGGCTAATCCAGTTGGTACAGATATAGCTTCACTCAATTGAGCCAATCGAATCGATTGTTACCGTAGACAGTTCGCTTGATAGAACAGCATCAGAGGGACGAAAGAGAGATGGCGGCATGGTGAGATGTCTCTGCCTCTCTCTGGCTACAGACCTGTATGACACCCTGGTCCAATCAAAATAGCACGACACACGTTGACCATGTTTGGAGGATTTACAGCCGCCAGTCAGCGTTCTCCACTATGACCATTATTAACACCAAGTACAGTTCCAGGCTCACCAATGAGCAACATGTGCATGATGAATAACTCCATTCAAGCCAAGATTCAAAATATTGGCAGAGACGTTGATAATAAATTATATGAATGATAATACAATACTGATATGAAATTATATGGAAATGTACATTGCTGATTTTATTTGATAAAAGACGCAATTGAGATATTATGAGGTTTGGATTTTGCTTGGAGGAAACGTTAGTGACTGAACCTCTGGATACCTGATATGACACCTCTAATTTTGATGAATTGTTCCTTTAAGGTTGAGACCTTGACATGCATGTCCACATTCTAGCTCACTTTAACAAGGATGTTGAGGCTGAAACCAGCAATCCATTGATTTTCTATACCACTTATCTTCTTTAGGTTCATGCAGAATTGTAACCTATCTGAGCGTTCTCAGATGGCACCTTGGACACATCGGCAGTTCATCACAGTATCAGTAACCCATTAACAACATAGAGAGAGCGAGGAGAGCCCGGTGATGGTTTTACCTGAGTGTATACTGTGGAGACGACATTGGTGGACACTTTGAAGATAGCTTTTCCTCCATCAACCCATTTCAAGTCTGCTCCATTCTGTGAAATGAAGAAAGTGAGGATGGCACCAACCCACATTTATTCTCTAAACACTTAATTTATCTACTACCTTTCTTCTCACAGAAATTAATGTTTTCATTATTCATGACAATTTCTAATATTCATACACCCTGTATCTGTCTTCCTTCTTTTCCCTTTCCCTCCTGTCTCTCACCTTGGTGTTGCTCGCTTCCTTGATGGCCAGGTATCCAGGTGGCAGATTACAGGAGATGGGGACGCTGAAATCCTGGGATGAGAGACGACCTTCTTTGAGGAGCGGCAGCCAAGAATACCCCACTGAAAAGGCAAAACACAGAGTACTGAATGGTGGACAAGACCAAGCACAAAATGACCCGCTGCATAATAAGGTTCACTATATTACAGCTCCAGATATGCTGCCAACTCACCTGGTGTCTCCAGGGCTTCTTTCCTCTTCGCATTCGTCTTAGCGTTGATGTCACAGGTGACGTGGTAAAAGGAGAAAAGAAGGTGGTGCTTTTCATGAAGTTGAGTAGGAAGCTCAATCTTCACCTGGGGACACAGCAGCGTGTAATTGGTTATATGATGGGCTGCAAGCGATGCTGCAGATTGGTGAGTTTTCTTGAAAGACCTTTAAAGACAATTCCAGGTTATACTGAAATGTCTGTGATGATTCCCACCCATTTACCTCATCATAGAAGTCAGGGTTCTGGGAGTGATGCAGGACTGTGGAGCAGGCTGCTGTGGTGAGGACCGGACCTCCCGGCTTGCCGTAGATGCACTGGAAAAATGGCAGAAACAGAAAAAGTCATGCTCGGCCAGTTTCTCATGGTGGAGAAAATGGAGTCGTATAAAAGCCAGTAAATGTCCCATCAGCATGTTTTTGGATAGCTTTCTACCTTTAAAGGTTTGGCAACTTCTTCGTCTGAGCTGCGGAACTCCACATAGACTGAAAGGTTACGAGCCTGGGAACAAAAGGACCATTGTAATTATTGCCCACAAGTATATGAAGTATGTAAAAAGTGATTTTTTGATCTAAGGCTACTCTCAGATGATGCTTAAAAGCTACCATGCTATACCTTGGCGAAGCTCTTCTGGCTGTCATATTTAAGGTGTTTAGGATAGACGTAGATGTGGTTTCTGTAGACGCGGTGCGGCTGCGTGAACTTGCTGGTGTCCTGGACAAACTCCTCCACCTCCACTGTAGGCTGGTGTTTGCTCAGCTCCTCAAAGGGCTTCACCGGTACACAGGAGGATGTCACACAGTCTGAATGCACAGAAAAGTACAGAAAGAGTTACAAATACCTCGCAGAGAAGAGAAGTAGAAGTGAAGGAGGGGACAGAAAAAACAGACAGAGGGGAGGTATTGCCTAAAAAGCGGACATACTAGGATGCTCCAACGGAACGTAGTCGACAGCGATTTCCAGCGCCCCAGGAATAGTCTGCAGTTTGCTGGTCTTCTCGGCCCTGCACAAACAATGGTTAGAGTTAAACGTCACAAGAACTGTTGCCTTGGAGGAGCCGACATAACATACAGTACGCCTTACCTCCTGTACTCCGATACAAGCTTAATCAAGTCATCTGTGGAAATCTTGTTGCTCTCCTGTTTGAAGAGGGGCGAGAATCGAGACTCTCTGTCCAGTGCCCCGTGGTTGTCCTTAAACACTGACCTTTAATAGATAGACAGAGACATGCCGATTTTAACATGGTAAATTCATTTTTTAATAATTAGACAACTAAGACTCCAACCACTCCACCAATCCACTGACCTGACAGACCAGGCAAATGGCATACGGTACTTCCCCAGTTTATTACAGAACTGTTTGTAGGACTTCAATATCTTCTGAACAGTCTGTACGAGACATAAGCAGAGAAAGGGGAATTTAGTAAGACACCACATCTGATATTTTTAAATACGATGGGCTGGGATCAGCCCTAAATTCTAGTTGACCTAGACAGAGTGACAGACTAAATCAGAGGTTGTTGAATACAGGCAGCAGGTTGAATGTCTGCTCGTTCACTTAGCCATTTAAACAAGGACCACATGGAGCACAGCCAGCGGGGAAGCCAGGAAATGTCTTGGATAGGATGTCGGAAAAACCTCATTTCTAAACTAGTCGACCGGACATTCAGTGATGAAGATAAAGTCTTGCCTTACAGGAAAACCATTTTGGAAATGTTATGCATTAAACTCTTTGAGTGCATTAAGCCATTTCTCGTACAATACATGCCCTAACAGCATGTTTCATGAGCCATTTTCCCAAGCTTGCTTTAAGAGATAAGACAATATAAAAAGGTTCAGCTCCATATTGTTGTGGCCATGTAATTTGTGTCAATGATGTCAAATATTAATGCAAAGTGAAAATGACCAACGGAATGAAAAAATGACTGTCTGACCTTGCTGGAGTCTGTATTCTTGATATAAGGTTCTGCCCCACAAGTAATATTTCCCATCAGCACCTTTTCCACTCTTGCCACCATCACTATATCTGTGTGGGGGTTGGTGACTGAGAAGATGGCCTAGATGGAGAGCATTGGAAAGGCATATTAGACTCATTCGCAAGTTAAATGCATGTTTCTTTGACTGCTCTACATCTATAAAACACACTGTAGCAGGAGCATCCTTGTACCTGCTTGGGAAAGGATAACCAGTGCTCCAGGTCCAAGCTGAGGCAACAGTCTCCTGGCTTCTTCTCCGCAGGAGAGCTCAGGCCATTTTCCTGAACTCCAACCTCCGTGGCAGGAACACCTGTCCCGTTACAGCAGCTTCCAAGCATCTGACGCACAGCCTCATGGTTGAGGTCCACGTGGAAGTCTGCAGACACCTTTCTCCCTTCTCGTACATCCAGCAGAGCCAGCGACACGAAGAAGGGTTCAATCTAGTGGAGCAGATTCAGCTCAATCAATCTCAGTTTCTTTACAAATAAAACGGTTACCTTTACCGAGAAAAATAGCCCCTTTGACATGCTTTACTATGTATTTCAGTGAAGCATATGAAGGCAAAAGTCAGCTTTGAAGCATTGGAAGTGTAAAAAGCACATGTTTCTAATGCTCACATTAGTGACTGGTCCAGTTTCACTCTCGTTGATGCAGCCCTGTAACATGAGACTGAGTGATCGGCAGGTTATCATGAACCTTCTGCCCAGCTTCTCCTCAAACGGACGCACCGCTGCATTCTCCACTGATGAATGTTCGGTCCGCGGGCTCCTCAGAACCTGTGGGTGGTTAAATAAAGTTTCATTGAAACTCTCGTTCATGAGATCTGGTTAAAAACAGATTCAAGTCCGAAAATACAACAACACATGGTGTCAAAAGGGTAAGTTATGTTAGGTTAAAACTGTACACTGTATTTAATAGAAACATTTAAAAACAATGAAGACTCTGTACATACTGGAGTATCAGGGTCCAGCGAGAACAGATTCAACCTCTCTTCTCTCCTGGCAGAGCGAATTCCTTCATCCGTCTCAGAGATATACTTTTACAGAAGAGATGGCGATAAAGACAGAGAGAGGCAGTTAAAGAACAACTGGATGCAAATAATACATTTGCTTATTATGAATTGTGAGTAAAAACAGAAAGGGTTTTCTTGTAAACAAAGGCAGTTATGTTTACGCTCTGTGTTTCTCATCAAAATGCATCGTGTGTTAAAATAACATAAAAAATTCCTTCCTCGTGAAAGATATTTCCAAAGCCAACTTTTTTAATATCTGCATAGGCATTGTTTTCATCCATATTTATTATTCTTCCCTGTCTTCTACAATTGCTGATCAATGGAGATATGGAATATGTATTGCTTGTGTGCATAGATGTGCATCCTTATGCAAAACATTGCTCTTAGCGCCACTGATGGTCAAAACCTCCAAAGGGAACCTCTAAATAGACAGTTGTGCTTTGCATGCATGTACAGTTATCAGTTATCAGGCAGCAGCAGCAGAGGTACATGAGCGTTTCACAGAGCAGAGTTGACAGCTGATAGCCAACCTTTGCCAGCTCTGGATTGATGCCGTTCTCTGTCGTAGTATCTTCATTCTCATGCAAACAGCAGTCACTCAACGACAGGTCAAACACATCTGGAGGGAGAACAAACACAATCAGGACTCCTGACTTCTCTTCATGAGTGATGACTGCCAACACTGCCTCGATGGGAATGTTTATCTAAGCAGTGCATTTTCCCAAAAGGTTAGAGGCCATGTCATGTTTTCTAAAATAGGCAGCACATTAAATACACACTAACCAGTCAGTGGACATATATCTAGCTCGGAATAAAATATGACTCCATTTGTGGTATTTACGGGCAATAAGGCAGGCAGGCTTCTGTAGAAATATATCCTTCGTGTGCCGAGAGCAATTCTTCCCAAAGGCCATGCTGAACAAAATGGCTCATTAATGGTAGGTCACCACACGCTCGCAGCCTGATTTAGAGGCATGCTAACAGACCACAGAGCCATGACGGCTGAGGCTATTACATCATCCCACCCCTTTTCACTGGGCCGAGTCTCAAAGGTCTGTCGGTGTGTGTTATGTTACAGGCCGTGGTCCCATGGCCAAGCTCTCGCAGAGTTTTTTAATAACAAGGTATGATATATTAAACAAAGGTGGAGTCACTGGATGGTGTCCGGCTTCATTTCCAGATAGTGATGTTATGGATTGAGCCCTAACCTAGCTGAAATTCCCAATTAAGTGCATGGCAAGATGAATGATATTATTTAAGTAAGTCAGAGAGCGAGCAGAAGGTTACATTTTTGCTGACACTGAGTATAAAATCGTTCTCTCTTTAGGGCACCATGATTTATACATGTGATGGAATTATGCTAAAATTTCCTCTCCTTAAATACCCCTTTCGCCACTAAATTACCATTTGCGCTTCCATCTACTTAACTCTTTCCAACTATTTTTCAGTTCTCTCTCTCTCTCTCTCTCTCTACATCATCGGTAGACTTTGTGTATTCCTAAATACAAAAGCAGAAGCGGTCTCACCCTGCCGATGGTCGGTGAGGTCCAGACTCTTGCGGTCAGGAGCCGGACCGTCGTGGGGACTGATCTGTAAGATGCGAGTCAGCGTGCTAATCCACTCCTCCATGTCCTGCTCGCTCTCCGCGGCCAGCACGAAGTACGTAACCTCGTTCATCTTCAGCTCAAAGGCATGTTTCCTCAGACGGTTATTCTGTCGGGGGATGAATGGAAGGATGGATAGGATAATGTGGTTAGACGACAAAACCAAAGCTTGGTTCTGTCTTTGGAAACTTTGACTCTTTCTTCCACATGCGGTTTTTGAAGATACTGAAGGCTGACTTATAAACTTAGCCTTGATTAGCTTAGTTTCGGTATGTCAAATGCATAACTAAACCTAAAAAAATATCACAACGGACATCTTAAATCATGAAAATGTTTAGGATAATAATTGCACAGTAAAGTTAAAAATTACTTCTTCTTACTTTTATTTATAGAGGGAAGGACTGATGAAGGTCTTCGTGAACACAGTAGATACAATATTTGATGCAATGGAATATAATGTTTTGATGTTTTAATCCTTTTTTCTTTGCTGCATTTTGCACCCAGCACATTCTTGTTTTAATTTGTTTAAATATCCAAGTGTATGAGTCTATAATATAGTTTATATTGTTTTGCACTCTTACTAATATGAATGCTTTAAAACCCACCTGTACCACACCAGTGCACGAGTCAAGGAAGATGCACCCTTTTGGTTCCTTTGAGATCTTTTCGTCTTTGTAGAAGTTCATGATATAGGAGTTATCCGTCAACTGGGTGAGTTGAAAATACCTCCTCTTGAATGACTGCACAGATGAAAAAAGGTTTAAATACTGCATTAAGGACAAAGTCATCAGCAAATACAGTAATTATTTAAAAATGTCCCAAAAGCATAGAGGGGTTGTTGTTCAAAGATGTTTGAGAAATCTTCCTGAAATACAAATAGCAAAGAAGATGGTGATATTTTTCACCCTAACCCTACCCTCCTGGGTTTATATACGTCATCAAAAAGAGTTGCATTTAAAGTTCAAACTAAGTTCACCAACAGGTAGCGCTCAACAAAAAACAGGGGTGGCCTGAGGTCAAAAGGAAAGACAAGGCATGGAAAGGGAGAGCATCAGACATTTCCTGACCCGAACAGTGATGCTATTGTTGACGGTGCTGTTGAAGTTCCCTTTGTAGAGCCAGCCGGACCGAAACACACCGATCCCTCCACCACCACCTCCCCCTCCTCCTTTGGAAGAGGACAGGGAGGTCGTATCCTGTTAACACAAACACAGTCACAGTTATAGATGATCAGTAGAGAAAGGGAGACTTTCCAAGACTCATTCTATGTGTGGGTGGCCATTTGTCAATCAAATTATGTTCATAAACAATGTACCACTGAACTGTAATGAGCTAACTGTTCTTGCAAAGTATATTATAACAGCTTCGAGGCAGGGGTAAACTAATTTAAACAGGATGTCTCCAGATGGTAATGCATTTGCTCTAAAAGCATTTGTCAGAAGATGGTCATTACTGACCTCATCCTTGTCAATGTCCTCATGGTCAATCTCAAAAGAATGGGATGGCAGCTTCTCTGCTTTGTACAGTTTCCTATAAAGGAATGGGGAAAGAAAAATGTGAAACTCTGATAATGAAATATATTGATGGAAAGAGAAAAGGATTCAGGAATCGAATTTGTCCACTCTATTGGAGTGGTGCAAATGAGTGTGGGGAGCTGACTCTGCTCCAACGTGGCCTGTCAGCAGTCGACAATAGGTAGTCCTCACTCGATCCCGCTTCACTGACTTCACAGGCTGACCTGTCTTTGTGTACGAGCCGAGGGATAAAATGCTTTTGTGTGTGTGCTGTGAGCTGGAGACAGCGAGGCTGCAGCCTGCGGAGGGTAATGCTGGAACCACCCTCTGCTAAAAGTCACTGTCGTAAACTCTGTCTGATAAAAATCTCTTCAGGCGACCATGTTTAGAAGATTTCTAGTGATTGTGAGCTGGCCACTCACAGAGGAATGCTAATATTGCCCTCCGCAGATAAGAAACGCTCCAATCAATCACAGTGGGAACAACACATATACAGTAGCTGTAGATCTCCATTGTACTCAGGTTGTCCTGGTGTATTTCCCTTCAACATGAATGTGTAACTCGTGTTTAAGTCTATGTTTTGTTAGCCGTATATACAACCAATGTTTGTGCTTGCATGCTAATCACTGCAAAGAGACAACTAAAGTAGGTGTGATTATGCTCTAACTTGTGTTTAGGCTGCATCTTCCTTTATAGTTCAGCCTGGATGTCAGGTCAGAGGTCATGTGAACCGACTGAAAGAGTACAGTGCCAACCCAGGGGACGCGAGAGGGACATTCCTGTGGTTGAGAGCAGTAACTGCAGGGCTTTGGGTCAATCTCACTGGGACTGATACAACTCCAGTGGACTGAGTGACAGTTAAATGAATGGCTTACTGACTGTTTGGGTGTCTGACTGGATGGCTGACATTTAAAAGACGGATCGAGGGAGCACTGTGAGTTAACATGTGTTCGGGTGGAAAGTCCTCAGTCGTCCACTCTGATTTCTTTCTCACTCAACACCTGCCACCGCCTCGTTGTTGTTAACGTCCTCCCACCTCAGTGTAACACATTGTGGTTATCCTTGATGTGAGGGGCTACTTCTGGGTCAGGAAGACAAACAAGTCTGAATCCACATTTTTTAAACATCCATATCATCATGAACTGAAAAATAATAAAGAATATAAAAAAGGAACTGTACATGAACAAATATGCGTCATGGCACTTCATCACATTAGAACTTGGGCTGAGTAACGTTATTATTCGGTTCTAGTGCCAATTTTGAGTTTTAGTACCAAAACCAAAAAGTTACCTTTTTAATACCTTACAATAGGAAATACAACCAATAAGAAAGTTAAGGTGAAAGAAATGGTTCAGGCATTTTGGCACAAACACGTCTTTTCCTTCCTGCCAAGAGAGAGAGAAGATTGATACCACTCTCAATGTTGGAGGCTAAACATGGAGCTACAAAAGAGCTAAAAAGGGCAAACAGCTAGCCTAACCAACTAAAACTTGATATATTGTTTGTTTAAACCCCCTGGCACTGTGCCAAGTCAGAAAGTTGTCTTGCACATATAACCCAGGCGAGCCGTTTCCCCGTGCTTCCAGTCTTTATGCTAAGCTAAGCTAACCGTCTCCTGGATGTAGCTTTATATAGAGCGTACATATGTGAACGGCATCAATCTTCTCATCTCACAAAAAATGGTTTCCTACAGCTTTAAATCTCTTAAAGCAGACACAGATAAGAGGCGTATTGAGTAATGGCCATGTGTATTACCTGGGCAGCAGGCGGTAGTCTCCAGCATAGTCGTCATACTTGAACTGGACCACATTTAGATCAGAGTTGTAATACTTACAGGCCTGGAGGAGAGGAAGGAGATTAAGTTGGGCATTATTAAATATTAACTTTATAAAATGATGGGCTCTCTGGGAGACCAAGGGCAGCTGAAACGTCTGCAGACAATGAAGAAAGCTTCACTAGGAGTGAGCCAGACACCAGCTCTCCTGAGGCCTGGTTACTGATGTGCAGGCTGGGATTCATCATTAGAGGATCTAAATTATAAAGAGGAACTGAATTAAGATTATTAAGAATCTTTAGATTTTTTGTCTGTCTCACACATTAAACTAGTCCTCTCATAGGTTTCGCTCACTGTAAGGTATCTTAGTCTGTCTCTCTTGCACACGTCACAAAGGCAGTTTCACATCCCCTCACGTGACTTGAACGCTGTGTCGCAGTTTCCTTTGATCCTTTTGTTTAGAAAGATCTTGATCTTTTGTTTACAATGTCACAAATTATAAGCAGACCAAACATTATCTAGCTAGATACAATATCAACCCTCAGACAGGATAGCACGCGCACACACACACACACAAAAAAAGTCAGACACACACACTCTTCTCCAGTGAGCTGCAACAGGACTGTCTGGGGAGTTTCCGTCTACTCAGGGCTCATTATAGATCGACCATTCATAATCTCAAGGGCTCAGTGGAGAAATTATATCTGATAGCCCTACACACACACACACACACACACACACGCGCGTTTTAGAGGCCTGTTGAAATTGCTCCACCGGTATCAGGAAGTCCTATATTAAGAACAACCTAAACTGAAAAATCAAACCACCACCAACGGAAACCTTTTTCATCCCAAACCACGGCAGCTTGAGTCATGTCCGGTACACATGAGGACTCATGTGGGCCGAAGCACACTCGCTCCTCACCTGTCTGACCAGCAGACATTCAGCTTGCAGCTCTGCCCCCTCAGGAACCGTCGACTTGAGAGTCCGTCTCTCCTGAGGCACAGTGGATACCTGGAGGGATAAAAGGGAAGGGACAGTTAACGTCACCTCGGCTGAAATAAAAAACATCTCCACTGACATAAAAGTAATATTCTTAAATTAGATTAAACATTAACCACCAGGGGAAATGAGCAGAGGTGGTATTTTATAAAGAACGAGAGGTTATAAGGTATCCATTCATCCATAAACTCTCGAGGTCAATCACTCTGTTCAGGGTCACAGGTGATACAAAATCATGGCTACCAAATATATGTCTCTCTCTACACATACAATTAAACCTGTGTTGTAAATCCAAGGACATTTCACATATTAAAGACAAAACCTGAATAAATAAGTGGAGAAACAAAGGTTTTAATTATTTGATGTGTACCTTCACAAACAGAACTGTCAAGTACATTTTACAAATATAGCCCAATATCACAAAGTGGCTTCACAATCTGTACAGTATATGTCCCCCTCTGTCCTTTGACCCTTGCCTCAGTTTAGATAGGGAGAAACTCACCCAAAACAAAAACCTCTGGTAGTGCAACCGAGGAGGATTCCCTCTTGCAGAACCGACAAATAGACATGCAAACTATCTGACATGTCAGAGAATATCTCTTATATGACAAAGAGCATTAAATTTGCTCTGCAGGGTCTCAGTGGCCGAAAAAGGTTGTTGTTATATAGCTGTATATTTAACTGGAGATAATCACAGGGAAAAAAAAAACTCTTGCAGTTAAAACAAACACGATTATAATGGGGTGACTGTGACTCAGTGGTTAGCAGGTCTGTCTTTCAATCAGATGATCGATGGTTTGATCCCCGGCTCCGCTAGTCCATGTGTCCTTGAGCAAGACACTTAACCCTAATTGCTCACCGTTGCTGTGTCTATGGTCTACTGTATATCATGTAAGTCGCTTTGGATAAAAGCGTCAGCTAAATGTAATGTATCATTTTTATCAACGCAGTCCCCAAGGTATCCATACTGTATGAAACAATGGCCTCTGGATTTCGTACAAACATTCATGGTCCCCAGAGGATGCATCCTAATCCCTTTCATTTTAATTAGAATTTTGCATTTATCACCAACAGCAGGGCAAAATGTAACTTTATCTAATATCCAAAATTGTTGACATTCTAATCCGCCTCAGCTGTACTTGGTGCTGCTAATGAGCAACGGTTAGCCGGCTAGCACGCAGAATAACGAACAGCAAGCTAAACATCAGCATGCAACATTGTCATTGGGAGCATGTTAGCATGCCGATGTTAGTATTTAGCTTGAAGCACTTTGAGCTGTGCCCAGCACAGAACGTGTAAAGAAAAGTATGGAAAAGGTGGATGAACACAATAATGCTCTCATGACCATTCATTGATATCCACCAAGATATCCTCGGTGGTAATTATTGTTACCACCGTTCAGCATTATCTAGCGTGCAGACTCTATTAATTTTGTCTGTGTCTGAGAACAGCCTCACAGAGCTGCTAGCACTGCTTACATTTATGAAGTTTGACCTCTGCATTGAACCCATCCGAGGCATTCAGGAGCAGTGGGCTGCTGTAGAGAGCCCTGGGAGCAATGTGGGTTACTTTCTTATCAGGAGTCCTTGTCATGCTTTATTGCTTACACCTCATAATTTGAGAGGACATGCAAACATATTTTTTATATTACGAGAAATAGTTTCTTGCCAGCTTTATTGAGATAGATAATCTAAGTCAAATCTCATTATTGAAATGGGGCTGAGCTGAAAAGTATTTTTCTCAGACACTGATTAGATCTAGAACTAATAACCTAAACTATGAATCATGCAGATTTGATTGTATATATGTACATTATGATCCATCAACAGAAAAACATATTTATTCTTTAAGGTGCTCATTCATATTAAAGTGATTTTGCAGAATAGGAATGAAAACAAGTCAGCAGTTAAGATCTCTGTGTGTGCCCAGAGACAGACTTTGATTTCTACAACCCAATCAGCCGGAGCACTGAGCTCACGAACCAACTGGCAAAGAAGCAGATCTAGTAAATGCCTTTTGATCATTAGCAATGCTCAGCCAAGCCACTTTCAGTTACAATTATGGAAATTGACTGTAGGTTGCCTCCACATGCACTGACACAGAGACAAAGAAAATCAGAGGAGATTGTGTTGCAGCCAGACAGAGCTGGGAACCGACAGAGTCAAGCATTAAAGCTACAACTCTGCAACTCCACAAGCCAATGTTTCCCTTTACCACAAGCAGCCAATTAGGTCAGTGTGCAGTGGATCTGTGTCCGCAGAAACGCATTAGCGCCGCAGTGAAGGCACTAATGAACGAAGAGCTAATGGGAGCAGGGGAGAATGCATTGTTTACTGTATTGAAAAGACCGCAGTGCTCAACATGCATGATTAGGGTAATTAAGTGTGTGATGCTGATGTCACATGTTGCATTTTAAACGCCAATGCTTCAAATTAAAAACTAATGTCGACTAGTACTATGTTCTCGTTTACTATGTAGTGTACTATATTTACTGTACGCCAAGGGTCTGAATTATGTAGCGCCTTTCACAAGTTCTCACAATGGAACAGAAATAAATAATATCTATTGCGAGTGCACTTCTTTCTGCCAACGATGCAATGTGTTGCATTTCATAGATACGAAATTCTTTGCCGGTCAACCGGGGTTGGACTGTACTAACCACTGGACACACACAACCCAACGTACACACACACACACACACACACACACACACCCTTACCGTGAAATCATGGTCGGGGAATAGGAGCAGGTCTCTGAGAGGGTCTTCCTTCAACTCTTCCCCCAGTTCAGAGATGACAGTCTCATAGTCGAGCGGATCAATCAGCTTCGGCTTCTCCTGCTGCAAATGGAAACAGACATTTGATCAGAATTCACTTGTTGTTGGGCTTCAAACCTCAGTGATTGATTTATAGTCACTTTAAATGATTATTATTTATTGGGCTTTTGTTTCTTGTTTATTCTATGTAACGTCTTGCCATTTATCTGGAGTCTGTAATAAAGTTTTGATTGATTGAATATAATACAATACGATGAGATCCGATCACATAACAATGTGATGCGATACGTCCAGCATTAAAAATGTCTACTACTGTAAGATGGCATTGAATCCTTGGGCAAATTCATTTATTGATGAGTAATATTTTCTAACTTTAGACTATATTCTATTTAGGAAAATATCTTTATTTAACCCTTATACAGTGAACAGTTTGTCATTTTTAGATACATTTGTTAAATAAAACATGTTTACAAGCCCCAAAGAAAAGGTTTTGGCATCCGCCCTGTAATTCGAGTATCGTCTTCCCATCGACATTTTCAAATTATACACAACCCTTCTCAGCGTTAATTCTATTTTATACCATATACCATATCTGTGACCAGATATTGAATGAAGTGAATTTGTGTTCATAAACCACATCCTTGCAGCATACATACTGTTTAAAAAGCAGTATCCATGACAATGACAGTCATGACATTTGCTGTGTTTTGCCATGACATCAACAGGACCTAAATAACTGTGGAGGAAGTAGCAGTGCAGCTGAAGTGAGGCTGTGGGGCACCACACCTACACGTACACATTAGGTATTAGTTTCAGATACCAGCTTCATATAATTAGACTTGTCAGGAAATACAAACTTAAATGTGCAACTAGACCAACATTGAATGGCCTCAAACATGAAAACACCACATGCAAGAGTCATGTCAGTTCTTCTCTATGCGGATGCCTGGTCTCACAACCCCATTTCACACGCTCAGTATATAAACCACTAAACCAGAACTTCAGACAGGACAATCCATTACACACTAACTTTCTCTTCTGAAGGATTATGCGACGGGTCAATGATTCATTCGCATACAAGAAACAACATTTTAAACGTGTTTTACAGAAAGAAGACCATGGTAAATGACTTCTGTCATTCAGAGAAAAGCAACAGAGGCAAAGTGAGCGCTGGAGCAGCCTGTGGTGAGGAAGTAATGATCTCTGGTTTGCTTCACACGCATACAGTGCAGAAGGGGCTTTTACCCACCGTCGCTACTCCAAAGGTCTCTTGGTGCACGACCAACTGAGAGCACGGAGGAAAGAGGCGCGAATGCAACTCAACCCAATGGGATCTGTGCTTTAGGAAAGTCAAGTCTAAGTACTGCCCTTGCCACCCATACTATATACTGTTAATATTGAGCATGAGCATGCTGAATTACACGGTCGGATTTTTACGTCACAGTTAATCTAGAGTGTTATTTTTTAGCCTAGTCTAGTCTTTTTTTATACTTTCTGACATCTTATATAGACAAATAATTAACCAATGAATTTAAAAAACACTCAACAAATGAATGATTAATGTAAATAATCATTAGTTGTTAGCCCTATTGCTTCTCTGCGCAGCAATCACTAGCAAGTAAATGACATGATATTCAAACTGATACATGACAGAGGAAAGCAGGCAGGCGAGGAGAAAAAGCTTTGTGACTCTATCGAACCCGTGTGACGTCAGTGTTCAGGTTTCAGGGGAAAGTCTTCGGCTTTAGCACCAGCTGACATCTGACAGACCCAGTAATGTACCATTAGCTCTGCTGGGTGATCATTTAATTTGAGTATTGTCTTCATTCTGGCTATTCCTGTCACAGAGCCTGGCTCACTGAAGTGTAACAAACCTATCTTCAAAAGGGGAGGAAATAAAGAACACAAATATCTTGAAACACATTACATTACAGAATAATGGCCACTGACTGTGGTCTTTATACATCAAAGTAAGCACTATAATTGACAGCATATACACATGTGTAAGTCCCTGATAGTAAACTGAGTTGTAATGCAGCGTGAATGTGAATGAGACATACAAATACATACAATACTCAGCCGGGCGAAATCCGATCGTACTCGTTTGCTCTTTATTTTCCTCCTGAAGGTGATTTTACTCCTGAAGCTCATTGCGGGCAGGATTAAGTTTGTAAGTAAGTGTGTACAAAGAAAAAGCACCAGAACCTCCACTATCGGGAGAAAAAAAGAGTCAAAGCTAAATTAAAAGTGAACTTAACAAAACGCACATCGCAGACATGTGCTCTATCAGAAGCAGAACTAACGCTCAGAGCGTTTGTGAGTTTGTGTCAGTGCACGTGGACGTAGAGGAAGTTGACGCTAGACGCCCAACACACACTTCAGCGCGCACACATGCAACCACACACTCACAGAAAATCCCCTGCAAACAAAAAATCAAACCAACCAGACATTTCTACATATGTCTTTTGTTTTCTGACAATTCAGCAAGACAAGGCAATACATAACTTAAGATGTTTAACAGCTTAAAGATAATAATGTTTGTAACACTTTATAAACAGACGATACAATCAATACAGTCAAACACTATCACATTCTCTCACACACTGAAAGTCAAACTCTCAGCATCTTATCTGGCTCTGTCCAGATGTATCAACAGCGCACCGTCATCCCCCAAATGCACCCAAGCCAATGAACTAGCATGCAGACCATCAACTTCCTGTTCTAAAGCTAATCTGTCCTAATCCTGTCCATGAAACTGTCTGCAGGCCTGTGAATGTAAAAAAAGACATACACAAAAGTACTAACTGAAGCGCGTTCACATTTAAATAAAAGCACAAAACGCAACATAAATAAAGATATGACATTTTATATTCACCTGTACACACACAGACACTCACTTCCCCAGATTAACCCTCATAGCAGAACAGATATCTGTACAAGAGGAAACAACTCCTAATGATACAACAAACCGATATACTTGCTGTTAACACGTTACATAAGGCACTCGACACAGTTTCTGGAATGACGCATGAATGTATTTGTCAATGCTGTGAGGCAGCACCACAAATCATCTCAAATGTACTGGGGGAGAGGCAGCGATCTCAAAACCTGAACAAGCAAACCCAGAACTGTCTGCATGGCCATACCACAAGAACTAAATAAGAATATGCCTTCTTTTTTTTGTATGCACTGAGCCTTTAAAACATGTGTGCTATATTAGATGTGTAAATATTGAACTGTACATTGGGAATGAAGATAATCTTTAAAACATACAAATCTGAGGCTGCTCATTGCTATAGTTTATAGTGTGTGGAGGTTATGTCTGTTAATGGCAGATAGTAATGTTCAGTTGATGTGACAGACAGACAAAGTCCAAAAACTGTTTTAAATGGAATCTATGTGAAAAGCAAAGGTTTGGTTTGTCTGTTTCGCTTTGAGCTACGCTTTTAATTCATCGGAGATAAAACTACAGCATGTCCCACGACTGCAACTCTGATGTTCATGAGAGAGGAACAACAACCTGCAAGTCTACCAGGACGAGACATTTCTAAGTAAAGCATTCATCTTAATCTGCTGTATGTTTTTCTAATTTAATAAGTTTTAACTCTTTGATGTTTTGCATCTGACAGTGAATCATAATTATGCTCTTAGCACTGCACTCCTTCAAAGCCAGTTAATGTCTGTAGCGCAACCTCCCTCCTCTTCTTCTTCTTTCACCCTTTTCCTCCCTTCCTCCGTCCTCTGTTCTGCAGCTGCCTCCATCCCTTCCTCTCATCCCCTCCTCTCTTGCTTCCTCTTTTCATCAAACATCCTCAGCAACGCACTCCTTTATTTTGTCTTCCTTTGAATCTCTCTGTCTCTTCCCTGATCCCTTGTTCTCACCCTATTTAACATCCCTTTTAACATCCCTCTTTCTGTCCCCCACTCCTCTGTTTTTCTCCCTCCCTCTTAGCAGGGGTGAGATGGAGTGGGTGTTGATGTTGGTGCCCTACAGCTGTGTGGAGGGCACAAATAGAGCACTGGACTGGTGGCTAACAGTATAACTGAACAAGAAAACGAGACAGAGGCAGAGGGGGGTGAGGAGGAAAAGAGGAGAGCAGAAAGTTGGGAAACGATTAAGACAAAGATGTGGAGATATCCCAGCATTCAACTCTTTTCACGTTATGCGCACAAGCTGGTCTGTGTCATTCTCAAACACAGATTAAGGGCCAATAATCCTTTTTCAAGGAAATATGTGAGGAAAGTAAGACAAAAACGGAGAGAGGGGGAAGTTTGGAGAAAGAGAAAGAGTATGAAAGATTGATAGGGAGTATGAGAAAGAGACAGAAAGGGGAGAGAGGGGGACAGCTGGGACATAAACGAGGAGAAGAAACTAGACAGAAGTCATCTGCTTTACATCATGCGAGGTCTGAGGAGAGGCACAGTTTGACTAAAGGGGATTCACACTTCAAAGAGAAGTCGCTCGTCTGATGAAAATGACTGTTCTTCTTTATATGGCCAATATGACCTGTTGAGTCATGGTAAACAGACAATTAACCTTTTTCTAACTTTCTTAACTTCTTCCAAAACACGCCACGCAGTTTTTGTATTGGCTGTTTACTTAATACATCTCTTTCAGTCTGTCCATTCAGCTGTGAGGTTATTAGCAGCCCTTCCTTCTGCAGTGAATGAACACATAATTCCCTGAATCACAAATCATGTCAACGATCAAATAACCAACCAGAGTAACACATTATCGAATGCCACTCAAGAGGTCAACACCAAAGAGGATTGACAGTGTCCAAAGAGAGACTGGAGGATTAGCATTCCTCCCTGACCACAGTGTCAGTGACTGGGTGTTAGATAGAGTGTCAGGCTTGGAGGGATGGAGGTTCGGAGGTGTACTGCATGTCTGACAGCTTTAAGGGATAACGGGTAGCATGTGTTACAGCTCTACACTAGCGCCCTTGATGGAAGCCATGGTTGCGAGTTGTAGAAGATTGTGAATGAGTTTTGAATGACTTTATACTAGCAGCTTTAGTTATTTAAGATCACACCTGTGCATTTGACACTAGTGATCAATCAATTAACTGAACATATTTAGCAATAGGTAGAAATAGGGCAGTTTATAATTGGTTTCATTTTCAAAGTGGAACTTTACAAGATCAGTAAAACTGACTTTGACCTTTGGAGTTCCCCAAGGATTAATACTTGGGCCTTTGCTGTTCTCTGTCTGCATGCTGCTGCTACATCATATTACACAATTTTACATGTTATTCATTTTCATGCAGATGACACACATCTGTACATTTTTACTTGATTCTCGTGATATATCCATAAACCTGACTCCCCTACATGATTATCTATTACTTCAATGCAATTATGTTTCACAAAAACGTATGTAACTTGACAAATTTGGTCTGGGCACCTGTGTGAATCACACATCAGGTTGCTTTTTCAAAAAAGGTGCACAATTAATTTAGGCAATTAATCCTTTTAAAGTGTCGAAACTTTGACATTTTAGCACTGATGAATCGTTTAAGCTTGGTTTATACTCAGGCATGGCACCTTAGCACTTGCATTTTCAGACCTTCCACTATGCTGAGTATAAACTGCGCTTTACTCTGACATGGAAAATATCTCATGCTACAATAGATCAGCAAAAGGCAGAGTTAGTGCACAGTTTCTCTCAAAGACTGGCTTACAGTGCAATAATCAGCAGGCATGACTTTTGAGTGTAAACCATGATGACTCGTTTGCCACAGAGACCAGAAAAACCGGCACCAGAAGATTTAAGGCGAGAAAGAAAGAAAGAAAGGGGAACCAGACGGGGCGAGTGTAAAACTCCCACCATGCCAAAACTATAAAAATTGTTCCACTGAGTTTACAGAAACCATGGTCTTTCTGGGATTGAAAGAATCTGGCCAGCACTAGAGGATACAGATACCAAACAGATGTACTGACTGTACAAAGAAGAAAAGTTGGTAATGAGAAACAACATAAGTAACTCCATCATTTCCTTCATCTAGTCATTCATTCCCTCACTCACTCAGGTAAATACAATTTGATTCATGGTTCTCTTTGACTAGCTATTTTTATCATCTTCTCTGTTGACCATATGCAGAGTTTGCTGATTTTTTCCCACAGAAACTAGATTCCCCATGTCTGACCCCACCATCCCCCTCTATTCTCCTCCCTCCATTTCCGTTCTTCTGCCTCTCAGCTGTGAATGGAAACAACCCGGCCCCAATCACTGATCATACATCAACCTCAGCAAAGAGAAAAAGAAAGAGGCAGTTAAGAAGAGAACGTTGACAGGGAAAGTAGGAGATGTAGCGATAACAGAATGCCAAAATAAGAAAATAAACTATATCCACATGGAACAAAAGACTTTTACATTTTGGCTCAGGACTTCCATTCGTCCATCACTGCAATTACAATAGACAAAAATACATGACAAAATCCAAATATGATGCCATTGTGCACACAATTACTCTACACCCACACGATGTAGCCCCCTCTACCTGTCCACACTTGCATTAGGTAGAAAGGCACAGTTAATGGGAGCAGCAAGTGCATTAGTGCTGGTTACCATTACAATGATGGTCAGAGGTGAGGTGGTAGTGGTGTAACCCTCTAGGGTGGGAGTGGCAGCATCCAATGACATCTGGTCCTGTCGGGAACACATGTGGC
The DNA here is from genome assembly GCA_023566465.1 of Cottus gobio. Classification (NCBI taxonomy): domain Eukaryota; kingdom Metazoa; phylum Chordata; class Actinopteri; order Perciformes; family Cottidae; genus Cottus; species Cottus gobio. The sequence continues at coordinate 16,051,643 of CM042220.1, forward strand.
CGCAGTCGGCCCCGCCCACTGAGCGTAGAAGTAGGACCACGCTCGCTGAACAACCCATAATCCACTGCTGTTGACTCCTAGTCCGGCCTGGTCCCGTCCAGCAGTTTAGGCGTCACCTGCACTGAGGTCCTTGTTCATCCCAGTCAACCTGAACTCAAGTGTTCAGTCCAGCCAGCCCCTGGTCCAGCCAGTGGTGCTGTGTTCTGTTCATGCCCAGTAGGATAACTGAGGCTCCATCCTACTCGAGCCTCCCGAGTCTTGCTTCGTTTCCCCAGTCCTGTTCTGCAAGCTTTCTGTTTCTTTCCAGCACTGCTCTACTCCAGTCGCCAGCTCCTAATGTTGCTGAGCTTACACACTGGCAGTCTTACATGGCTCCCTCTCTCTCTCTCTCTTGCTCTCTCTCTCTCTCTCTCTCCCTCTAACACACACACACACACACACACACACACACACACACACACACACACACACACACACACACACACACACACACACACACTGACAGCAGCTGTGCACGGTTCAGCCCAGCCCAGCTCACCCAACAAATCACAGTCTGCAATAGCTGTCAGCTGACCAGAACCAGCTGCTACATGCACGCGCACACACACACACAAGCCTACATCATTTTTCATATTTTCATTCTGCAGCACTCTTCTCCACCATTTTTCTCCCAATAACACCAGTCCTTTGAAGTCGCAGTTCTGTTGGCTGCGTTTGTGCATTCGTGGTTTGTGCACTGAAGACAGGCACATGAAGAGCAGACGCGCTGTCCCACACTCTGATTTGGTCAAATAAACTGTTGCTTTAAAAGGAAAAAATAAAGGAAAATATTAAAATGTGTTCATGCATATGCATGTGTTGCCTACAGTAAATTCAGCTTTGTGTGGCAGAGTGTGTGTGCAGCTCCAGAGTGTTGGGGCGTGGTGAGAGAGGCTATTGAACAGAAAGTGGATAGAAAGTGGGCAGTGGGCGGCTTTATAGAGGAAGCGCGATTGCAGAGTTTTAGTTCTGTAGATCTAACATGTTAAATTCATGCAACTTTGGTTCAGAACATAGGCAACAGGGACCGATTGGGCTTTTGGTTAAAATACCATGACAAAAGCTCTGATTTTCTCAAGTGCCAGCGACATTTAACCACAATTGTTTCCACGTCACCATGGCATCTGGTCTTGCTTTATTCTTCATGTTTCATTTTCACTGTGTGGCTAAATTGAAAGAAATAAAGAAATGTGCATTTTGAGAACAAAATGGTTTTCATATGTTTTGCAGCAATTTTAAATTATTCTTATAAAATTACCCTTTTCATTCTTTGCCAGTCAGAACCAGAGGTTGTTTTTTTAAATATGGATGTCGCACCAGTTTTGTCACCCAGAGGATTCTGACGCTTTGAAGCCTGAATTTTGGTTTACTGTTCTTTACAATCTTTGTTAGTCACTGGAACTTAATTTAATTTAGTGAATGGGGCAGAGACGACTGTCAATCAAACACTGCCAAAAGCATACTTCTAAAATAAGCCGTAACATTTCCTAAACGGGACAATGCTTGTCAAAATCACCAAAACACCCAAAAGAAGAAAAAAATTTAATATTTAATTGACTGTATTAAAAGAGAGAAGTTCAATCTCCAAAACTGAACGGAATAAGATAATTTAACAATCTAAAAACCCCATTGGATTGGCTGAAAAACATAGTGTTGCAATGATGATAACGAGGCTTTTTCTCATTTTGGAGATACATGACCACATGGAGCCTACATACAAAGGATCAGAGATGACTGAAACAACAATAGAAGATACAGAACGAGTAGACACTAATATAAATAAAGGCCAACATGCAGATCCCAAAGCATTACCCACACTCAGGCTCATTTGAGGGAAGGTTTTTTACATAATCTACCGATAATATATTTAGCTTGACTGTTAGCATTGTTTTCAAATGCTGCCAGTAGACCTGTAATCAAGTGACACATAATGTAAAGGCAATGACATTTTCACACTCAGCTTCCTGCAGAGAGTGGGAGGTAACCATGGTGATGTTGTTAGGTCATGATTAAGGTCATTAGTGTTCATGTCAATGTGGCAGAAAACCCCACCCTCCACCCACATACACGGTCATTATTATAATGCTTTATACGGCTAAATATAAACAGCCCAGCACACATGAACACAGAGCGGCATAATGACAGTGCATATGTCCACTGCAAGGTTCAAGTTAGAGAAACATTAGCCACACCCACCACCATCACCCCCCATTACACAACGCCTTCAAAACCATTACTTCTCGCTGAAGTCTCTTCAGTGCAACATGCCTGATATCGGCAGCTAAAACACACAGGAAACACAGAGATGGGCTTTGTTTGTATGCCAGGCCTCCACAATGGTTCTATCACGCAATTATGCCCACACAGACATGCCCTGTAGTCGCCAGCAGAGTCCCCGTGTTACACCGCGTGGTGTTCGCTCTCATTCAGCCCGCCTGCCTTCACACTGAGCTCAAACACAGATTATATCACCGCGCTGGCTGCTGCGAGTCTGTTTCCATCCAAATGTTCGTCGAGATTCAGACTAATCATTGAGTGTTTCCACTATCTGACGACACGCGAACATTTACGAGAGAGGACGACAAGGTGGGATCATTGAAAGAGCACCTCACTTTGTAGTATGGGGGATGCTGATGTGGTATTTATGTCTTTCCACATGCATTATGAGGTTTTTATCTGCTACCGTTACAGTATTTTACAGTGGGTGGCAGTAATATACTGAAGATGCGTCTCCACTACCATGAATAAAACAAGAAGAAGAGAAAGCAGGAGCAGGTGCTCTTACGATATATTCAAAAAGTATAAATACTTTTTTCCTCCGCATGTTTTTTCATGCACAAATGCAAAATCCATTTGCATTTAAGAGTAATATAAACATAATTGTATTTGATATGAGGAAAGGTGTTGGTTTGAATGCATTATGTCTTTGTGTTAAGATAAGGCCTGTTTACCCCTGATTCATGGGGAGTCTTTCCCCGTTGAAGTTATATGTTATGTACTGCCATCAATTAAATAGAAGATCTTTACATTGTCCCGATAAAAACAGTGCAGTCTTAATGCAGAGCCATGGCAGGGCGGTAATTAAGGATACACTAGACATACCAGTTACAATCTCCTCTGCATTTTGTTACTGTTCCACTTTTTCTTTCTTCTTTTTTGTTTAAGGAGAAGGAGAGGTGAATTTAAAGGAAAACCCTCGAGGCAACTTTGAGCAAATGAGGTGGTGAGTGTTGAATAAGTGATGAGGAGCTTGCATCTTCCATGGAGGGGAACGAGGAAGCCGACAGCGGTACGGCGTAAAGCATCTCCGCTCCCAGGACACCTGCCCTTTAGTTAGAGTCGGTTAGGAGAATAAATAAATCACACAATAAAATGGGATAACAAACCTCTACAAGGATAGTTACACATCCACACACAAAACAAAACCACAAACACTCGTAACTCAATGCACACCATGAGATGGAATAATCTGATCTAGTCTTCACTCCGCCACCTCTTTTAAATTCCTCTGTTAACCCCCAAGTCTTCTCATCATTTGTATCTCACTGTAATTCATGAACTCCCATGGGCGTATAATACATGCCAAACTGTATCTTTGGTCGTGCTTTATTAAATTGTTTTATTTTCTAAATAATTTCCAAGCATCTGATATGCGAACGTTTTTTCTTAGAGGTTCCTTGAAAAGTACAATGTAAAATAGTGCTCTTTGTTTAAGAAATGCAGAAAGTGCTCACTCTGTAAATATGTGCTGTGTTTTACTGTGACTTCAAGGAAATAGTAGTGACATCAATAATAAAAGAGCAGAGTTCAGTTTTTAAGTCTAGGAAACCTTTATACCAGGAAATTTCAACAATATTAATAAGAATCACATTGACGAGTACAATAAAGCTTTAGCATTCAGTTGTGTGCACGTTGGTATACAGTATGCAGTGTGTGTCCTCCTTGGGCTTGCCGGTGCGTCCTTGTGTGAACGGGGTTAAGCTGTGTGTAAGTCTGAACCTCTGCAAAGGGTGACATCATGGGGCTGTGTATCGCAGTGTGCTGCCATCAATTGTGGAGTTAATGTTTTCCAGCTGTGCAGCCTCAGTAATCCTCCTGTTACTCTGCTGAACAACAGTGACGGGGACAAAGTGGCGGTTATGTACACTAGATTTGCAGGAGTTTGATATGTTGGTCAACTATTTAGACAAAATACAAACATAAGCCATTTTACTGACTTCAAATACCTCAGCCAACTAGGCCAAGTAGGAAACCACAGTCCATTAAAGCTCCTGCACACTGCCTTGTAAGCAGTTAGCTCTGCTATAGTTAGGTTCCCCGCAGTGCTGGAGGCTGACTCATGGCAGCGATATTTGATGTGGTGCAGAGCTTCACTGAGTTTACTTGGGAAAACACTCTTGTGTTCCCATGGTGACCACAACAGGAAGGAGGCTGTCACTCAAGGGTGCATGGGTTCTCAGCAAACTACGGTTTGGCCTCTGGCACTCACAGGGCAGCAAGAGGGACACTGGGTCAACCTCTTTCTGGCTGCCCTGTTCTTCCACGGCACACGCACACACACACACACACACACACACACACACACACACACACACACACACACACACACACACACACACACACAGGTTTTCTTTGCTGGCTGCAGAGATGGAGAAAGTTCACTGCCTGGACTGTAAAAAAGAAATCTGGAGACTCAACTGCAGATATTGTACAAAATAATTTTCTTACGCTTTGATCTGATTTGTTGGGTCAAACAAACTTCATCAAATGACCAACGTTGTTCTCCGATTGCTCAGAACTTGACAGACTTGAGTATGCAGCTCAAGGTGTCTCTGGGTGTGTACCTGCAGAGTTGGTTAATTGTGTCTCAAACTCATCCTGATGTGATTCTCAGTAAAACCTCAGCCTGCAGATGCAACACCACAACACACCGTTTCTTGCACAAACAGGAAGACAGTGTATACCGAGCATTATGAATCTATTGCTGCTTGAATTTATTAGCGAAAACATTTCAATAAAAATGCCTAGTTTGTACTATACTTGTACGTAAGTTGTTAGATGTTTTTGTGGTCGGATGGAATTTTCATGATCCCGAGTGCTCCATCATATTGTATTTGGTGAAGTTGTTTCAGGTGGTTGTATACGTTTATGATGTAAACCGGCTGTGTCAAAATAGTGCTTGAGAACTCTGTGCTTTTGACTGTTATCCGTGTATCTGAAAAAGGGTCCTCTGAGCAGATGGGAGACTTTTTCTGTTCAAGCACAACACTTCTGTCTGAACTGGGGGGTTCTTGATTCAGACTCATTTAGTCTTGTTTTTGTTGCTCCTCCAGAGCTTTTGTTTTCACTGCCTTACTATTCTGTCTTACTCTTTCACTCGTTAGATTTGTTTTTGTTTCGGCCCCCGCTGCCGGTGCCTGCCTGTCACGTGATGCACAGTTTCCTTGTTACTTGTTGAAGCAACCTAACACAGTGGACCGCCCTACAAATGCAAACAGTGCAGACATATTTTCATGTGAGAATGCAATTGCAATTATGAATCAAAACCCATGACTGTTTAATATCTGGCTCTGAATTGAGTTCTTCCCCTGGAGGAGTTTAACAGGAAGAACAGAGTTCAGAGCCACAGCACACTGCCAATGCCATCTAGTGCTGGGAACTGGACACAGCAGGCTGTGTGGAGGATGAGGGTGCCAGTCTCCACACATCAGCGTAGCCACGTCTTTAAGGAAGGACCTCCAGGAGGCGCTCCGTGCCGGAGATACTATCTGGTCCTCTGGCAGCTGGCTTGTTTAGAAAAGGAAGCTATTAAAATGTCTTTAACTGAGAACCAAAGTCCTGAGGCAGGAGGGATGTTGGGGGAGGGATTGAGAGAGGGGAGATGGCTGTGGAGAATATGGGAGAGGGGAAGTTGGCGAGTAGCAACTGCCTGGATGGGGGATGGGGGGGCGGGGTATTGTTAAAAACTTATTTTCCTTCACCTTAGACTCACCTCGCTCTTAAAATGCACCCTACCACCCCAACAACAACCAACGTCAACACAATCCATAGCCTACAACAAACTTTTTACAGTGTTTCTAACAATTCAGTTGAGATAAACACAAAATGCAGATACACACACATATAAAACACCTTGGTTTATGGGAAATGTAAATATGTGCAAATCATTATTACAATGACCATCAGCCAGCATATAAAGTCAAATAGAGCCTGATAGAGGAGCAGCTTTATTGTTTGTTTATTGTATACTTCATGGACTCACATGAAAGATAAGTGGGACTTACTAGTGTTCATGTCCAAGATGGTTTTAAATTCAACATCAACAGGATCCGTTTCAGGAACCGTTTTGCCGAGGTGGTAAGCCGCCCAGATGTTGATACATCTGGCATCATGGTCAATTTAATTAGTAGATTAGTAGTCACACTTATCAAATGCATGCCATTTGCTCCTTTTCCCTGGAATGTTATATTATATTTTATAAAAGTAGATACATTGTTGTAGTTATTGGTGGAGGTAGTAATTAAGGTGTCACACATCCAATACAAAAGACTGTGGAAACGAGCTAGACTTCTACATTGTGAAGTTGCAAGCATGTTATTGGTCCTTGATCTACTGTGTGAACCTCTCCTTTTAGCTTGGACTGACCTATAGTGTATACCTGTCAACCTGCCTGTTTCAACATTCACTCACTGACTCAAACATTCATAAAGAATCTGACGACTGGTATTATTTAGCATCCATTCAGCAGCAAAAGCAGCAGAAACACAGGCAGTTACTGTACTGTCACAGCGCTGGTGCCTCATTAATTCACTCTCCCACGTGGCATCTCTCCATATCTCCCTGCTGTTTCTCCCCCTCCCGTCCCAGCTCGGGACTCAGCAGTGAAGCATAGATGGCTGAGGTCACCGGCTTCTTCTGGGCTCTTTTTGCCGTAAAATGTTTGCCAAATGTTTGCCATAATACCTATCCTTCATGAGGTAGTTAGGATTTTTGGGGGGTATACTTATAAAATTGGATTCATTGCTGTTGTTATGTACTATTTAAATGAGAAACGTAGATAATGTCAGAGCATACTACAGGAGAGGTTTGTGGTAATAGAAGCTAGGAGAGAAAAAAAATGAGCTTTTCCTTAGATTCTGTTTTTCCATTCAAGAGAAAGAAAACATTCATTTGAAAGAGAAAAGGTCCCTCTTGCCAGTATTAATCTTTTCATCAAAAGCTGATTTTACCGGAAAGAGTACTGCAGCAACATAATAAATACCAGTCCAGTCCAGTAGTCATGATTTCTCTCTCAGCACTGCCATGTATCCGTTGTTTCTCTGTGATCTTATCTGGGCCATTTACACAGCTTTTAGGCCTCTCCTGTTTCCTGTCCAGGTAAGAATGTCTCCAACCAATAAGACAGTCCACATGCTCCTTCATGCTGGCCAAGTCAAACTCTGAAATACTCCAAACTCTCCTCTACTTCCACTGCACGTCTCAGCCACTAAAACTCTGAAACAGTAACTATTCCTCGGGCAATTATCCCTGATGATTTCTGTTTCCTGTAACTCTGTTTGCAGGCCCAAGCCAATATTGACTTTAATGCAAACATGCCAGAAACGCATACCAGCACAATGGATGCAATAGTTAGAAACTACTACGGTCACATCAGTCCAGCCCGAGTGAAAAATACATCACCAAACTTTAGTCCAACCCCCAATCTCTACCCTCCCAGTGAAGAAAAAGCCCACTAGAATGCCTAGTTTGTAATAAATCATCATCATGACGCCTACATGACACCTTCACAAAGCCTACACGTAACCTCAGTGTGACCTCCATACAGCTATCTACCAGACGCCCACTCAGCACAGCTCCCTCTCCCTAAGGACCCAGTTTAGACCGAGGACACAGCTGTTCTGAATTTTTTTCCTCATGCGTTTTTATATCTATGATCCTCCCATACCTTTTCCCCCCTAAAAAAAAAAAAACCTCCTCTGTCTCCTTTTATGCCCGGTGCTTTTTTCCCTCCCTTATTTCTTTTGCAGATCATTTCAGCTCTGAAATGAAAAGCTGATGTTCTCACAAAGAACGATACGCATACAGTGAGCCGGCGCAGACTCATTGAAAGGCTTTAAATCGCTCGCCCTCTAACATCAGCATCCGCAAGCATGGCAGACAATCATGGATACCAGTTTGTGTCTTCACCTGAACTCCCTTCACTTATCGAGCGTCTTGGCTCGGGGATATTCCTGAGGGACTCATATCACAAAGACACACTCTCTGTGTCAGTCAGGGATAATAGCATAGAGTGGAACTGGCATCTTTGAATCCAATCTATCTCCACTCCTGCCAAAAAAAAAAGTGTGAGACCATTTTCTGGTCATACATTCTTAAGAGTCCGTATAACAGTAAATATTTGTGTATTTGTTAGTGCACGTACAGTGCACCTGAGTTATAAATGGAACGTATAACTTCCTCTTGTGAGATAAAAAAACTTTACCTGAGTTTACTTGTTCCTGGTATTCTGTTTGTGCTGTTTTATTACATTATGACCAGTTCATCGAGTTGGGCAGCTTGTTCAAGTCACTCGTGACGATATTCCCCCCAAAAAACAATAATAGAAATTCACCACTATCAACGTATTGTGAGTGTTTATTGCGATTCATGATACAATCCTGTATTGCCCCATCCCTAGGCAAGTTAGATGAAAATACCACTCTCATGTCTTTATGCTAAATAGGAAGCTACAGCCTAGCTTAGCTGACCTTAGTGTTAAAAGTGGAAACGGGGAGAAATAGCGAACCTGGCTCCGTCCAAAGGTAACAAAATCCAAGCATGAATTCTCATTGTCTTTTTCCAAAATATTAAACTCATCCTTTAGAGATACTTTGCTGTTGACTGATCTGTTGGTTGAACTTCTGGTAAGATAACCCTGTTTTTTGAAGCCAATGACCGTTTACACACATTTATGAAAAACTGCAAACTGAGTACATTATCGCAATCTGTGGGTAAGATTAGATTAGATTCCCAAAATCTATTGGTTTCCCTTTCATTTCATTTCACCAACTGAGCATGTTGACATGTCTCAAGCCTGTGGGCTTTTTTCCGCCAGTTATCTTCTGCTATCACCAGTTATGCCGCCATTTCTTCTTGTGCGCTGCTACCCAAGACACATTATCTGGAAAGGGAAAACTATCTGTTCTATTTCTAACAGGGGCCCAGGCTCTGCAGACATAATAATGTGTGTGCATGCATGTGTGTACTTTTATCTTTGTGTACATGCGGATGGATGTGGGTAACTGAAGGTGGGGAAATATTAATAATGGCTGCTTGTTCCTGTCTCTTTCTGTTTTACTTTCTGACACCGGGGCCAAGAGGACAGATACGGTCAGACGGGATTATTAGCGGATCGGCCGGGCTGATCAAAGGCGGCTGGGAACGCTCAGACAGCAGAGCAGAAAAGAACAAAAAGATCTTAAGAGGATTCGAACATCTAACAAAAACACAGTTCTGTTGTAGGAATTATACACTTTTGAAGATGGCTCGTACAAATGGTGGACACATTTTCTTTACATCCTTACTTAATTAGATCCTGCTCTCTCTCTCTCTCTCTCTCTCTCTCTCTCTCTCTCTCCGCCATTCCCTGTCGAGCCAGTGAAGAGAGTTAATCAGGGAAAGTCCACATCACACATGACTGCCACTGTGTGTGTGTGTGTGTGTGTGTGTGTGTGTGTGTGTGTGTGTGTGTGTGTGTGTGTGTGTGTGTGTGTGTGTGTGTGTGTGTGTGTGTGTGTGTGTGCGTGTGTGTGTGTGAGTATGTGTGTGTGTGGATACAACAGGGCAAGGGCAGCAGGGCATGGGGGTCGGACGGTAATGGCAGTAACATATTCAGGCCTCCTACTCTGGAATGCAGAGTGAGGGAGAGACACAACACTGCAATTCACTCGCAGAGACTCACTGAACTATTCTTAGTCCAGTATGTGAAGTGAAGTGGACCCCCGTCCCCTCCTCCCCTCCCTCACCCCGTCCCTGGGGGCCGTGAAAAGAGTGTGGATGGACGAGTTGACGTGGTGTCTATTAAGGTGCGGGCGGGATGGTGGAGCTGGACGGAGGGCATTAGAGAAAGAGAGAGAGGATAAAAGTTAAGCTCCAGTGAGGCAAAGCCTGGTCAGCTACGTCTGAATGGAGCAGTTCACTGGCTGTGAAGCCTCTCCAAAGAGCCTATTGTAAACGTACATTGGCAGAATGCATGGAGCCCCGGGGACCTCTCTCTCTCTCTCTCTCTCTCTCTCTCTCTCTCTCTCTCTCTCATGTGACCGCCTAAAAGGCAGAAACATACTTTTTCTCTGTCCAGTTTTCTGACCTAGACTAAACAGGCTTTTTTTGTCTTTTCATACAATTCAACAAGTGGTAGCGTGACACTACAAGGTTACATGTATTTCGGAGGGAGTGGGGGGGGGGGGGGGGTTTCCTGTGCTCACAACCAGCAGACACACACTAGAGAGATCCCTGCGCAGCCTCTCGCAGAGTTCAAACAGAAGGGGAATTCAGCAAGAGACAGTGTCAGCAGTGACAGTGACAGCCTCAGATATTTCCCGCTGTGCTCGCTCCTCGTTGCTTGTATTTCTCTTCCCTTTCTGAATGAGTCATGGAGAAGATGGGGACAGACACACACCAAGGCCTGGCAGTGCACGGCCCCACTGTTATCGGGCGAGTGCAGATGAGTCGTCTGTAGCTCAGTCATAACAAATGTCAAAGAGCTATTCATCTCCTCTAATCCCTTTCTCTATTCTCCTGTCTGCATACACACACACGCACCGGTGACGCAGAAGCGTTCACTCAACATGATAAAGAGTGAAAAACTGAGGAGCAATGAAGCATTGAAAGTGAAACCCGTTGATTTAGGAAAAGGGCGAGGGAGTAGAAAGGAAGTGCAGGCAATCAGGGAATTCATTTAGAGATGGAAAAGGCAAAGAAGAAGAGAAGAGGCAGGAGGTAAGATTTTAAGTGACGAAGGCGCCTCAAAGAACTCTCCGGCGTGGCTTCTCAGAAACGCTGCACGCCGAGTTGTTCTGAGACAGAAATGAGCGGTGAGAGGGAGACGTGACATCCTGTCCCACACTGTCAGAGCGGAAGGTGACTCTTTCACAACCAGACATGACACATATAGTAGTAGAAATATGACATAGACATACGATGGAGAGGAAACCCAATGCGATGGTGTGCAACGCAACTTCTGTAAGAGGATAACTGCATTGTTGATTTGTGAAGCAGCTTCATTTGTGACTCTCTGGAAATAAAGACAACAGCAGCTGTGCTGTTCTCTTCATGTCTTTGTATGTTCTGTCCTGGGCTGTTGAGAAACCAACTTTCTTCAAGAACTGGAACACTTACATAAATATCTAAAGGGACCTGAAAAGTTGTCGGCGCGCAAACTTCTTAATATCGCACAAAGATATGAACAATTACAATACACATAGACAACAGTCTGCTGAGACACACTGACAGTGTTTATAAGAGGACAAGTTATCTGCATCAGAGCCTCTACTCCTCCGGGAGATGAGACCGATCTACAGACTCTCTTCCTGCCTCATTTTCTTCTTGGTTTTTGCCATCTTTACGATCTAGCTCTCGAAAATGATAAGTTGATAAAAGATGGAGTGGGTGTTCAGAAAGCAGTTGAAGGGGGCGGGAAACAGATTTAAATAATAAAGTGTAGAATATAAGCAGCGACACAAACTAGCTGAATTAATGTATGAAATGCTCGGGAGCGTGGGAACACCACATGATGGAGTAAGATTCCGTAGAAGAGAAAAGATACCGGCGGTGCTTCCTGTTGGAATTCCATCCTAATTGACCGTTCTGCGTTGCCGTGGTAACAGAGGCACGGCTGTGGGAGAGTCGGCTAATCGTTGGTAATTTAACTGGTTTCAATTGATTTTCAGCATTATCTGTTTGACTAACTCGCATGAGACGGGCTTATTAGCTGCTGCCAGCAACTGATTAATGTGACACTGACAACTCTTTTCTTAAAACACTGTGGTCTAATCAAGAGGAAAACCACAGTGACGCAGATCTAAAGCAGCTACAAGCAGCCTGGATGTTGTTTTTTTCAGAACAACCACAAATACCACACACACACGTACACACACACACACACAAAGACACTCACACGATACGCTGAACAAATAGGCAGGTCAGCATTCATGCACAATGCATCCAAGGCCGTCGACATGATGGGTCATGAGATGAGAGCAAAGTCAGACTGACAGCATGACCCCCCCTCCCCCCCCCCCCCCCCCCCCCACACACACACACACACACACACACAGGCACCACATCGCTGGGGCTCGCTGGGTAGACGTGCCCCGCCCCCCCAACAACAAATGACTGCTCCACGCTGTCTGACACACATTTTAGCTACAGACAGTCAGACATGCCCGGTGGTGGGATCTTACTAGAAGAACAGAAACATACAAACAGAACATGACTGGTGTAAGCCCAGAAGACAGAGGAATTAAAGCTTATGTAGATACGGATTTTAAAAAAGCAGAGGAAATTTTACTAACGTAATGAGACAAGCCAAAAGCAGTCCCGTTCTCCGAGACAGGAGAGGAGACCTTAACAAATCCACTCAAATATCGTTCTTCCTTTCATCCTCAAAGTGTAAATGGAGATGAGTCACAAAACAAATAAAGCATGCAAGTGAGGGAAAAATCAAAAAGACGAGCTAAAAGGGAGGTCAATGAAATATGTAGACCTTTTTTAATATTTCAAAGCTTTTTGGGTCATTTATAAACTGTGGTCAAAATACAGGAAAGAAATGCACTTGAACTAGAAACTACGTTCTATATGTTGCAGTGTGAGCGTGGGTAAAGGCCAAAGAACACACACTGCTCTCTGGGAAGGAGAGCAGGAGCATGAGCGAGGAGGTGAACCGCATTGGTAAGACCACCATACCAATAGGTTTTGCATGTTTAAGCCCATTAACTATAAGTCACATATATTTTACATCACTGTCAGCCAGTTTCCAACATGTGTTTTTGTGATTTCATACCTTTACAGCAGTTCTGAAAGCAGAACAGACATTGATGACAGAATTCTTACAATGGTCTAACCATCTAACTGAATTATCTAAATTTGACCTCAATGAGAACCTCAATGATCTCAGTGCAGCCATTGGGTCAGTGTGATGCTGAAATCATTCTTTAGGTGATCATTTAGTTGATCGACACAAGATTAATCAACAATATGTTGCTCATTTATTACGTTTCTAATGTAAAGGTAACAGATTTACTACTGCACGTGTCTCAAATGTGAGGATTTGCACTGGGAGAATCAATATACGTGATGTATATGAATCAATACGCAATGATCGACAGATGATTCATGAATAATAAAGATAGTTGTTAGTTGCAGCCATAGCCAGTATGAAACATTGCAGACACTTGAAATGTGCTTAAAATAGCCAATGGCAGTAAACAGTCAGGTCAGCAGCACAGCCATTTAATAAAAAAAAGGATTTGTAGTTTTTTGTAGCTAAATCAGGAAAAGTATTCTAGATACCGATTCTAGATTATAGGATTGCCGGTCCATCACTGGTTTGAGACAAATTTGAAAATGTCGGTGAATGCCTGTAGCCTGGGATTGGGCACCAAAATAGTCAATACGTGATCAGGCGTGAAGCTGGTGCCATAAGGGCTCCGAGGAACGCCAAGTGCGAGATGTAGCATGATCTGATGCGAAAGGAAAGAAGAGACAACGATGATTTAACTATTAGGATATGGTGTGGAAAATGTATGTGCATGCATGCAGCCTTTAGCAGCGAGTGAGGGTCACTGCTGCTGACAAGCAACCCCGTGCTACTGGGCAAACAAACTGAGCTACAGAGGGGTGCCACATGCCAGGGTGGGCATGTTGGCCCCGATCTCTGGCTGTGTGGTTTGTGTGGCTGGCATCCTCCAGGCATGATATGACATGTGGTTCATCCCAGCAGGCAGCCAGAGTCACAACAAGAAGGGCACTTGTGTCTCCACTGCTATGCTGCTCACTTTTGCTGAGAGTCATAATAAACACTCACTTTCCGGTGGCAGTAGTAGTACTGGGTCTCCAATGCAGTGTTCATTTTGTTGGTAATGCGATTTAAATACTGCTCTTTAGGCGTATTTGATACAAATCCTGCTTCATTATCTTTATTTTTGACATTAGTTGGATATGTCAATCTTTTTATTTATTTGATGTCATTGGTATTTGTTGTTCAGCAGCTCAGAAGCCGACATGGGCCAGAAAAGATGTAATGGAAAAGATCTCACGGTCACTGAAGCAACAAACTGCAGCTCTTTTCTTTTTTTTTAAGAACCCAAACTTAACCACCGTTACATCCTTCATTCTTGTATCCATCCACCCTGCCATGCTGCCTGCATATTTGGGGATGGGTGGGCTGACCAGTGAGAAACAGTGAAGTAGTCAGAAAGCAGTGATTGCTTTCACAGAGCACTTCATCAAAAGGGAAATGCAGCATGCACCAGGGGGATTTACCAGGTATCATGTGCATACACACTCACCAATACACACACACACACACTTCTGTGATCTAACCTGACTGAGGACTCACGTGGAGCAGTGGAACGGTAAGACGCACAAAGGAAAACAGTGTCAGAAGCAACTCAAATATGGAAGAATCTGAAGCAGTGAAGGCATGCAGAGATGGGGAGTGAGGTGGGGGTGGGGGGGCGGGGTCAATAATAAAAAATAATAAAAGAGAGGGGGTCAATGAGAGAGAGATAAAGAGGCTCACGCTTCATTGAATGTTATGCCAAAGGGCCTGATTCTGCTGACCTGGTTTCTTTCACCAACAAAGCTTTGCATTAACACACTCACAAAAACCCCGTCCATGCACACGCACAAAGCGCCTGTGGACATGTACACACCTACTTAACCTAGACCCGTGCACAGCTATACATTCACACACGTTTACTCTTCTGTCCAGCTCATATACCTGCACATAAAAGGACTTTCTATGTGTACATGAATTATGTATGTTTTTTGTCATATTTAGAGACATTGCTTTTTCAAGATCTAAGAAGGGATTGAAACTAACCAGCACATACTGGTGTCGATCAAAGTACAAGTCATGGTTTCCATTTCACTTCACTTAACAACAACAGCACACTTTTTCAAGGAATTGATTGGGTGTTCTGGTAAATTATTTTTACTGTGGGTGGGTGATGTGACATGGGAGACTAAACTTGTTAACCCTTACATACAGTTTACACTGTGGTATTTATACCTTTGAGGCCATTGTGGGCGACGCTGCAAATCATTTAGTGGAAATGACGTATTACTTATTCCACTGCATTAGCTATTATCTTATTCACTAACAAATTCTCAACGGATTATCCAGAAGAAAATTACATCAAAATATAAATAATTATATAGTAATATACCATTACATATACTGGAACAGGCCATTGTAACTATATTGTCCACCCCTAATTCAGCCTGTATTTAATCCACCTAATATTTTATATTCTTGAATAAACTCTGAACATACTCAGCCAAGAACATTTAGGATCATACATTATTAAAGCACCTTGGAAGCAAAACCTGCACTTACAACGCAATAGAACTGGTTTCTGAAGCAATACTTCTGGAACATCAGACTTTGTGGAGATGCAGTCTTTTTCTGATGCAAACACAACTCAACATCCACATGTCCCACATCTAAATAAACCCTTTTCACGGGGAGCGTTTTGGTGTAAGCACAGGTGTAACGTATAACATGCACAATACCAGGACCCTGAAACCGAAGCAGATAAAGGAAATTGAGCCATCGTTAATTGTATGCTTTTTTCTACGGTAATATATCCGAATGCCTACCATGATGTGTAGTCCAGTACAATTACATTTGGACTTCGCACCACAAACTAATGGGGGCTTTCACGAACAACACAAACATGTTGGCAGACTTGTTAATGTCTGAATTGGTGTAACTGCTTATGTTTAATGGCACGGTGCTAATGGAGAGACACCTAACAACTCAAGTGCCTCTCGTTTCAGGCTGAGATACTGTACATGTTCACACTCAGGGACTATTTGTATAAGCATCCGTTTCCTGTGTATCTCTCACTTACTTACTTTCAATACTCGCTTATTTACTTTCACTGCAGTGCTTTTAGGCAAGGCAGTGAAGCTCAGTGTGGTATTTCTGCAGTGCAACATGCATCACATCTACATTATATCAACACAAGGTGACTCACCAGTCAATTTCTACATCCAATAAAGGAATCAATGAACACTGTTCTGTTGTTCTACGTTTGGCGACATGACAAATGCATAAGGCTCATGCAATTCTATTGTATTCTGTTCTATTCAGCGGACCCTGTGCCGGGGGTAACATCTGGCTGCTCATGGAAAATGTCTACGTTTCATTGTAAAAGCAAGGTTCCATTCATTCAATTCGTTTCCATTTTAATCACATAGTCTGCCACACTCCCCAGTTATATTAGATTTTCTCTCTTTATTCCCAATCAATTCTCACTGTGCTCCGTTACGCATGTGTCCCACTGACACACTAACACCAGCGTGAAGAGGATGCAGAGTAGCAGCAAAGCGTCTGGTGTGGAGTGACCTTTCTCTATGCTAATCCATACAGCCTGGCCACACACACACACACACACACACACACACACACAAAACGTGAGGTAGAGGATTTGTCCTCTGCCAGATGAATCAAAAGGACATCATCAAAACACAAATCCTTCTCCCTGGGTGTGTTTGTACGTGCGTGCTCGTGGATGTTTTTTCCTGGACTACCCCTCCTCCCAGTCAGTCAGAGCTTCTCAATATAAGGCGTGACACACCCACCGAGCCACACGTTTTCACAAAGAGTTCTCGTGACCATAAAATGGCCTGATAGTAGAAATAGTGATAAATTAATCATGTGGTCTTATTCGTCTCCCCTCTGTCCCTCCCTCCGTGTTTCTGGGCACCGCTGGCCAGATGTAAACCGCTGCCTGTGTCATGCCGCATCCCACTATATCCTACTACCACCAAGCCGCTATTTACTGCATTTCATTCACTGGAGCCAGACACACCGAAATAAACTCCAATATGGACACGATAGCCTCTCCGACTTCGTAGCCACATCAGCAGCCCAGATGCGGGTTATTTTCAATAGCCGAAAGAAATGCGAGCATATGTCTGCCTCTGCTGAGCGGTACTACCCCTTTGCGCGTATTGGATTGTTTCCCCTGCAGGATCAATAGGCAGAGGCTGAACAGCGGCGCTGCGCTGCTTGTGCTCACTGCAAGGAGAGATGCAGCATGAATGTCAATGTCAGATTGGCCACATTTTACGGGGCAGTGGTGCAAACCGAATCTGATTCACTTCCCAGATGCAGAGCGGCTCAGCGCTCATAGCGGCAAAAGCTTCGGGCCCACAGGTGGTGATGCGTTTTTTTCTTTTCTTCTCACTACCACCATGTTTTTACAATTCATACGGGTCTACTCACCGTCACTGCGGAGTGTCTGACGGCGTTGCACGCTGTCTGTCGTATCTCCGCCGCGGTACCCGGCTTCAGCAGGTTTTTGGTGAATCTCCGGGTCGATTCGGCTGCCATGTCCTCATCTGAGCGGCCGCCGGCCGGGCGCACAATTCAGCCGGATAACGTCTGCTGCAGTCAGACCGACCTGGCCCTCGCTCCCAACGTGAGCAGAGCCGACCGAGCTGTGTTTACACACACACACACACGCTTCTCACACACACCGTCGGTCCACACACGCAGCGCGCGCAGTGCAGATGATGCCTGCGCGCTGAAATTGATGTCAAACTACACCGAATCAAAAAAGTGATACGTCCGGTCAGGACTTTCAAAATAAAACAGATTTGGCAAAGCCGATCGAGATGAATGCATCAGTCCCAGAGCGCATTTATTTTGAAGTCTAAAAGCATCAGTTTCATTGTAGTTATTCTATCTCTCTTTTACTTAACATGTAAAAATAAAAATAAATTAAAAAAAAAACATTATTTTCATGCTGCTGCAACTGAATTTGAATTTCCATTAAGCCAAATTAAGATGTGTTAGTTTAGACTGTTGAATGAGTCGGAATTCAACAGTGACCTAACAGTCGAAACTGCTAACAGCGATGTAAACAGCGGTATTTGAGTCTATACTGTATACATCATTCATCTCAAGGGTTACTCTGAAATGTCAACTACTTATTAGCAGTCCAGTCACGATCGAGGAAGGATGGAGCAGCCATAGACTGTATATAAGGGGCAGCACAGTAGGTTAAACCATGGGTCTCAAAGGGGGGTATACGTGAAAGCACTCCAGGGGTAATAATTTAGTAATAATTTAATATTCAATAAAATATAAGTGTAATTCATGAACTGAATTTTATTTATTTTATTTTAAATCAGACACTAATGGCACAGCATTGTGTATTGGGTCATTCCTAGCATTCAGTGCCATTTCAGCCAGATTTACTTCTATCAAAACATTTTTTATTTTCCATGATTTTTATATTTCATCTGAAATAATTTTTGACCAAATGTACACCCTGTTACAGGGCATTCACATTTCTATGAATATGTGTTGTTAATATATAGGTATTGTAATAATCAAATTTTCGAAGCATAAACATGTCCCTTTCTTTAGCCTTAAAATATATTTTGGACAGTATTTACAAACAAGCATTAATTTGAAAAAGGTTTAAGGCACAATGGAATTTTCCCAAATTTCTTTTAGAATTAAAGGGAATTTCGATGGAATTTCACCCCATGTTTAAGTTATTTAATTTTGCCAATTCATAACAACAAATATATGCTTAATATTTGTTGATTTAATTTACACAGGTAACAGGGTGGATAAAAGAGTAACAGGGTGGACTGGACATAACAGGGTGGAAATCATATCAGTGAACAACATTTAATTAATGAAGGGAATTCATTTACATTACAAAGTAAATGTGTCGGAGTTAGCTCGTGAGCTAATGTATCTAATAACACCCTAAAAGAAAGGGGAGTCCCCACAATGTGACTGTGTCAACAGATTTATGTCCCCACAACATAAGAAATACATGGACTGACCGACACACTCACACACCTAACCATCAACTCTCTTCTAACCTTGAGGGCCCTTGTAGTGGGGCATTTTCTGACTCTGGAGGAGTGTTTGCACTTTGAGGAAGAGTAGTCCTGGCTCCCCTTCTCATGTATTCCCTTCTCTCTTTCACTGAGGTCTGACACTTTAGTTTTTCTTTCTTCTACTCTGTCTTTTATCCACTCATCATTCTCATCTTTGAGGTATTACTGCCTTCTTTCAGGGTCTGCATCCCGACAAGTCATGTAGCGCCGCTGCTTTTCTCCAGCAGACAGGGCGCCATTACCTGACAAATACAAGCATGCCATTTTAACAAATATTTTAAAAGTATAGAACAAATACATTCATAATACCAACACATGCTGGAAACACTATTCATATAGCTCTCTTAACGTCCACTTTGTTACTGTGTGGTAACAGGTTGGACGGGGACATTTCATGCTAAAGTTAGCCATTACTACTTATGAGATGAAAAACAAGCTAGCACTTAAAACCCAGACCTTACATATTTCTTTCAACCAAAAATGCTTTGCGCTGGTTAGGAGGTACTTGGCTGAAACAATCTTTCACAAGAGGTAAATCACTGAAAAAAAGTTTGAGGACCACTGGGTCAGACAATGCAAGAGATACACAGGCCTCCAGCGACACATGGCGGTAGGAAGTGGTTAAGGCAATTTGAAATACACAGCACCGGTTTCAGTTATTTCCTCAAATGAGTGAAACAGCGCCCCCCCTGGGAGGTAAGGGCTGGCGCTGTGGTCAAAGGTGGTATTGCACTGTTACAGTCGAGACATGTCTACTGGAAGTCAGGTGAAGTTGAGTATTTTTCAGGTGCGGCAACTTTCATAACGTGAAGAAATTGTGAATGCACAGTTTTCTGAGGATAAAAAAAGCTCTTACGTGAACTGTAAGGACAGTAATAAAGGTTGACAACATAGTTTAAGCAAAACGTTGTGAGTGAAACGACCAGGAGAGTTAGCTATTAGTTTTCTAATGTCGCTAATGATAATATCAACTGCCGTGGTTTTGTTCACAAGTTCACGAGCAGCGACGGAAAGAGGAGACAAGAAACAAACCAACAATAGACCAATACTGCTGCAGGAGCAGCTGGACCAGAGCTGGAATAACATGTCATGGATACTGAGTGGACAGATAGTGTCAGTCTCTCTGTATCGAGCTGGTTAGCTAAATGTCTCTGCCTGTGATTTAGACTCCTGCTGTGTGCTTGGAGGCTATACCGATGTGATACAGTGTGCAGGGAAAGTGCCTGAAAGGCTTTTAGAAGACTAACTTAATTCATTTTAGTGTTTTAATCGTTGTTGACTCTGCAAAACTGAAGTCATGTTTGGATTTGCACTTGCAACTATTCTGAACCTGTAACGTTATCCGGGTTGAAGCTTTTGCCGTGAGTTACAGTGCATCCGTAAAGTATTTACAGCGCTTCACTTTTTGTTATGTTACAGCCTTATTCCAAAATGGATGAAATTATTATTTTTTTCCTCAAATAATACACACAACACCCATAAAGGCAAATCTATTAAAAATAAAGAATGGAAATATAACATGTACATAAGTATTCACAGCATTTGCCATGACACTCAAAATTGAGCTCAGGTGCATCCTGTTTCCACTAATCATCCTTGAGATGTTTCTACAACTTGATTGGAGTCCACCCTGTTATATTCAGATGATTGGACATGTCTGCAGCATTGAAGGTCCCAATGAGCACAGTAGCCTATATCGTCCGGAAATGGAAGAAGTTTGGAACCACCAGGACTCTTCCTTGGGTTGGCTGCCCAGCCAGACTGAGCGATCGGGGGGAGAAGGGCCTTAGTCTGGGAGGTGACCAAGAACCCGATGGTCACTCTGACAGAGCTCCAGCGTTGCTCTATGATGAGAGCAGAACCTTCCAGAAGGACAACCATCTCTGCAGCACTCCACACATCAGGCCTGAGGCTGTAATTGCTGCCAAAGGTGCTTCAGCAAAGTATTGAGCAAAGGCTACTTATGTACATGTTATATTTTTGTTCTTTTATTTTTAATACATTTGAAAAGATTTTGATCTAGCTTTTTCACTTTGTCACTATGGGGTGTTGTGTGTAAAATGTTGGGGAAAAAATGAATTTAATCCATTTTGGAATAAGGCTGTAACATAACAAAATGTGGAAAAATTGAAGCACTGAATACTTTCCGGGCTCTCTGTGTCAAGCTGGTTAAATGTCTCTGCCTGTGATTTAGACTCCTGCTGTGTGCTTGGAGGCTATACCGATGTGACACAGTGAGCAGGGAAAGTGCCTGGAAGGCTTTTAAAAGACAAACTTTCTTCATTTTAGTGTTTTAATCGTTGTTGACTGTGCAAGACTGAAGTCATGTTTGGATGCATGCACTAGCAACTATTCTGAACATGTAATGCTAACTGGGTTGAAGCTTTTGCTGCGAGTTATATATATTTTTGTATGCTAAGATCAGCATAAACATAGTCATGTCTCCATGATATGTGCATTGTTTCTTTTAAAGGGATCATCACCCTGCAGTTTACTAATTGTATTCTCTATGGTTTGGTCTCCACAATGGTGAAACCATGATACCTGGTTTCTTTAGAGCAGTGGTTCTAAACCTTTGAGTGACACACCCCCTGTGAAATAGTTTTTCAGCTAAGTACCCTCTAACCAGCACAAAACATTTTTGGTTGAAAAAAAGATGTAATATACAGCACTGTGCCACCAGAGTCTGATTTAAAATATACAATTCAGTTTATGAACTTACACTTTTTTTTAATTATATTTATTAAATTACAATTTTTAAAGGATTTTTGAATGGATGCTAATTTTAAATAGTTTTCTTTTTTTTTTTTTTATCTCTCACGTACTACATGGAGTGCCTCCACGTACCCTCAGGGGCACACATACCCCTATTTGAGAACCACTGCGTTAGAGGATCTGGACCAGTCCACTGATAAAAAAATGACCACTCCGTTTTCAAAGTTTATCCCACCGGCCCCTCTAAGAGAGCAGCGGGCCCTCGTCTGGCCTTAGTTGTCTTCTGTACCGCCATAGGCTGGGCCTTGGTCACATGTGCCGAATACAACACACTTGTTCTTCCTACTTATGTAGCTCCCTCACAAATCCCAATAGCAGCATAATGAAGGCTTATTGTTGTGAAATCTTAAAAGTTCTTCATAGACCCTTGACTTTGCAATAATACATTTTGATAGTTATATCTCTTTACACAGACCCATGGTGCAACATATGTTTCTTACTTTTAGGAAGATACATAATGTTGTTGAGCTTGGATAATTGTGTATTTTAAGGTCTGCATGTAAGATCAAATCCGTTAGAAATATACATTCAGTTGCCACTTTGTTAGCTAAAGCTACTGGTGTAGTCTATTTCAACACTCCTGCAACACATTCTACCTTCATGAAGGTTGTAATGAAGATTATAATTATATAATTAAGGTTATAGTGTATGATTTAATGAAGTGTTGATTGAAATCAGGGGTTGTTTGAGACTGAAGTTTGTGGTGCTATTGTGTTACTGTATACTGAGAGGTGTTTCTGTTATTTTGTCTATCATGTTTTATATAAATGGGGCTGACAATATATTTAGGACACCATAACAAAACAGCATTTAACAGCACCACAAACTGTAGACTTCAACATGACCCTTGAGTTAAATCAACACCTGACTAAATACAAACTTCATGAATGGAGAATTTAGTCAATAAAAACTGAACATCATCATATGAATGGAGGTAGAATTTATTGCAGAACTGTTAGTTTTCAGGTGGGTGACATTAATATAATTGTGATACCAAATTTGACCTCTGGGAGGCAGTAACACATCAGGCACTGCCTTTGTTGAGCCAGTGTATCTGAGCAAAAAACAAACTATTGATGAACCATGAATTATACAGTTATACATCACATTCAATATGTGTAACACAAACAAACTATTACATCTTCCATTGAGTTCACAATGAAGACTTTAGGAACACAAAACCGTATCCTGTCATACCACTGAACCCATCTGTAATAGATACAAATATATTCTGCATCCAAATGAATGAAATACATGCACACACGCTCACTGGCCACTATACATGTACATATACAGGTTCCACTTCTGTAATGATATGGAACTACCTTGTAAGCATGTACCGAGTTCCTGGGACCACATTTTGTTTTACCCTATGTTGAATCCAACGTTGGGTGGTGATGCGTTACTCAAAAACATGTCACCCAGTAGCAGGATTACAGAAATGTAGTCAGGGATTACACTTTCAAATTCAGTTCCATTGCTTTTACTAATTGCATTACTCTGGCATTTTGAGACATGAAGCGGTCATCTCTGTGATGCTTTACCATCACCTGACCTCAACCCAGATGTAGCATGGACGCTCACGAGTGATACGACTTCTCGGCTGGCGAGCTAACCGCTGGTGTATCAGTGGGGTTTGTTCAAAGTTGGAAGGTTGTGTGAAGCTTCACCGTGGGGACTTCTGAGGTGCCGTTTGAGTTCCCGGGGCTAAGCTAGCTGTTCACACTCAGCGAAGCCTCAACGATAGACTGGCGGCCCTCATGCGTGTGGGTGATGGCCTTGGAGGGGGCTTGTCTGTCTAACAGATAATCAGTGCCATTTATGTGATTATTGTTTCCAGGTGCAAAACACGATGAGTTATTTGCGCATTGAACTTGAGCAACATTGCAGTGCTGCGGGCGAGTCAGTCCTGCCTAATAGAATGTGCAACTACTAAAGTGGCCACAGAATGTAGAAATACTATTTGGACGCATGACAAAATCTTGTGCGGTCTGACAGACATCTCGGCTCACCTCGGAGCTGCAGACAGAGGCAGCCAGATGGGGAGGGGTGGATGTATAAGAGGGGGATGAAGGCAAAAGAGCAGAAATGTAAAAGACAAGTAAAGTAGTCAAGAAATAAGCGCTGGTCTACTTGTAAATGATGAATGAATCTCATAATGCGCCAGCCAGCCAGTTATAAATGCACTGCGAGTTCTACCCCAATCCCAGGCCTGTATGGCTGACAGTACAGGTTAACTTAGAAGTGAACGTGAAATGCAGAATATGGAAAAGAGAAAATATAGATCAGCCAAGATAGAAAAAAAGGGAGTGAAGAGGCTCTGTGAAATGCCGGATCTCTTCTGGACATAGAGCAGCTTTAGGCAGCCTATTTTTCTTGTCATGTCCTCAGATTCAATACCAAGATAGCACTCTGCAGCGTCCTCAGGTCCCTCAATCCAGGACTATCCTGAGGACAGAGGAAAGAATAAAGACCACTTGAAAGCATTCGGGAGAGCTGCAGGATCACATTTCTGCAGGCCAGGCATTGCCCGAGTGTCTAATTCTAATTTTCTGTTCGACATGCAAACACAAAAGGAGTGTGTGTTCATCTGCAATAGGGTCCCCCGAAGGGAGGGAGAAGAATGGTGTGTGTAGACCTGAAGCTTGCATGTGTGCTGCGTGTGAGAGAATCTGTAAGAGATGTGGATACGATGTGCAGTGGAGTGAGTCTAAGATTGAGAGAGTACAGGAATGAGCGCTGTTGCCAGTAGAGGACAAGCTGATGGTGGATATACAACCACAGAGAGACTTAAATGGAGGGAGAAGTGCAGCGATAATAAAAAGTAGGTGCAGAGGCAAAAATGGATGAAAATGAAAAGGGAACATTTGAAAATTACAAATTGACATTTTAGAGTTTTGAACATATGGGATGTCAAAGGGAAACTCTCAAGTTGAAGATAAATATGTTTTATTCTAAACGTATCACGCATCAATTTGAGCAATCCCTCTTCTGGAGGACAGAAGCTGTAGTCTGTGACGCCTTCATGAAACAAAGCCTGGAGCTACTTCAACAACAAACTTCATGTTTACTTCACATATGCACTGCAAAGTGTTCCTTGACCTGTCAATCCACCTATCACATTTGATAAAGTTTGATCACCCGGAATTTGACTAGTTTGGAATTTTTTTCTTTAGAAATAATGATTCATTGCTTATTTAATCAATTAACCAATTGATACATTCACCTCTCCTGCAATGATACATATAAGATCAGACATCAATGAATCTTGTCAATTAACACCTAATGGATGCCATTTATTTTGCCATGTACGTACCACAAAGCAATCATCCTCTGCGTTTTCTTTTTCATCTTTTTTGTCTGTCTACACACTAGCGTTTTACAAAGTAAACCAGATATGTGAGGCGTCACTCTGAGTCTAACAGATACTAGATGACATGATCTTCTCTATTTGTTTCTTACTCCTTTACTTTATAGCTTTTCTTTGTGTTCTTTAATAAATGAAAAGTGTTCATCCCCTCTCTCATACACCTATTGTGTGTGTGTGTGTGTGTGTGTGTGTGTGTGTGTGTGTGTGTGTGTGTCTCCTCCTTTGAGACCAACTCAGATATACAGACCTAATATTCACATCTGGCTCCAGCTGCACCATGGACTGTACTTGATGTACATTCATTGCAAGCTGGTTCTTCTAGGTTTGTAACCTTGGTTTTCGTTCACTGTGGCCTAACATGAGAAGTACCTGCTGGATGAACTGGAATGAGAGCTTCATAGACTTCGGGGTAGTTCAGATGCAAACAGAAGGTCGTGGTCGTGAAGAGGTCGTGGTCATTTGCTGTGTGTGTGTGTGTGTGTGTGTGTGTGTGTGTGTGTGTGTGTGTGTTAGAGAAGTGTCTGGTGCCCGGGGTGAAATCAGGCAGATAAAAGGCAGTGATGAGGTCTGGATTGTCAGCATCCTGACAGCTGTAGATTAAATTAAAGAACTTCTGACAAATCAAACAGATTTCTCTCTCTTTCTCTCCCTGTCTCTCTCTCTTCCTCTTCACCCCTAGAGCCCTCATCAGGCAAGCTGGTTGCGGAACTTGAAACAAAATGGATTTCATCTTTAAGGGCTCGGGCAGGCTTTGAAACAGCACCAGCTGCCGGGCCTGCTTGTCTCTCTTTCTTTCTCTTTTGGACTCGTTGGTGTGCCTTTTTTACAGATACTTCAACAAACTTGAGCCATATTGTGACAGATATTGGTAGAACATCAGTACTTCAAACCCAGACAGTAATTGAGAGATGAAACAGACACATTTTCCAGGTTCTGAGAGGCCCACTCCGAACGGCACATCAAACGCTCTCACTCGGGATGGCAGAGAGCGGCGCTCCACTCCCACTGGATCTAAATGCCGTCGTAATAAGATGTTAGTACTTTCTAATGTGGTCTATTGGCAGTTAAACCCACTCTGATATGAAAATACAAGTCAAATAGGCCCACACATACGCGCACACACACACACACGCACACAAACACAGACACACATACACACATGCACACACACACACAAACACGCACACACACACAAACAAACATATGCTAAAAAGAATAGCTCCTACCATCATGAAAATGGGTCTGTCATTGAAATATTCCCCCAAATGTGTGGTCCTCATGTGACTGCCAGTTTAACAGTACACAGATTTATATTGGACGACTAATTCAGACACATGCTGCCCCACAAAGGAAGTATCTGACATTTGTGTCATTTTTAACATTTAAATTACTGCCCGAGTGCTAAGTTATCCCTCTACTGTAGCTTTGATCTTTTCATGGAATCACAGTTCCCAATGGTCCCCAATATCTGTTAATGAAATGCATGTACAAAATAATAAATGGCTTGCTTAAGATCAACTTAATACATTAAACATCTGGACCAATGATGATGATCGGCGCTTCTCTTTGGTGCTTGTCTGATCGAATCAAGAAAGGGGTCTGAAATGTGCCTCACACAGTAAAGGGTCTGCAACTTATTTTTTGATTATTGATTAATCTGCTGATTTTATTCTGGATTCATCGATTCATCGTTGCCTTGTTTAAAAAATGACAGAACAAAGTCATCTCCATATTCAGTGTTTTATGGCAAAGAAAATCTGTGGCATTTTTGCTCCAAAAAAGAATGAAATTATTACTTGTTTATCAAAATGTTTGCTGATTCATTTTCTTTTGTTCACAACTATCTACACGTCTGGGGATATACAACGTTATATAACTTTTCCTGATTGTTTTGTTAGTTTGATAAGTTGGTAAAAAAAATCATAGTTTTCTTCTAATTTCACTCTAATTTCTTCAGACAGGCAGAGGAGTTGGCTTTCGAGGGATACACCTTAAAAGTGCTATTCCACAAACTCATTCAAAAATTACATCACAGAGCATCTTCATGAATCAGTCACTAGAGAGCAGTATTGGGCAGCGATGAGAGGGGAGATATGCCAATCGTGTGTGTGCGTGTGTGGGTATGTGTGTGTGTGTGTGTGTGTGTGTATGTTGGAGAGAGAGAGAAAGAAAGATAGAGAGAGAAAAAGAAAGATAGAGAGAAAGTAAAAGAGTGTGTGGACTCAAAGCTTCAGCAGCTGGCCAAACAGACTGAGCAGGGGTTTAGCAGGATCTGTGCTCGCTCGATTGTGTGTGTGTGTGTGTGTCTGTGTGTGTGTGTGTGTACATGTGTGTATATGTGTGTGTGTGGGAAAGAGAGGGAGTGGTGCAGACTGCTGAAGAGAGGCCTTCTTCTTATACCGACTCCTCGGCCCTGCTGCTCAAACCAACAGAATTAATAGGCTCGTTTGCCAAGAAAAACACTCTAATCAGTGGGTTTCCTCTCATTAAAAGTTAATTAGTTTGACACGAGTTTCCTGCAGAAGAAAGTATTGGCCACTTAGAACTCATTAGGGCCAAAGGAAAACATCACACTGAGGAAAGCTGGAGGAGAGGAGAGAAGGAACAGGGCACACACACACACACACACACACACACACACACACACACACACACACACACACACACACATTCATACACTATAACGTACTGTATACCACACACTGAAAGACCCACACTAGCTGCACATCTACACATGTGCAGTACTTTGTTACTCCAAAATGTTGGTGACATATGTAAACATGCATGCCAGCACACATATACACAAAGACACTCTTAAGCAGTTACATGTGCACACACATAGATATACAATAGTGTTACCTCATGTTGGAGACTGGGAGCACAACTCTTGCAGTCTAGTGACTGTGAAGTAGTTTTGAAATACAGCGGCTAACTATAAATATGACAGTGAAATTACTACATTTCATATACTGTCTGGCTCGACAGTGAGGGGGGCCAGTTTGCAACGATTTTGAGAAATTTACATCCGATTCTTATCCTTTTTTAACATTTGAAAAATAGGGACAGAAAACAGCAAAATGTGACCCTGAAAATACATACATTTCAAATATTTGTTGCATTAGTAATATTTTTTTGCTCTTAGAGTCAGAACCCAACAACGCTGCATGTGTGTTTGTGTGAATATTTGTGTGCACACATCTGTTTGAGAGAAAGCCCTGCAATAATCTTGGCAGGACTAGCTAAAATTTTCAGGTATAGGCGTATTTCTAAACAGCAAAAACAACATTACAACATTAATTACTGTGATTATGTTTTCAGATTTCATGCCTTAAGTTGTATGTTAAGTTTGCAAACAACGCGGTCAGGACATTTAACACATTATGAAATATTATCAAACGTAATATATTTAAACATGTAAACACAAGCACAATGTTAAATAATTGCATTTCGAAATACCTTAGCACCACAATATAATCTTGTGCTTCCATGACTTCGCTTACTGTATGTGTTCTACAATGTAACACAAAAACTGGTGTGGATAGCTCCTCAACACTCACTTCTATATTTCATTCAACACTTTTGTGTGTGTGTGTGTGTGTGTGTGTGTGTGTGTGTGTGTGTGTGTGTGTGTGTGTGTGTGGTGGGGGGGGGGGGGGGGGTTATAAGACATTAAAGACAAAGAGACAGAAGTCATAACAGACCTGAGAGAGTCAAAAAGAAAGAAAAAGTGTATGTGTGTGACCGCTATTAAAAAGTTAAAATAAACGTAAGCTATTACATTACAGGTATCAAAGTACATTGGGTGAAGCCCAGTCTCTGCCACACCTCCCGGTTAAATAACATTAGACATACAGAGACTCATACGCTCACTAAACCCTCCCCCGTTTCCTCCGTTCCTCTGTCTCTCCGGTCTCGCTGATCTGTCCAGCCTGCTCAGACTTCCTCTTCTTAATGAATCATGAAGTTTGACTTTCACTCCTTAATAAGCAGTGTTTGCAGAGAGCGGGGGGTAAGCTCAGAGTTTGTTTTCCTTTAATTAGCCAGGCAGGTTTCCTGGGCACGGGGCTGAGCGAGTGAGAAGGGCCCGGGCCCATGGAGCAGCATCAGACGAGGCGATGCTGAGAGGCAGCTCCCGCTGCCAGGTGGCCGTAAGACGAATGGGCGTGGGCACAGACTGAGACGGGCAGGAAACAGAGGCATGGTGCTGCGAGCTGAAGTACAATGATAGGAAATGTCCTGGAGCAAACACACCAGCCAGTGGTGAAAGTAGTCTGGGAATAAGATGAGGAGTGAGGAAAGGAGAGAGGTGGAAGTAGGAAGAAAGGCGTTAAAAAAGGAAAGAATGTGAAGATGGAGAAAAAGAAACAGCAAGAAAGGCGGACGAGTAATTTATTTTAGGTACTTAGTTTACTACAATAGTCTCATTAATGGAGTTTATGGTCGAGATTTAAAATCACTTTGCTGAATCCACTTAAGTTAAAGGTTTGTGGTCACTTTTTATTTTTTTTGTGAAGCCGTTGCAGCACACTTACCGTACAGTAATAGAATATGAACACATCACTGTTCATAACGCCGCAACGCAATTCAGCAGTTTATTTGTTGTTATTCAATTTATTTTTCAATTCAACTTTATTTCTGCAGACACACAAGTCCAGTTTGGTTCTGTAAAAAACTAGAAGTAGTGTACTTTGTACCACAGCTTAGGTGACAACAATGGTCCCAGTGAGGAGAGATTCTCCGCTAAAGGTTCATCGCACATATGAGGAACACTTCTAGTCGATGGTAGAAAGAATAAACTAACTAAAATAAACTAACTGGACGTATTGTTCCGTTACCAACAGAGCTAACAGACCTGCTAGCTTGTCCAGCTGTGACATGCAATGCTGCTTGCACAGGTAATATCCAATATATTGAAATATAATGATTTCATTCTCTAAAGGATGCATGCTATCTAATGGGTACTTTTACTTTCCATACTTGATACGTGGTACGTCTACCTGATAGTCTGGCTACTGCAGGAGTATTTTTACAGGTTGGTATTGTAATAGACCCGAGTAAGTCTTCCACCACTGGACGTTAGACCTTTTCTTCAGAGAGATTGACATGTTCA
This sequence comes from Cottus gobio, assembly GCA_023566465.1. NCBI lineage: Eukaryota > Metazoa > Chordata > Actinopteri > Perciformes > Cottidae > Cottus > Cottus gobio. The sequence goes on from CM042220.1 coordinate 16,082,068, forward strand.
AGAATTAAATATGTGCAACTGAATACACACCAAAGAGTAAATAATGTGTTGTTTATTCCAGGCTCTTAGCTTTTTGTTGTGCTTAAAGATTGCTATAACCAATTCAAACTAATCCTCAGAGCATCATTATTATTTTGACTGCATGTCTCATTGTGTGTGCGTGTGTGAGTGTGTGTTCGCGCCTGTGAGTGTTTACACTGTGTAGATGTGCGATCACAGGTGTTAGACTCTCATCAGAGCGAACCTTTGTAGAGTCAATATCAGAGGCTTCACCTCAGAGCTTGACCTTTCCAGCCTGTCCCCTCTTTAAAAGACCCCCCACCACACCCTCCTATGTGCAGACACACACACACACACACACACACACACACCTACACCCCCACGATCAATCTTCCCCGGTTACTACGACAGCAAAGCACAAAGCCAATCACATCAACACGGCTGGGATGCCACACTCACCCTGTGACGAAATGTCACCAGAGAGGCTATGTCAGGAGACCTCGGGCCTGTTAAGAGTCTGTGTGTGTGTGTGTGTGTGTGTGTGTGTGTGTGTGTGTGTGAGTGTGTGAGTGTGTGAGAGAGAGAGATCTAGAAGATTCTGGTTCCACATGAATAGAGGAGTATCTGGATTGTGTATTTATTTGTGTAGTTGCAGCAAGAAAGTTGAGTTCTGTGATTCACTCACACTCGGACCCTTTTACTCGTTTAGCAACAGACGACGAACTAACCTTATTACCAGCTGGTGTTTCAGCAACGTTTGTATTACGAAGCAACAGCTTTGTCTATTGAGATGCCCCTGCCTGAAGGCTATGAAGTTAATGGCATCACGTCACACTTGAATAAAAGGGCAGCAGTTGATAGGTTGCATAAGACGCAGCCAACTAACAGTCACACAACACTATAAAGCTATAATGTACTTTCATTAATTCATCAGGAAATCAATTTACATCCCGCAGACTCGGGTCTTACACTGAATGATTATGCTTCACATGCACTAATTAAACAATGACTGATAATTTTTTTCCCACAGTATCTTACATTAAAAAAAAGGACTCCGGCCAATCAAATGCAAGATGGAGCCTGGCCAATGCGGTGTACTGTATACTATCGCTTTACCTGGGTTACATTGTGATTCCGTGTGAAGAGGGATGCCAAGACGAGGCTTCAGAGCCCATCTGAGTCTCACGTCCTACAGACAGTCACCTGCGTTCTCCTGCCAAGCTCACCTGGACGGCTTCACCCCGTGCTGGTGACCCAGTGGTGCAGTGCAGCTCTGTATGTGTAGAGCTGTTGGCTGAATCAAAGGAAAGTGCTGTGTAACACTGGTGTGTGAGAAAAAGGGGAGCGAGGTGCAGGACATCTCACAGAATAAGAGAAGCTCGACGGTGCCAAGCGATGGTTCTTTGGCGAGCTTCTGGTGCCACACTGACCCTCTTTCTTGTAGCGACGTATAGCATAATCATCACTACAGAGCACTGTCCCACATCACAGCCGTTAGTAACTGGAGTCACTTGTTATCCAACATAAAAACAGATGTATTTTATGTTATTCATTTCTTAAATTACCTTTTTAAAATGGTAAGAATGTAATATTAAGTGCAACATGTTGTGCTTTGTTCTGCCATAAATGGAAATGCATTACTTCATTATTTTTTTATACAATTGTTTATCGTTACATTTTCTCATGCAAAGCACACTACTACTGTAAATTTAAGTGAACATAGGCTGAATTTGTTAAATTTACAGAATACAACTAAAGTTATAGAGTTAGAGCCTCCCAAAAATGGTCATAAAACCATTATAGTACAATAAAGAAGTGTTTATGGTTGCTCTTTTTATAGGCCACAGCACTTGTTGACTCGTCATAGTAAAAGCACATGTGTAGCGATGGCTCTGGGTCCAATCAGCTGTGACCGTGTGACGGTGAGCACAACAGGACCCTGAATCTGAAGCAGCTAAATGGAAATCAACCAACATGGATTTTATTTGAACACCTGTGCGTTTGCTACTGTGATGACAAAATATCATCCCTCACAAGATCTCTGGTTGGAGAACTGTTTTTGTTTGTTTTCTCATTTGTGAAACACTGATGATACAGTGGACAGATTGGTCAATCAATACTTTCATACTAAAATGCTATTTAGTCAGCAGCTTTTAAAAGGTATCAATTGCAAAATTGGCTTTTCTGGGAGACAAAAAAAATTCTTGCAAAATTTCTGCACTTGCAGTGACTTGTGCACAGACCAACTAATTCAGTGCTGTTTGTGTAAAAATTGCAGCTCGGAGGTCAATAATGCCATGATGCCAATGCCATGCATTATGCATATTAAGAGACGGAAATGTAGCAACTAATAACAACACGTTTAAAGAAGTGCCTATTATTTGTTATAATGTGTAGAGAGTGAAATACATATTGTTAAAGTGATCTGTATAAGAACTGCACTCACAATTGGTGTGTTTGAGAACAGCTCTGAGGACTGTGGGATCAATTCTGGCTGGCAGCACCTACATTTCAGACATCAGAAACATTTGCATTGTTTGATTGTGGATAAACCAAGTTTACACATAAGAGTATTAGCCCTGAGGTTCGCCCTGTGCTTTGTGTTTTTTAAATATATATTTATTTGTTTAGGGCAAAGTAGGGTTATATTTAGAGAGATTGATATTCTCTATTTACAGAATGAATTATATTAACCAAACAAGAGGTCACTGGCTGTGGCTAGCATGTTGGGGCTAAGGGAGTGTCTGGAGTTGAACAATATCAGCGTAACCTCTGCTTTAACCCCACATATGAGCACTATTGATTCATTCACTTTGAAGAGGTCCTTGAAATTGTTTCGATGAGGAACTATTGTGGCAGTCTATTGGGGCATCCAAGGCACCAGTCCAAATGAGAATGTCTCCAAGCTGGAGACAGATAGACAGACAAAATCACAAAGGCTGTGAAAAAAGACAGACAGACACAGACAGACAAAAAAATGAAAAAGGGAGAAAAAGAGTAAAAGAGCTATAAAAAAAAACAGAGAACTCCTTGTTTCAGAAACAATGACTTTCCTGCCGATGGAAAGCGATGCCTGAGCTGTTGCAATATCCATGTCTCTGACAGAACTCAGGGCGTATCAGGCTTATTGCATTACCTGAAAAAAAGGGAAAGGGTAGAAATAATCAAAAATGCATCAGAAATAATGCACTTTTCAGACTCTATCCATCATTGTTTCGGCACCCTCGATCCTTTACGAGAAGTGAGTGAGCGGAGGGAGGGGGGCGAGGCGCTTGCTCCCGCTCCCGCAGCCAAAGAGGAGGATGGATAATTAAATTGTGTGTCGCTCTCTAAGAACTAAAATGAATGAAATAGATGAATGCTATTGCATTATGCCACAATCGTGACCTGCAGAAAACTAATGGCAGAATAATAGTTTTAGGTACTGGCTCTGTTTCTTTGATGCAGACAGCCACTTGAGTGAATATGCAACTGTACTCGCAGTCAAAATGGTTTGTCCTCCACCTTGACTATGTAATGGTCTGTCTGTCTGCAGGATGTGTGTGTCTCTCAGTCTGGGAGCCTGTTTGTGTGTACGTTTACTTCGATCACAGCTCCATCCATCCACCTTTCTCTCCCAAGCTGTCACGCTCAGATCAAGCTATTTGCCAGACCAACATGGAGTCCAAAGTGGATGAACCGATGTAGTTTTTAGTTTCTGAAGCAAGCAGCCAAACCGGCGGTTTTTTTTCTTTATTCAACATGCCTCCCTTGCTTTGTAGTTTGTTGACTGTAAAGAGCTGGGAAAATTGTCCTGAAATCTTGAGCAAAAAGGAGTGTAAATAAAAGATCAAACCAGGCCTGTGAGCAGAACCAGCGGCCTGGTACTCAGTGCAATAACTCACCACGCGTCGCCACGCATTAGCTTGACGCGTTCAGCCGCGGTGCAGAGAGGTAGCCAGGAGCTTTTTCCAGCCATTCTGTACTGTACGATCACCTGAGGAGATTATTCTACAGGAAAGAAATGCAGCTTATTGAAGCTTTGAAGTTTTTTAAGTTGTTCATCGTGGATCACTTGCTACGCAAATATTTAAGTCTGCCAATTAGAGTCTGCTCACATTATGAAGGTGTTTTTTCAGTTTGACGCAGGAAGAGAGAGAAGTCTTAAAATATTTTTTAAAGTTGCAACAAATTTAAGTTTCTATGGCGGAAAGTGTTGCAGCATCTACCTCACTGGTATTGATGCATGAATGTTCAAACTGCAAAGTACTCAGGGAGTTTAATGTACAAAACATGTATGATACGTTCCACAAGATGAATTTGCCGTCCTCATGTGGCGCCTGGCCAGAAGATGGCAGCACCCAGCTATGCTTTGGCCTCCTCTGATCTTTATTGTGTCCAACGGCTCCTTCATGGATGTGCTGTGTCCAATGATGGATAGAGATGTTTCGTGGCTGCACTCACTCGCTACAGAGTGTAGGTCACTGGGCTGATTGGGGGCCTGGTCCTCACCGCTGCTCGCTACATTTAAACATGCTGAACCAGTTAACCGTGGCATTCCTGGATCGGCCCACGAATCAACAGCTGATCAACAGAATCACTCATGACACATCCTGGCAGTGAATACTAAACATAACTTAGCAAATAGCTGTCTGGGGAAATGAAGGAGAAGACTCCAGCAATCCCCGAATACACAAGTTGACAAATATACACAAACCTTCTAAATGACTGCTCAAACTTTGCAATAGCCTTGAAGTAAAAGTTGTTGTCCTATTGTTAGATATAGACAGCCAATGTTTATTTCTGTTTGTATATGCTGGAGGGGGTTGTAGCTCTGCTCCTGTTGGCCCTGTTATTTGATTTCCTCTTTTACAAAGGCCACAGTCAGAGCTCATGTCAAAAGAATGCATGCAATAACAAAACAAGCTTGACTGATAAATACCCTCTTTTCTGTGTGTGTGTTTGTGTGTGTGTGTGTGTGTGTGTGTGTGTGTGTGTGTGTGTGTGTGTGTGTGTGTGTGTGTGTGTGTGTGTGTGTGTGTGTGCGTGCGTGTGTGTGTATCTTCAGGGCTGCGCTGTTAGTGATCTTCCTAGAGTGCGTCTGACAGAAACAGTTTTACACACAAAAACCAAAGCAGCTTGAGACTCCTCCAACCCTCTAATGATGTTTAATGATACCTATCAGTGATGGAACACACACACACACACACACACACACACACACACACTCGCACCTTTCAAACCCCTCCAGGAGCAGCAGCACCTTGCCGACTGTGGAATTACAGACAGGCGATAATCAGGTCAGCCCGCAGGTCCTCCGGGGATTTGAGGTGTTCATAAACATTCCTGCTGCTCTTTTGTGTTACTTCCTGCGGTAAAACAGCAAGGCGCTCCAGTCGAGCCAACACAAGCTAGCTAGTGCGTTTGGTTTGGCTCGCCCCTGGGTGCACCATCCCCATCTCTGTGTGGAGGTAGACACACACCTTCTCTGGGATATTAAAACACACTCGAGCTTCATGTAGACATATCATCAGAATATTAACCACCTTATTAGCATAAAAGAAACCTCCTAGTCATCTACATCTGATTTGACATTTGGCATTTAAATCAGTACCTCGACTTAAAATAATATCTAACAGCATTATACATTTCTTTTAAAGACTGAACAAATGTGTATGTGTGTGTGTGTGTGTGTGTGAGATATTATTTGAGGTTGATACTCAGAGCCAACTACCTCCTCCTCCATGTACGAACCTTCTACAAACAAAGACCAAAAGAACACAAAGGCGTGGGTTCAGTGCAAGCCCTTTTTTTCTTCTTCTTTTTTCTCAAGGATGTCAGCCTTTGCTTTTCAAAGATTTGACTCTTGCTCTGCAGTCAAACAAAAACCTTTTGGTAAATTGATTAGGCTCTCCAAACTTTTCAGGTTTTTGATGCAACTCAATGTGAAAAGTTCAATATTCCACTCTCTCGCACTGAAAAGTTCACAAACATGTCTCTTTGTCTCCCTTTTGCTCCCGTCAGTGACTCGGGGCCTTCTGCTAGAGCAGGTGCAGAGGGGGCTGTTGACTTTTTTCTTCTGATTTTTTTACTCTTGAGGAAAAGAGGAGACGCTTGTGTGACAGCTCCGTCTGTACGATCTATCTTAGGCTCATTTAACTTTTCAAAACTTGTTGCCGGCGTACATTAAACATCATTTCTGGCAGGTACGGACACTTGAAGAGTTGAATCCTGCAAGTGATGTGTATTCCCAGTTCAGTTTTTGGGATTTCTCCAGTTCTGTTCAGCTCGTGTTGCTCCATATTTTACTTTACTTACTATTGTTGTTCCCACTGCAATTCTAACTGCGTTGTCTCCTGCTTCAGTCAGGGGGCTATTGCGAGTAAAGAAATGTATATTATATATATATATATATATATATATATATATATATATATATATGTGTATATACTGCTTTTTTCTGATAACATTTTTCCTGCATGACTTTGATGTTTAACATGAAATTCAACCAACTTATTGGGAAGAGAAACAGAAAAATGGGTCAAGAAATACCACGCAGGGTGGATATTTATACTATATATATATATATATATATATATATATATATATATATATATATATATATATATATATATAATTTCCTCATTCTTCCTTGGTCCAAACTGGTTTTTGTCCCCGTTCTTTGCCCTTGTTGCCCTGTCTTCAACAGGCCAACTCAGAGCCAAATACTGTCCAGACCTTGAGAGCAGCTCGACTCTTCGTCTCAGCCCTCCTCAGTGTCAACATGTGTCCAGCAGAGCTATGTAAACAGCCCCGCCACAGCACAGGGCCCACTGTCAGAGCCTGATTACCCCTAAACAGCTCACAATCAAATGGAAATATGAAATAAATCATAAGTGACTAGCTCTGCTTCGAGGGTTGGCATGGCCTTGCTGTTGTGGCCGATTCTGAGGGTCAGGTTTAATGCATCAAAATAAACAAGTCACAACAACTTGGTTTGTTGTGCACACCAGACTACACAAGAAATGATTTGTCTTTTGCTGATGAATCTGTAAGAGGAGATGTGCTGGATGATGAAGAGTATTCAGTTACTTTTCTTATGTGAAAGTAATAATACTGCAATTACAAGTTAAAGTCCTGCTTTCAAAGTTTTACTTGTACCATTAAAGTAGTGGAAGTGTCAGTCCTCATTAAGAAAAATGCCCCGTGGCAGTATTACATTATTATATCTTATATTATTGGATTATTATTTACGTGGGATTACTACATTTACAGCTTTAATGCTGCGTGTTGGGGTGTAATATAGTTATTTTATATACTGTTGGACCTAAACATAATATATAACAGTGCATCCTATTTCATATGGTCAGAGTATAGCTTGCCAATAGATACAGGGGAGTAAAAGGGAAAGCTTTTTCCCCTGAAATGAGAAAGAATTGAAGTTTATAGTAGTGCAAAATTAAGTATAGTGCTACGTCAGAATTGTGCTTAAGTTCTGTATGTATTACAAACGTTCTCATTTAGTTTCCACCATTTTGAAGAAGGACTTAACGGAGAAAAAAAAGAAGAAAAGGAAGAACGAAAATCTGTGTGAAAGTATAAGGCAATGCTCCAAATGAGGAGGATTAGGGCCCACATCTGATATAGCCTACTGTCTGTGTGAGACTGGGGCAGTGGATGTGGTGTTAACATGATGCTGTAAGTGTGATAGCCCTGTAATAGCATGTCATTAAACTGTTATGGTTACACAGCTCACTGGAACAGAACAGTGGGTGTATAACCTTGAACAAGGCAAGGCTCTTCAAGCCTCAACGCAGCAACAATCTATAGGGCAGAGTGTGTGTGTGTGTGTGTGTGTGTGTGTGTGTGTGTGCGCGCGCGCGCCTCATCACAGCTCCCATTCTGATTTGTGTATTCATCATTACAGTTTAAATAAGCACAGAGTCCTTGTGCCACATTTCAAGTATTTGATCAAAGTCCAATATATCTGAGTTAAGCAGAGCTACAGTACGGCCCACTACTCAAAGAAAATACACTGACAAACTGTGTTTCAGATTCAGGCCTTTACACAGAAGTTAAAGCACGAGAAAGAAAGAGACGGAAAGACATGTTGGCGATTGCAGAAATTGCAGAAATTTCTGTTTGTGCGTTATTTTTTTTGCTGTAGCTGAATGTTTACTGTCATGACTCAAACCGTGTTTATTATTTTACCTCAAATGACCACTGAAAACACGAAGACATGCACAAATTGTTGACTGAACCTAGTATGTATAACAAAAGTGTAGCATCCTGATTCGAGGCGTGTTTATAGAGCATGACCTTGCAGGCCTCGTTCTCATCTCAGTCCAAATGCGGTTACACCTCTGTGCCAGCATGTGTCTCTTTCTGAATATTTCTCTCCTCGCCACAGCTGGCTTACAAACCCTTAGAAAAAACATCTAAATTAAAAATCTCTGTCCTGACCGATGTTATTACAATCTTTAACATGCCAGTAAACATTGATGAAGGCGAGCAGTAATGTGACCTGCATGTGGATTTAAGCAGCCCTGTGAAGGCTGGCTAGCTGCTGGGTGGGTCGGTTCATGGTGCCGGGAGACTGGGCTGTTGTCAGCCTCAACACTGGCCCTCTGATCTCTTTCTCTTACTCTCCCTCGCTCTCCTCTGCTAACAAGCCCTTTCATTTCCTTTCTGGAAAATCTGTTCTTCATAATATCACACACAGAGCTGGAGTGGGAAAGTGGGAAGATGCCAAGGAGAAGCGGAGGGAGTAAAATTTAGGACATTTTTCAGACTTGATTCTAACCATATTTCCATTCCATGTGGACGTGGCTGGCTTCCAATGATGAGCACTGGCTGTGTGTGTTGGTCAAAGATATAATTGAAGGTTCACTCTGGCTGTTTATGGAGCAAAGCTGAATGGTACATGCAAAGACGGGATTATACAGAAGCTGCAGGGTGGATGAGCTTTGTGCTGCACCACCCGAACCCCAACGCATAGACCTAAGAGCTACTGCCTCAGACATCATGTTCTTAAATATGAACTCTCCAGGATCATGGCATGATGTGGTAAAACATGAAAATGCCATCCATCATCAGCTGTGATTAAATTAAAGCTGTGAGCATTAAATACTGTGGTATTTTATGTAAAAGGCAGGAAAAAGGTGAGAGCCAGTACTGATTTTTGCTGTCTGTTGTGTGACTGAATCCCCTTAATCTCCATAGCTAAATGACTAAATTGTTATTTTGTCAGTTCTGATTTTTGTGACCATTCCAAAAGTGATTCATTAAAGTATTTAATGTGTATGATATGTATTTGAAGGTTTGCTTGTGTTGAGGTAGTTAAAACTACTTGGTTGGAGTTGGAGAAGATTGTGGTTATGGTTAAAAGAAACCAAAGCTTACAGTTGGTAGGAGACAGGATTCAAATTGTGTCTTCTAATGCATACTATGCATTATTGACCCAACTATCCCTCCTGTAGGGGTTTTATTGCACCATAACCATGTCCCTTTTTTCTCAGGGGTATTATTCGTACAACCACAAAAGGTTGTTTGTCAGAAAAACATTGTTTTTTTTCTAAAGCAGTGATCATTTATTTTTACACCACCAACAAAATCTAACACAATATAAGATGTCACCAAAAAAAGTGTCAGAAAAGAGTTGGCTATTTACCCATCTGAGCAGCATTAGCATTCATTTGTTTTGGTCTCCACTAACTGAAAGCCCTGCTATTTAGCTCCCTAATGCTACATTATGTTCACCAGCTAGCCGCTAACTATGTCTGTCTGCTGCTTGATGGGCAGATCGCAATCGACAGGTTTATTGAAACTTTATTTTACTGAAAACTGCCTGCTGGAGCATAGAGCGCATAGAGCTGAGTGGAGTCAGGTGATAGCACCTCTCACATTCCATACAGTCATGTGATGCATAGATGATATGAAGATAGTGATTAGGGCAGCTTTAAACATTTGTTCAACAACACAGGCTGGTGAACTGTGTGGTTAGCTCGTTTTGGTACACAAGGGAGGAAAAATACACTGAAGAAAAGGTATCCGCTGAAAGAAGAAGGCAGGATTAACGATGAAATGAATGACAAGCTTTGTGATGGCAGGAGGCAGCGGTAAGTCAGTATAGAGACCGGCATTCAGCTTGACCCACACTGATCTTCGCTGTCTATAGCACTCAGAGCCAAAGAAAGCTGATTCACTTTCAAAAAACACATCACTTGTCAAAAGGAGCTGTCAGACACTAAGGTAGCGAGGCACTTCAATTAGAAGATACAAAAGTAAGCCCCTCATCCTGGATGTGACGTTTCTGTTGATCTGGCATTTTCCTCCAAAAAGAGCACAGAGGCGAGGCACTACAAGAGGAAAACAAACCAAACGGGAAACGGGAAAAGAGAGACATATACGGGGGAGAAATGTTTAAACTCGTGTTTCAAACCATTACCTGCATGCTGTAGTCTACACACCATTACAGCAGCACTTACTGCCATCCAAGTTACAAAGCAAAGCACGAGCTCTGGCTGGATATCCTACTTCTTTGGCGGCCATTTGTTTGACTTCATGCCAAGGAGAATATCAACTTTCATAGACTTAAAATCTACTTAAAATAAGTAATCTATCACAGTGAATGTATACATGATACTGGCATTTCAAAAGTAACCAAAGTCAACTGTTCATTGTGAAGGATTATGCCTACTTATTTCAAGTTTCATACTGAAAACAATGACTGTACAGAAGGCAGTGGGTGAACGTAGAAATTAATGGTAGGTTTGAAAAATGGTCGTACAGGCTGTATGGTTTGTAGCTGCGCGGCTGACACATGAAACCCGACTGGATTAGTCATTCAAACGACATAACCTTTTTAGTTTGAATAACACGAGCAAACCTATTAAATAAGCAACATCTATGGCTTAATTGTGTTGTTCAAGACCATTTTCTCTTTTTTCTTTCCTCCTTCTTCTGCACACCCTTTATCCAATGTTGTATCAAAGCATCTTCCTTTCCCCTTCTTTCATTTCCCTGACTTCTTTCCTATTTTGTCAATTTCGCTGCATGCCTTTCCACTTTGTCTTTAGCTTCTGTCCTTTTGTCTTTTTAATTCTGTTCCATTCTTCCTAACCTATCTCTCCTCTCCTCTCCTTAGCTCTCCTCTCCTCTCCCTCGAGTTCAGTGTTGAGAGCGCAACAGTAGAATTTGTTTTGCTGCCTCTCATCAGATTAGTGTTGATTTTTCTGCCGCAGTTCAGCAGAGTGGATGAACTTCTTTTAACTGTTTATCAGCGGCGCATTACACTGCACCGCTCAGCGGCCCCGCGGTTTGTTACCTGCCATTTACTATGAAATGAAAATCGATGGATGCTGAAATGTGATTTTATGGCCCGCCGTTATTGAGACCAATGATGATTTCCTGCTTAACAGGATATGGAATGTCAGTCCCACTGGTGTGCTGTTTCAACAAAGGAAAGAGCTGCTGTAGTAACAGTATTTTTTAAATTTGCTGGGATAAGGCCGCCTGGCATTTGTATCCAGGAAGTCTTTCAATAGTGCAAAAGTTTTTTTGGTCTCCTGGTAGCTGTCTGGATCGATAGGCCGCAAGTCAAAGTTTTATATAAAATCATAATATCTGTTGTAGCAGCTTGAATCAAACATCCTGTGGTGACTGTGCTGCGCTCATAACTCCCCTAACACTCTGTCATTTACCAAACTACAAGGGATTCTGGGCTGCCCACAATAAAAACAGTAGTTAACTTGAAGCCTCTCCACTCGAGAGGAGTTCTGCGCCAGACAATGATGACACAGTGTCCTGTCAGAGCAGTAATGACTGAGATTTACACTCTATTATTAGAGCTGGGCCCCTTTGAGCTGCCCTCGGAGACCCCTTCCTCTCTCATCCGGATCCAGCAAGAGAGGCAGAGCACAGATCACAGCTAATGCACTGAATCACTGACCACAGGATGCTGATAAAAGGTAAAATAACAGTGTTTGCGTGTGTGTGTGTGTGTGTGTGTGTGTGTGTGCGTGTGTGCGTGCATCACTCTGACTGTGTGTCTTCATCCCACCATTTACTTTCAAGATGCACAAATTAAAATGCCAGATTAAAAGATGTAATTCTGTATTACGGCTCCTCATAACAAACAATGTGTGAGTGTGCATAAATGGCAGCAGACAAGGTGACCCAATCTGCATGCTAACCCCATACACTGCTGTTAAACACTCATAAGAACACTGATCCGAAGTAAAGAGGAGTGTGCCAACCGAGTTTAGTCAGCACAATGCATGTTTCGACACCGTCATTTATTCTATTCCTTTTCATTACTCATCTTTGTCTGTGCTCAACATGAAAATACTCACCAGGTTATCATCTGATCACCACTATTCTTAAAATAATATTGGCAGGCAGTAAGAGGCAAGATAAGGTCAGGGACTTGAGGACCTTAATATAATATTTTTTTTCTAGACATATGAATGTATTCTTTCCACCCACTCTGCAGTGGTTTGCTGTATTTGTTATTGTTATTGTTGTCTTCCCCGTTAATTACAGATAACACCACAAAGGTGTTGAGCAACAGGAGCAGTGGGAGCTCCAGGACAGGGGTGTGCAGCTTTAAGGACACTTGGTCTCTGCATGTCTCACTTGCATTCGTCATGTCTTATTTGTATGTGATTCATCTTCACGTGATGCAGAATCTCTTTACCAGAAGAGAAAACGTGATCCTGTGTTGGATGTTGGATGTTTCACAGTCTCCAGACCCTCACTAATGAGGTCATATACCACTGATAAACACAGACACAGAACACGAAAAGCGTGGAGATGTAGATGTCCTCACCAGGTGTCCGTGGATTATTTCTCGAGCCTCTAATCTCCCCTCGTTGGTGACAGTAGAATTTCCCAAAATGTGCATGTTTGCACACACACCCTCAAAGCTTTGTAAGGAGACGGGGGTAGCTGCCAAAAGAAGAGGCAAAGGGAGGCAAATGGATGGGCAGGGTGAGAGGCGGAGAGGAAAAGGGTCCACTGTCTCAGCAGGCGGTTCAGAGCTGCCCGGCAATGTCACCATGTCATCGCCATGGGAACACAGAGCCTGCAGACTCTTTTGGACTAATAGGCAGTTGTCAAGGCAATGACAAAATAAATGCTGCGTTTGATGGAAACATAGAGCGATGGGCCTGATAGGCACCAAGAAGCCCAAACAATCAGCAGAGAGCTGCTGAGAGGGGAGAACTGGAGGGGTGGGGAGGGCGGGTGCAAGGCAGGGGGTAGAGAGTGAGGGAGGTAGAGTGGGGAGAGAAAGGGTGAGGGGAGAAAACAGAGGATGGACTCCCACCGGACAGGCAACGTCAAACCTTTTTCCCCCCCCTCTGTCTCTGCCAGGGTCTCTTTGTCTGCTGGGCTTGTTGGCTTTTTTCCTCTTGATTTCTGCCTCATTCCCCCTCTTGCTATGTGACCTGCACACCAACACTTGACTGTAGAAACAATCTAAACCTGCTGCTATGTGTGTGTGATATGTTCACACACACACACACACACACACACACGTGTAGAGGGGAGGGGGTATGTGCTTATCTAATGTTGAGGATTGAATTCAGTTAGCCCCAGTGGGATTGGGTTAGGAGATGTCAGAAAGATAGATGGGCATCATGCTACGCCCCCCCCCCCCCCCCCCCCCCCACCACCTTTCCATACACCCCTCAAATTGTTTTGCATGTGTGTGTTAGTGTGTTTACTATACATGTGTGCATCCACCTGCAATGTGGATCCGAAACATTTTATCGGTCAAATTTGTTTGAAATGCACAAAAGAAAAGGAAGTTCATGTCAAAAACAAAGGTGTAATATGATTGTCTCATCTTAGCGTTTGCATATATACTATGCACATTATATTACATTGCATCTGAAGCAATACACTACAATACAATGCAGGATCAGTACTTGTCACATACTGTACGTTGCATGTGGTATTAAAAGATGGAGACGTTTTCTCTCTGATGCACACTGGGACTCTAGTAGCTGTCGAGCCCTTCTCACTGATGGAGGAAAGTCTTTCCGTTTGACCCATGGATCCTCTCGCCTGATCAAAACTACAGGCACTTTCAGCTGTAATTGAATGTTTGGTCACATTTATGAGAAAAGGAGAAGAAGAAACACGACACCACAGCAGTTTGCTGCCCGCCGCTGTGTAAACGTGTCTGCACTGTAAGCAAGTCGTACCTCCGGCCTTTGGCCTCTGATTGGGTTCCCCTGTCAGTGATGTGGTCGTGTATTGATTTGCCAACAGTTGTACAACAACACAGTCTGATTTCTCTTTCTCGGTTTTCTTTCCGCTTCTCTTTTATATGCCTGCATACACACACACTCACACGCACAGGGTCATCTGATCCAGATCAAAACCGTCACTTAAACTCTGAATAAGATCACAATCCGAGTTCAAAAACTCTGGATCCTATAAAGCTTAACAATGTAGACATAGATTTTGTGTTTCTTCTGTCTGTCTTTGTCGCACAAATTAATTCACACACGCCCAAATAGACACACACTATATGGGTGTGTATGATCTTTTCTCCAGAGAGTCTGATGCCCTGCAGTAATGGCTAGCCATACCTGGCCATAGCTGCCTGTTCATGGCCTCTGGCTACTGCTTAGCAATTCTACTCTGAATACAATGGGCTGCAGGCTTTCACACACACACACACACACACACACACACACACACACACACACACACACACACACACACACACACACACACACACACACACACACACACACACACACACTCTCTCTCTCTCTCACACAGAAACCCATATACATCCAACAGACCTCTTTCAAAGCTGCTGTCCAGTAATGAATTTCCAGACCTTGGAAAGCTCCTTCTGATACACTTCAAACAGGTACTAACAAAAAAAGACAGACTACTCCTTCATCTTGCCCTACCTCCATTGTCTGCGTCTCTATTGCCTTATGAAACCCAGACAAAGTGCATTTATGGATCAAGATCACCAAAACCAGCAGTGTGCACCTATGTATCCTTAATATACATTTTAAGAACATGAAAACCCAAATGTTCTCGTTTATAAATGAATGTCTGCATAATCTACGTCTCCATGTTGCTTCCGCTCTTCCTGTCCCCAGCTTTGGGAGGGACATTTGTACTTATTTGTTGTTTGACACCGGCTAGTCGTACAAAGAAGCGAGTCACAGGAAGAACAGGATCCACATATGAAGACATGCCAATCACAGGCTGAGAGAAGAGCGAGGACGAGCAAGATGCTACAGCAACCTCTCCAACCAGCGTTTGAAAAGAGAATACATTTCTGTCACACTCACTTCCCGTCTGCCGGACCAGCTTGTTTAGGTCTGAAAGAGGAGACACACACACAGACACATACACACAGATACACACACCAAGCATCTCATGAAGGTGGTTGGCGTGAAACGAGCCTGCTCTCATACTATGAATATGTAGCCGAGTATCCCGGAAACAATTACGGGAAAATTGGCTTCGACCTCAAGATTATGTTTTCCATGCAAATACAGGAATTAGTGTTGTTTGCATGGAGCGAGAATGAAAATGTAAAATAGATGGGCCTAACCTTATCCACACCTCAAGAATAGTTTATTTACCATAACCACAGTCTATCCCCTTTATTGCAGAGGGTTTGACGAGAAGATCCATACAACTCTCATGTCTGTACGGTAAAGAAGCTACTAGTAGGTGCCCTACTTCTGTTCAAAGTAAAAAAAAAAAATCTGCCTACCAGCACATAAAGCTCACTCATTAACATAGTATATCTCATTTGTTTAATCTGTACAAAACCAAAGTGTAAAAATGACAAGTTGCGGTTTTACTGGGGGTTATGTGCAGGACTTCTTGTTTGAAAGTTTTGAACGTGTGTGTGTGCCTGTTTCCGTGTATATGAGGGCAGGGTGATGTAGAGTAGTGTAAATATAAAACCCTGACTTCCTGCTGTCTCCTCCATTATGGCAGCTACGGAAACTCAATCTGCCTGAGCTCTACAGCTGCCTGCCAGCCTACTTCACTACTGTCTCCCTTTACTCCCTTTACTCTCTGCGCCTCTTTCCTCCAACTGTTTCCTTTCTCCCTCAGCATCTTCCTTCACTTGCACTCCCTCATTTCTCACCAGTTTTTCCGTCATATCATTAAGTCGTTGCACACATGCGCACAAGCTGCTTCGGTTTCTTTTTGGACTCTCTCACGGTCCCCATTGGAGGAAATGACAGGTCGGCAGGAAATGGTGAGACAGACAAATTGAGGAAGAGGGGAGGAGACGGGGACAGGAGCGAAGGACAGGACAGGGAGAGATAGACATTAGCGGCATGGGATGCTGCGAGCGGCAGCCATATTTATCTTCTATTGTAGGTGTGGTGGCCCCTATGCGATTATCTAGGTTCCTCTTTTTTTACCTTGACCTTGCGCATGGAGGGTATTTTCCAGTCAGCAGAACGCTTTATCTCTGAGAGCAACAATCAATAAGGATAATTAATGATGCCCGCCGCAATGATAGCCTCAGCAGTCATTACCAGGCATTAATCCATGCAGTCAGAGGAGGGTCAAGGCCGGCCGCATCGCTCACTTAGGGGCGGGGCGCAAATTAAAATAATCTACACACTGGTCCCTCTGTCAGGCCTTTTCTGATGCATTCACCTCCGTTGGACCATAATTAAAGATGGCCCATTGCTAGGTGGTGGGGCACAGGGTGACAATCCACTGCCATGTCTCTTTAATATACAACACTTAGCTTGGAGGATGACACTAACAGCAATCTGCAAGAACTCATCTCACCTGCAAGCGTGGGAGGGTGGATGTTTTTTTTCTCGAGATATGCTGGGACATAAATCAAACGCACAACATGCAATTTTCTAATAATGCAGCGCCATCAGAAATGTGATTTAGCAGTAAATATAATTTGGTCTGGGTGTGAGACATATCAAGTGGATGTATTATCTTTGCAGTAATGCTGTGCTTAGAGAATTAAATATCACAAAGACATTATGTCTTTGCAGGAGATTCAACAGTTTGCCCCTGAAAATATATGTTAAAGTTAAAGATTCTCACCACTGCAGAAAAATAGATGTAAACATGTATACCAACAGCGATGACTGCATTTCACCTTTCATCTGATCTTTGTTTCAATTTTCAAGCAGAGAAACCCAGCCGAAACAAATAGTATTCTGCTTTGTGTCCGTCTGATTGGTTACAGCGGCACATCAGGGGGAGGGAGCGATGGACTCTCCAAGTGCCCACCTTGTTGTCAAGGACATTTACAGTCACAGTTTAAAGTTTGGAGGAGAAATTCAGCTTGATTCCATAATTCATGGCTGACATTTTCATTGTACTTAAACTTTAGGGTAAAAATTGGAAATGTGAGATTTAATTTCCTGTAATGTTTAAATTACTTTCTGCTTGGCCGGCGTCCAAGCGCAGGCAAGCGCCGAGGGGCAGAAAGGAGATGTTTAAGCAGAGGTTGCTCTCGCTGCCAGCGGAGAAGTGGAGAATCTATAATAATGAAAAATGCATTTATCCTCAGCTGCCATTCCTCCTTTCTCTCCCTTCTGAAAAACATTGCTATGAAAATGCATGTGTGTTAGTGAGCCAGTATGTGTCACATTCAACATGCACCAGCAAAGTGAAAGATAACTACATCAAAAATCAAAAAGCCTTGAGTGTGTCGAGTTGGAACTTATCCTGAACGATGAGCAAAGTCGAAATGCGAGCATCAGGAAGTGTGCTTGATGATGATTGACAAGCATTGGTTATATCTCACTCCCACGCATGATTACGCCGTCTTCATCTATCCTCCAGTAACTCTCTCACCTTCAGCTCTGTTTGGTTAAAGTGAAGAGGCGTGCGGGCGCAGCACAAAACGCTCATGTGATTTCTATGAAGTCATTCTCAAGTTAACTTCTCTTTCCCCCGCTTTAAATGTTCATCTTACCAGTTTTATGACAGAAGGTGTGAACTCCCATTGCAGCGAGTCAGAAATACATACGCATGCAGGCTCTAGCATTAGCAGAGAAGGGAAATGTCAATACATGCAAGACAAATCTAGAAATATCCCCTTTCAGTAAATGATGTGCTTGCAATGTACCAGGTCTCATCTGTAAGGTTTCTCCTGCAAGGGCGCAGGTTTGGTCTCAGCATTGGTAGGGACACTGCCAACTAAATAATGCAGGTTTGCACTGTGTGGGGTAGTTACTACTACTTTTGATAGCTAACATTACTTACCCTCTGGGTGAAAAAACTCCGTATATCCCTTTTCTTTTTGGGTGGCATTTTCCTATCTACAAAGCACAAAGGGGTCAACAACATCAATGCTGAGACCAAACGAAATACTAATATGAGGCTTTATTATTTCCCGGCGTATTTTAGTAGCTTACTGTGTCAGATGAGTCCGACTGCCAGCTCTCATTCTGCATTTTACGTTCGCGTAAGTTTGTGTTTCTGACTCCCCACTTTCTGACTCGCAGGCTCGAGGGCGCATTGGAAAACATGGACTTTTCTTTTTACTCTTCTGGGCGATGAACATAGTATTATACTAGAAGAGTGAAAAATCCACTTCCAAGTTTTTATACTATTACAGATGAGTTTGTGTAAACTTTGGATCGTATTGGTGGGGACAATTGTGTCTTTTCCCAAACTTTGGTCGTGACTAGTCCCTATGGACCCTATGCAAACCTACGCCCTTGTTCTCCTGATTCATTTCAGTGAAATCACCAGTGGAAATGAATGTTTTACAGTATACAGGGCGACTGTGGTTAGCATGTCCGACTTTCAATCAGGAGATCAGTGGTTCGATCCCCGGCTTCGCTAGTCCATGTTGTTGTGTCCTTGAGCAAGACACTTAACACTTAATTGCTCACCGTTGCTGTTGCTACAGTCTACTGTATAGCATGTAAGTCGCTTTGGATAAAAGCATCAGCTAAATGTAATGTAAAAGTATATGGCTATGTGGAGTAAACACTGCCAGCAGATTTCACAAATATGGCATGTTCACGTTGAACATTTCCCAGCAGGCCCTCTCGTCACTGTGACATTTATTTTTTTAGCTTACTTTCACACCACTGGTGATTTAGACCAGCAAATCAGAAATAAGAAGAGGCATACATCTCTTGCTTGGCGGCCCATATACACCTTCTCATTGTCCCCATTATTGTAACAGTATACACTCGCACAGTCACAAATGAATTGATCAGAGTGATTAGATATTGCAGCAGGTCCCTTAAAATCGCTTAAGTTTTCATGTATGATTGATCATCAGTGAATTCTCCACATTTTCAATTTGTTTGTTTTTCTCTCAGTTGATTGTGCACGGCTAACAGTCTTTTCACCATTTTCTTTCCCTATTTCCGTCCAATAAGGTAATGGAGAATTACAGAGATTAGTGATATGCATATAACAGCCTGTCAATCATTTGAAATTAATTCCGTAAGGGGTCTGATGATGTGATTGTTAGATTGTGGATCTTCAGACATGAGCGGTCATTAGGCAACAGAGGGAGTTGTTTATAGAAAAGGCTTTCTTCTTTGAAAAAATGTGGAGTTAATGTTTTCTCATTATTCAGTGATTTAAAAAAACATTTTACTGAGCTGGATTTGAAGGACACAGTGCAAGGTCAAAATATATTTCTCAATGGGTTTGATTTTGCAACGTATGGTTATAGATAATCATTTGTCTGTTTGTGTGTGCACATTTCTGGTGTGTGCGCGTGTACCCCTGTGCACACCTGGGTCTTGTCATCAGGTTAGCCGTTGGATTCCTGATATCGCTGAAACCTGCCAGCCGGTTAATTAAAGCCGGCATCCAGCCGCCCTGGCTTCATTTGACTATCAGCCACAAAGCCACTTACTCCATAATTTCCTGCCCGAATTGGAGGGCTTTACTATCGCTCACCCAGGCAGATCGGAAGTTTCCTTTATCTGCTACATAAGCCAGCAAGCTGCACCTAAAATAAGTATGCCCACCATCAGAATACATATACATTATGATTACAAGCTGAGGGTGGGAAGCTGAGACACGGGCGAGCTTCAAACTCACAGCAAACAGCAGATAGCAATGTTTGGCTGTCTGCGTGTGTCACTGTAAAAGAGCTGGGAGAGCTTTCTAGTCTCAAGTTTGTTTGTTTTTGTGTGTATATTTCATTTTGGTGATTACAAATTGTGTGTGCGTGCCCTTGTCTGAGTGTGTGTACACGCTGTCGTCCACCGTGTCACGCTGCCTTTTAACTTTTTATGGTTTTCTCTTCATTAATTGAAAACATGACGGGGTGCTCTCGGGGCCTGATGGATGGAGCAGGAGAATTGAGAAAGCCATTAGCTTTACTGGAATCACAGCCTGTCAAGCAGTCAATACACACTGCTTTATGTGTCTGCAAGCAAAGATGGAACAATTATCCCTTTTATTAGGCAGCCACGGCACGCGCGCACACACGTGCACGTGTGCGCACACACAGGCGGTGCATCGCAGGTAAGAGGAGGGCAGCAATAACGATCAGCTAAAATCAGTCATTCATTACTGTCAAGTACACCTGACTATCAGCTTATTAAAAACAGGCATAATAGGAGAAAGGAGATCGAAAAACTTAATTAGTAAACAATTGTGATTGGTAACCTTTGGAATAAATGGACATTTTCTGAGAACAATGTTATCGTGTATCAAATTAAACTAAAAGTAACACACCGTTTGCATTTAATTTGCATACACGCTCGTGCTTCTACACAGAGAAACAAACTGTTCAGTCGAGATCTATAAGAAACCTCTTCACATCTACTTCTCTTTGCTGCAAGCTTTATCTGGATCTCACAAAGCTGGTCTCACTTTCTATTGTGTTTTTTAATGAGTGTTAATGCATGATAAACACATACAAAAACATGGTGATCGGGGTGCTATGAATAACGTTACAGCTTTCCGGTGTCCCTGGCCTCCCAGCCCCTTGTGGGGGTCACGCCCCCTCACTGAGCAGCACTAAGCGGGCGGGGGGGGGGGTCACGGGTTCATGACCCAGGGGCTGGTTTAGTAATAGCAGGACACTGCGGGCTGTGTGTGAGGGGCTGGCTGATGCTGCGATCAATACACCAGGTACAAGGGGAGCAGGAAAGGATGCTCAGAGAAGACGTCTCTGCGGAGATCAGCGATATCAGGAAGTAAACTTACAACAGCTTCAGTGAAATCTCTCCTCGCGATCGGAGTGTAACCATCAAGATTATCGACCAATACTGATGGTAATCACTCCATTGTTAGAGCTTCAAAAGATAGCGAGGATGGAAAAATAAGAAATGGAGGCAAAGTAAAAAAAAGTGTGGGAGTGTGTCTTTTCTCCACCACATCTCTGCCATTGCTATAGAAGCGGTGGAGCACTTTACATAAGATTTATTACATCCAAGCAGAAATATTATCTTCTGCGGGTGCCATTCATCATTCGGGCCGTGAGACACTGTGAATGATACCACCAAATTATGTAGATCAGCCATGTCTGAGGGGACGATTCAATTTGGTAACCTTGGTAACCCCAGGTACTCTGAACACCCTGGCTCCCCAACACATTTCGGCACATCACTTAGCGAGTTCAAATACTTAAAGCCCACGTCGGTACAAAAAAACAACCAAGATGTCGCACAGAATTAACGCCGGCTGAGCAGACAGTCACAAAGTCTGGAGGCACGGATGCAAACTCACAAACACAGAAATGTTCTCACGTATATTCAACACTCGGAGAGTCGGAGAGGCCATCACGTGTTTGAAGAGATGGATGGACGTGGGGACAATATGCAGGAGGGATGGATGTTATTGACCGCTTGCCCACAGATCCGCCTCAAACGGTCATAGTGTGGGTTGGTCAAACCACGTCTGTGCTAATGGTTGGCCAATAGAAGTAATTCCTGTAAATGGCATCCTCTGGTGCAGTTTGACATTACAAAATAGAAATTAATAGAAATTAATTTTATCGAAAGAAAGCTTTAGTATGTAGCTGATGCAGTATGTCATTATTTCCAGATATTTCACAGTTCAGCCAGTAGTTTCCCCTTTTACCCGAATAACCGCTCAACATTATAAGACATTATAAGTAATTCATTTCCTACATTTGGTCTTCAGTGTCATCATTTATTTCTGGATTTGAATGTGTTTGCAGGAACCACAATAAAGATACAAAAGAATCCCACTGGATTTTTTAATTTGTATTTAGATTTTCCACCTTGTGTTTACTGTTGTTCTTCAGGCCTTCTGATGTTAGCGATGAGACTCCACTTTTTGGTTTAAAAAAAAAAAAGTCCTGAACACAAAAACCGGCCACATATCAAAACACCGCCAACCTTCTAGTCTCAACCCCCTCTGGATACAAAGCATTTATATTCACTAATTATCGCATATTTAATTGTTTTGAACCAGATATTACAGGGCAGTTTCCTCTGCTGTTGTTTAAAGCACATCCATGTTGTGTATAAAGATAATTCAAGTTGCTCTGAGTGGGTGTATCATAATTACCAATCATCTGTGAGCGTGTTCAGAAACAGGCATCTTTTCCGTTTACTCCGGCGCTGAGCTGACTCAATTATGATGCAAAAGGGTGTTTTTGAAAAAGCCTGGCTCATTTCTAATTAAGCCACACACTCATACCTATTTGTAGCTCATGTCCTGACATAATGCAAATGCTATGTAAATTAACTGCACTGATCTCCCGCTAGCTCCGCACTCAGAGCTCCTCGGAGACCAGCAGGGCATTTAGTCATATTTTATACTAGTTTGGTTTCTCATTGGCTGAAACACATGGATATATTGATGGTTCAGCTAGGAAACAGACAGCACAGTAGCCTGCAAATCATTATTTTAATTGGTTTGCATCCCAAACTCCCTCTTTCCTTTCTTAATGTTGACAACATATTGATCAGTAATGATTGTAGCTGCTTGAGTCAACCCTTCTGTCTCCTCGTCCTGTGGTCTCAGATGCCTTTACAGGCTACAACTGCCACACCTCCAGCCTGTAGGGCAAAACCCAGGGACGACAACCCCCCTCTCCCTCTTTACTCCGGCCCCCAGCTGAGGCTGTTTAGGCAGGCCATTAACACGCTCACTCTGCCGTCACTAAGCAGCCATACAACGGCTGGTTAGGCAGCTGACTGACCGTATCTGAATGCCGTTGGAGGTTATGGCCCTGACAGTGGCTGTGCTGTTGGCAGGGACATGAGGCTCCAACACTTGATTCCCGGAAGAACTACAGACTCATTTCCCAGGCTTTGGTGACGCTGCCTGGAAGGCCGGGAAAAAATGATTGCTGGATGTTTGACTGTGTTAGCAGAGTTATTGATATGCTAGTTTTTGATCATAAGCGATAATAACAAATGCACATGTACAACTGTCGTTACTTATGACAGTAAGAATTGCTCTGAAACTGGAGGGGCGTAGGATAGGACAGTAGAGTATACATTAATAAACTTGACCATTCTATAAATGTGTGTACAATAGTGGACATTTAAATTAAGAGTTATGAGGTTCATTCCTGACCTTGGAAACAGCAAATGAGAATAAAGCACCACAGGGTTCTTATCTTATCGCGGCTGAAAGACTCATTCACGCCTTCATCTCTTCCCGACTGGACTACAGTAACTCACTTCTCCTCGGCATCAGCTCTACCAATATCAACCGCCTCCAACTGGTCCAGAACGCAGCTGCCCGACTCATCACCCGCTCCAAATCTTGGCACCACATCACTCCAGTCCTAAAACAACTTCACTGGCTTCCTATCCCCCACCGGATCACCTACAAAATCCTGGTCCTCACCTACAAAGCCATCCACCATCTGGCCCCCTCATACCTCACTGACCTCCTGTCCCCCTACCAACCCTCACGGTCCCTCAGATCCACCTCAGCCGGTCTCCTCTGCATCCACAAATCCAAACTCCGCAGTTTTGGGGACAGAGCCTTCTCCAGGGCAGCTCCCAGGCTCTGGAACTCCCTCCCCCAAGAGATCCGCACCTCTGAGTCCCTCACCGTCTTCCAGTCCCGCCTCAAGACCCATCTCTTCACCTCTGCCTATCAGTAGCCCCCTATTGACTGTATCATGTTCTGCTTTGTCCTGTTTTCTTTTGCTTTGTTTTGTTTTGTCTTGTATCGTCCAGTTTTGCTTTACCTTCTAATCTTGCTCCCTGTAAAGCGACTTTGAGTCCATGAAAAGCGCTATATAAATTCAATTTATTATTATTATTATTATTATCTTTAGTAGAGAAAACAAGCCCACCTAGTCCAAGTCCATTTAGGATCTCTTCAAGCTTTCGATCAGTATCACATGATCTTCATCAGCAGATGTTTTTTGCCCAGTTGTCATTGAGTTTTAGATGTTCAGAATTTTTTTTTAATTGGGAATTTAATAAATATAATTAATAAAATACATAATTAAGTCTTAATTTTGTGTAATCAATGAATACTTTAATTGCCCAAAAATGTGAAATTCTATAATCCTGTGACAACTAAGCAAACCCATCTACCGATGAGGGTCATATGATAGGATCAAAAGCTCCAGAGCGGCTACTAAGTGGACCTTGAGGTGAGATTAATGTGTTACTAATGTATGTTTTGCATTCAAATAAAAAATGTGAATTCTATAATTGTGCAAAATGTTGAAGATCGTTATGGTAAATGGAAATAAATCAAGAATATAAAGTTGATGTCATTATGCAGGCAAACCCATTATTTTGAATTAGTCCTGATTGAAGTATTCTGAAATAAAGCCACACACAGTATCATTCTGAGCCAGACTTTAGACAAACATCAGTGTTTGAGATTATTTTTAATATTTGAGCAGCCAGCGCCTGAATTTCCTATTCAAACTGAGCAAAATAAAGAAAAAGAAATAGAGACGCAACAATAGAAATCATTACAGTCAATCTGTCCAGGTCTAGACTTTGCTCTCTCTTTGCTCGTCTGTGCCACCAGTCATTTCTTTGTATCTTTGTCTCTTTTTTGTTCTCCCTCTCCATATCTCTGTGTCTATGCTCAGCCCATTAATTGTGCCCGATCACTGCCACATGCCTCAATGAAAATAAATTGCTTTTAATTTGGGCTTTCCTTTTTACCACGGCCGGCATCACTTAATTTCATTAGCTCTGAACCTGTAGAGCGCTATTTCAAAAGCGTCATCTCATGGACGCACTTGAAAATGAAAAGAAGCCCCTCTCTCCAGCCCCCCACCCTCCCCCCCTCGCTCCCTCTCTCCTCTCTCTGCGCTCCTCAATTAACAGAATCGTTTCCTTTCAACTAAAATGAATGTTATTGAAACCAATTAGCATGGACTGGAAAATCTCTCGTTAATGAGGGGAGTGTGGGTGAGTAAACAGGAATGAAAAGATGAAATTAGAGAAGAGGCTCTTCTTGTTGGCCTGGAATAATGACATGCTTAGTCGCCTAATTGTCTGGTGAAAAGCACCGCTGCGATAGTAACAGATTGCGGTGTTCATTAGGCAGCAATGGGCCACCTGCTGCTGGGGCGGCGAGCCCGCAGTCCCCGTACACGTGTTTATCCCAGGGGGCACTTTTTTTTGGACACAACGCTCACTATGAAAAGCAAATGAGCTTGCCAATATGCTGCAATGTTGTGTCCTTATTGCCAGAGCACAGAAGCATGATATGTCAAATCAAATGAAATGAATAAAACCCAATTGTGTGAAGCTGGAGGGTTTCCTCTCTTTTTTTTGATGATATTTAGCGAGAAATGACCTATAAAAAAATACACAGGTTAGTAAGACTGTGTAATTTCATTATAAATCCTGAAGATAAGTATTCTGTTCATCATTACTGTTATCATATCTCATCACAGGGCTCTTTATTGCTGCTTTTGAGGCCGAGTTTGTACAGAGTGTGAGGGTTGAGAGAGGGATAATGGGCCTCTAATTGCAGTGTGGATCAGGTTGGGAGGGGGCGGCATTCTCCCAGTATTTATCCCCCTCCATGAAATATTTAATGGCTTGCCGCGAGAAACAAACTCTACACACATTCTCTAATTCATAACCCGGAGATAGTCTTACACATACAATGCATCCATATCTCGATCCCTCCTCTTTGTCTTTTCCAGCTTCTAGATTATATTATTCCTGACTGCACAGAAAGAGAGAAAAAAAAAGACGGAGATTTAAAAGTAGCCGCTCCTAAGTGTAATGTTAATTAATTCATAATTAATTCACGCATTAGGACTAAAATGGGGAGCGCATACTCTTAAGCTCAGTGGGGTCCACTGTTGCTTTGAGGCAGAGTATGGATTTTAAAGAACTGTGACCCCTCCATGTAA
The DNA here is from genome assembly GCA_023566465.1 of Cottus gobio. Classification (NCBI taxonomy): domain Eukaryota; kingdom Metazoa; phylum Chordata; class Actinopteri; order Perciformes; family Cottidae; genus Cottus; species Cottus gobio. Next base: position 16,108,340 of record CM042220.1, read on the forward strand.
CAAGATAACAAAAGTCATCAGCTGCGGCTTCTTTTCAACCGTTTTCCCACTAATTTCAAAGCAGCGTGAGCCTTTTGTGTGTCAATACATGTGTGTATGAATTTCCACCGTGTATTAAAGTGTACATATTTGTGTGTGGCTATACATATCTACATATCTACATTGTTTCAGTGTCATTCATGTGGCTCGGCACTCCCTGACAAAACCTCCAGCAGAAGACAAATAAGTCCCATTGTTGCATGTTGTACCGTCTACAGCTGTTGGCCATAATTATCTTGCAGATAACTTAAAGGATGTCAATTAAAACGCTGCTCATTCTCACAGCCCTTATCAATTGCCTTTGCCCTCCTCCTCTCCAGCTCCCCCCCTCTGCCTCTTAGGGAGTTAAGGTTAAGGGTGAGAATGGAGGTGGGAGAGAGAGAAGGTTAGGGGTGGACTGCTCCAGGATGTTTTAGTAAAGCTGAATTGTTGTGAGTAAATATAAAGATCCAATCAGCATCTCTTGCTTTAAACAGTGCACCTATTTAGTGTTGATTATGCACACGCAGGTTGAACACAGGAGCTAAATTCATTCATGAATTTCTATTAAAATAGGCTGAGTCTGTCCCTGTGGACCTTCCTTTTAGAGGAAGGGTTTGGGTCTTTCTCTTGCAGAGGCTAAGCGTCCCCTAGATGCTCGCCCCACCCCGTTCACACCACATGCACCCTCCCATCACCCGCCGTAACCCTGGTCCTTCTCCCCTCAGGGACAGTTCAACCTTTGAGTGCTGGGGTTTGGCTTCTCAACCTCGACACGACACGGCAGTGGTTTCAGTCTAAACCATCACTGAAATATTTATCTTTGTGTACAGTAATTGGTGAGGTAAATAAATAACCCATGAATCTAACCTGGAATAGTAGTCGTCATGCCCTGTGTCTTCAGCCTAAGCCTAAGGCTAAAAAATGTGTTCCTGTCTATCTGACTTAAACACCTGAGGTACCAGGAGACTGGATTAGACGTTATGGTTCATCATAACCTAATTTGATTAAAGATGGAGTTGATTAAACAACATTGGTTTGATGCTCAAGTCTAAGCAATGGGAATATAATCGGAGCTGGTTTCTTGCTGTTGGATGCATATTATGGGGTTGCAATAGACTTTGTGATGGAAACACAGATTACATTTTAAATTATGTGTGTATTTTAGGGGTCTCTTGGGAATTTGAGACAGGAAGCAGCACCTCTCCTTCTCTCCCTTGAGATTCCCTCTGCTTAATTGATTTACTTTGTGCACAATGACACGCCCATCCACACGTGCACGTGATCACCGGGTGTCAGTGGCACGCGCTGGGATCCCCTGCAGCCGTTCTAGCAGCTCTGTGAGGCTGTTCTACGCTAACATGACGATTTTAAGCAAGTGTTATATTTACCGTGTTCGCCATCGTTCAATAGTGGGTTAGCATGCTAGTGTTTGCGAATTGGTACTAAACACAAAGTGCAGCTTTGGCTGATGGGAATGGTGTTCATTTGCAGGGATTTGATCGTAAACCAAAGTATTTGTCAATTTCAAAGTCAAGATCACCAAAGTCGTTTGGATTCATCTGTACAAAATCTCATGACAATCCATCCAGTATTTCTTGATATCTTTTATTCTTTGTGTGGACAAACCAACTGGCCATTATTTGCAAGATGGCTTAAAAAAATGAAACTAAGGGGTGTCACTGGATGCAGGGACAAGCCTGTGACAAGAGGGACACATGGGGACATGAGTAGTCTTTAGGTATTGATGAATGAATGAATAAGGAGTTATTGAAGAGCTCATTGATTGTAAGCCAATTCAGGATTAATGGATGCCAATAGGTTGTCTTGGTTCTTGAATAACGGATGAGGGTCAGAGGAGATGGTCACACTGATGCAGTCCTCCACTTCCTTCCCCACCTCCTGCTCCTACATTACCTCTTCCTCTTGTTAATGCTTTTGTCTATTTATTAGGGCTGCACGGACAGAAATAGCTCTATTGTGCATCGCAAGTCCCTTTTTGTCCCCTGCATTTGTTTTGGCAAACGCATGTTGTTTGTTGGTTTATGGTACCTGCTGATGTCTGAGTTTAACTACACAGTCGGACTGAGAGGAGCTCTTTAAAATTTCCGATGACAGGGTGGTGAGAGAGGGCTGAATGTTAATGGGTGGATGAACAGGCCGGCATTGTTGTAGGAAAACTACAATCTGGACCCAAGCAGAACTTGGGTGTGCAGGAGTCAGAATATCTCATAGTTTTCAACTTTCTCTTCCTCTGTGATTTGATAATCTAACTTTTACCTCCGGGTTTTATAATCTGACATTTCCTGTTTAGTTATGCATTTCCTTCTTCTGGAGTGGAGAGGAGGAAACTGGACGCTGTTGTACTGGATTTGATTAGAAGGAAGTGTGTCTCTATACACTCTCTCTCTGACCTCAGGAAAACAATGGTTGTCTCCGTCCAGCCCTCGTCCTCATGCCACTTTCCTCAATGTTGCAATTGTTGTTGTATCGTTACGATTACAGTCTTGCCTTGTCTAGCCAGCAGCGTGGCTCTATGGATGGCAACGTCGGTCTGTCAGTCGGTTACCCAATTTGGTCCAGAGTAAGAGATCTAGATGGATGCCTTGGATTCTGAAGACGTTTGTGGTTACCAGAAGATGAATCCTACGGACTTGTGTGATCCCCCAACTTTTCATCTGTACCTAGAGGTCAAACTGTTCCCTTGTGCTATGAAAGTTCCCGACATCTACATTGTCGTTGTGTACAGATATTCACTGCTCCTGATCCCAAAAACTTTGGTGAGCACTTTATTTTTCCTTTTGCAACACCATAAGGCGGACTAAATATTTAAAGTGAAATATTTTGACAACCCTTCAAATATTACCCTAAAATTAGTTTGACATATTCATTTTCCCAACAGTAAGAATTGCAATAACTGTGCTGACCCTTTAACTATTCATCTAATGTCAACATTTCAGTTTCAGTAAATATGCATACATGGTCAAAGTGGTTGAGATAGTGCGCTGCTTTATTCTGTCCCTAATTATAATGGTCTTTGTCTCGTCTGGTCTTTGCTTTTATAAATCTGTATTTAAATTGTAACAATATGAATCTAAATGCCTATTATTGAATTATGTTGCTCTAATAATGTGTTTTTCTTGTCTGGTAACATGCAGTCTAATGTATCACAGTCCATTGCAGTTTATCTGAGAACTTTACATCCAGCAGTTGAGCCATAATCCACTCCACAAATAGCATTTCAAAAAATAACATTGTGATTAATGCATGCTAACTACATAATATAACTTAGAAATGTAATTAACAGTAACTTCCCGCACCTAATTGGTATAGCTCTGTTATTCATTAGTTTCCACTGAGGACAAAATCTGGGATATTAGATGCATATTAGAGGCATTACTTTTTGATGTTAGGAACACAGCTTAAAGAGCACCATTTATTATTTATTGTCTCTTTTGTTTTCACTGTGGATTGCAGCAGTGAATAGAGCAGTTAGCCTTCAAAGGGCTACGCTGTAAAGTGAGGGTCTTACACTTGTTGAAAAAGACAGATTCACTGATGTCCAGACATTCAGCTTGTCAGTGGAAAAAGACAAGAGGTCAAAAAGAGAATGTTTCGCTGCTGCTGATCCCACAGCAGCAGAAACCAGAAGCATAAGAGTGAAACTGTGCATATTTACACACATGGCACAGCAGCGTAACTTTACTGAATATTAAAATGTTGTTTTTGTTCATGTATTTTCAAAAATGACACGGAAAGTTAGGGAGCTTTAATCATTTAAATATCATGACACAACGCTCATTGCATCCTGTCAATGAAATGTAGTGACTGCAGCCCAAAAGAAGTGACCTCCCTTTGTGCACTTGAGTTACCAACTCTCTGAAGAAGCTAACTGCACGATAACTGCGTATGGCTATTAGCGCTGATCTTTGTGAACTGGACTGTTTTTGCAAGGTGGGTCATTTAGAAAAGGGCCTATTGTGCACTAAATGTATGCAAACTACCAAATGACATGAAAAAGCACAGGAGCATCAAGATATAATTTGCTTAGCAGCGCTGTCAGTGTTAACTTGTATTTTAACACCAGATTGTCCAGGAACTAAAGAAGCAAGGAACTAAGCTCAGGAACAAAAAGTCTCTTTTATGCATTCCTGTTTTGCAAAGTTAGACAAATAACAATCAAATAGACAATTATAAAATACACCATTATCCTGTTGTTTTGTGTATTTTCTGTTGCATTAGTTGGATGCAATGAATGAATAAACAAATTCAGAGAGAAAGAGATATGCAGAGGTGAAAAAACAAGTCATGAAGGCAACAACACAAATTGTTTTTAACTGTACAATAAATTACAATAAATGTCCTCCCCTCATACTGATATAATATTACTACTAATGAATTTTGTCAAGTCCTGTGGTGTGTATTCGCCTCAATCAAATACACACATCATATTTGTGAAATACTGCAGCTTGGTCGGCCGTACACTTCAAACTGTGACGCGCTACGAACCGCTCTAGTGGCAGTTGGTGAGAAAAGTAGTTTCACGCTTACGGTTTCTTCTTAAAAGGCGGGAGGTGGGAGGTCTTGCAATATTGTACAGCAAAGCGTGTGTGTGTGTGTGTGTGTGTGTGTGTGTGTGTGAAGAAACAAGAAAAACAACATGAAAACCCTCAGATATGGTGACAGAAGGACCGCAGCTTTCAAGTCACCACGGTCAACACAGTCCTGCTCACAATGCCCTTCTTCTATTGTTAATCTCAGTCACCACCTTCTAATATTACAATACAGATTCTCCAATAGGTTGCTTCATACTGTGAGAAAAATATCTGACCACCTGTTCCCCAGATTGTCTGAATTCAAGAGGTTAGCTGGTTGCTGTACAGAAGTGCATAATGTGAAAACTTGTTTTTCCCTTTGGGAAACTTGCATTGAAAAACAACAAGTTGTCTGAAATACAATTTTAAAAAACACACAAGAATTACAATTCTAGGTGGGCAACAAAATGCCAAATGGTGCTGCTCATCTACATTTTGAAACTAGCAGTTCATAAGGCACATGGCACACACACGCTGTCTCACTTCCTACAATCTTTTGTCACCTGCTGCAGCTAATGCCCCATGCAGGACGAGGGCACGACAGGGGCCTGATGGGAAAATGGGAAATGGGCTATCATCAGGATAACAGGGCACCACAGTCCACTAATCAGATCAGGAAGTTGGGTGTGTGAGTCTCGGAGAGGGAAATTGTGTGTGTGTGTGTGTGTGTGTGTGTGTGTGTGTGTGTGTGTGTGTGTGTGTGTGTGTGTGTGTGTGTGTGTGAGAGAGAGAGAGAGAGAGAGAGAGAGAGAATGGTGAACTCAGCAGAGCAATAATGGCATTCATGTTTTAGGAGGCAGAGTTTTAGGCATCACTTTATCCCGGCGAGCGGCGTTTCCGGCTCTGTGTATGCGCTATCGTCTGAGCGTGAATCAGCTGGATGTAGAGGAGAGTAAATATTTAGGTCCAGGAAAGGAAACTTGTATTTCCCCTCCCTAGCTCCAGAACAATAATTCCCTCCTTCTCCTGCCTTCTGTGTCTGCTTCTCAGAATAGCAGTAATTATCACACTTCCCTACATTCATTGGAGGACCTCATTGTTCCGGGCAGCTAGCCGGCAGGCAACTGTTGCTAGAGTCGTATTCTTGTAAATTTGGTCATTTGATTGTGTATGCTTATATACTGAATGTATGTATGTGTGTAAACTCATGATTTAGATGAGGAAACCATCCAGAAAAAGCTTTAAAGCTGGACAATCGTGATTTAGGTGTTGAGTTCACAGAAGAAGAAAGACAAACAGAGTGAAAGAGAAAATAAAAAAGCTTCAGTCAGTGTCCATCAGAATTCTCTTTCTTTCAGAACTCTCTGGTCTTTTGTTCCAGCAGCAGTTCGTTTTTTAATGAACACCTTTAGTTGTGGTTTTTAGATTTAGCATCTTTCTGATGTCAGACATGTTTCATATGGCACTTTCTGGTGTTTGTTCTTTGTGATGTGTTTCTTGTTTCTTGTCTGCTGTGCACTGTGGACTTTGTTGTTGTTGTCTATGCATTTTGGTGACAAATGAGTGTCCCCACTGGGGATTAATAACATTTTAATCTAATCTAATATAATCTAATTATCAACCCAAGGACTACATAGCCCTTCAAATAAAAAGCAAACCTCCTCACAGTTGTTTGAGGTTGTCACACAACTAAAACTCATCGTTGGATTCCAGTATTCATATTCCACACAAATGTATATTTTTACTGTTAAATTATCACTTTATTTGAAAGGTTAGGTGGTGGTGTATGGTTCAGAGATACAGCACCGTCAGCTACAACATGTCGGTTAACATGAATCCTTATTCCTGAAAAATAAAATCACGTATCTCATTACTTCAACGCAATTAAAGAAAGAACACTGCAAAGTAAGAAAGATAACTGCCTCCATTAACAGACTCTGTCAGATTATTATGCTAACCCTTTAATTAGTAAAGAATAATGAAAGAATGGTGAATCTTTAATGACAATAAATGGTATATTCTAGTCCATCACACAACACAAAGAAAGTTGTCTCCATGCATTCAAGGTCTAATCTGTTTTCTAGCCAGCTGTGCAGTTGACCTAAGGTGGTGAATACACACACACACACACACACACACACACACACACACACACACACACACCATATCTAACACCTGTAAATCTTCCTTTTTTAACCCCTTGTCCTACAGTTGGGATACATAATAATACCAGTGGCACACAAACCACCAGAGCTGTTAGAGTCATAGAGGCCTCACTTCCAATGGTTATATGAGTTTTATTTAAACAGCTAATTGTTTGTGATAGAAGAACCTTAACAGCTGATTGTGAGGAATTCAAAATCAATGTTGTGCCTTCAAAGGAGGTTGTAAAGATAGACAGAGCAATCAGTTATGAATAAATATAAGAATCAGCACATTGATTGGAAAGCCAATACCACACAGCCAGCCAACTAACTGAAGAGAAATTGTGAGAATTAAAGCTGGTTTGATGTGACTGAACCGGCCATCAACACAGTAAAGATTGCGTGACTGTGACAGGATCAGAGCAAGTGCACAAGGTGAGCGTATGAGGTGCTGTCACTCAAACACACACACTCAAACACACACACACACACACACACACACACACACACATGCACAGACCCATTAGTGTCTAAAAGATACTTGATGCTGACAAGCTGATAAATCAACATTATAAAGCTTTACTGTCTCCTTTTTGTGAACGCACACACACTCCCCAGGAAAATCTCATCTTATTTACAATAACCTGACACTCCACCGTGGTGAAAATGGTATTAGATTCTTGATGACAAATAAAGAGTGTTAGGAAGAGAGGGAGAGAATGACGGGAATGTTGGGATGGGGGTTTTCTCTGGAAGCTGCATTTTTTAGTATGCATGTTGATCCTGTTAGGCTGAAATGCAATAACAGATTCGTAGGTCCGCTCCACAGGAGGAAAGACCCTCGCAACTCTCTCTGACTACCTTCTATTTATCATCTGCACATAGACTGTCGCTGCAAAGAATATATTGCTTTAAAAAGTCGCCGCCGTAATAGCATTGATCTAATTTCCATAAATTTTCATCTAGAATTTGATATTTTTTTCATCGGTGAACAACATAAACTATTTAAAGAGGATGCTGGTGTGGCAAACTTTTCCTCCCCGTCCTTAAATTTGCTTTTGGATATTCCCTCATGATGGATATCGCAGGAATCCGAGTAGGAGGGATTCACATATTTGGCAGCCAGAGTACCATATACACACACACACACACACACACGCACACCCAAATGGAGTAAGCATCATCACAACATCAATGACCCTGAATGTTACATTCATAAATAATTTACTTTCCCTGTCAGGTCCAACTCATTTCAAAGACTATCCTATTTATGTATTAAATGCTACTAATAAAACCCCTGTTTGTGTGCTGAGTCATCAGTTTGCCATAATCAGTGATTTTGCCTAAGCGTCGTGTCCATTATATGAAACACCTTGCAGGAGTTGGCAGATTGATGTATACTGTATGTACTCATGACTCTTAAAGATACGGCGTGTCTCTTTTACAAATTCTCCGGCCTACATCGAGAAAATAGCCGTTGCTTTGTATGAGCGTGATTTGATCTGAAGACTCTTTCAGCAGAATGACAACAAACCAGATAAGATCTGTTAATTTATCAGTCATGCGCAGTGCTTAGGTTTAGGCAACTGCAACTTGGTTAAACATTAGGGAAAGATTGTAGTCATGGTTAAAGCTGTATCAATATCTTCATATAAGTCCCTGTAGATGTGTAATGTTAGAGATGTAACTCCCACTCTCAATCTGCTTTTCCACCACAGCAGGCATCAAATAAAAACAATTCTGATCCGAGTACAGCCTTCGTAAATAGGTAACGGTTTGCTAACATGCTAGCCGTAGCACTTTTATAAGGCCATATTATGTTAAATGTCAAGTAGCCAAAACAGAAAATATATATATATATTAATACTTTTTTAACTTCTTGGTTTAAGTTAGAGATGATTAAAAGAGGTCAACTCTACCTTTTGGTCGGAGACAGTTACACACTTTGTTGAGCCAATCATCCACCCAGAACCACCGCGGACGTTTTGTGGCAACTCTTATGTCTTTGTCTCTCAGGAAGGTCATTATTTGAAAGTTCAAACATTCATTATATCACTTTTCTGCTTTTATTTATGTTAACTCTGTTTTCCAGTGTCTGCATGCGGTACACATCATTTATCTACTTTGCATCTGATGAATGACGATTGAGTATAATAAGCATACATGATGTGGATTAGATCTGTGTAGTAGCACGTTACATTGATGTTCTTAAATGACAGCCAGACTAGGTGCGACTGGTTGGATGTTGATAGAGAAAGCCAGCAGCCTAGTGTGAAGAAGGCGGACAACCGTACAGCGGGACTGTATTGTATCACCATCAAAGACCTCGGCCCCCGAAGAATGTCATTATCTCTCTCCAAGCATCGACGTCCAGATGGCCCCCAACCTGCTGCTGCCACCACCAACAATAGGCTGTGTTTGTGTGTGGAGAAGCTCGCACTGTACAGGACTTCTGTACGCATTTTAGTTATTTAACCCACCATAAAAACATATATTGAGGAAATGAAATTGTCTGTCTGTGATATAGAGCGTGTTTTCAGAAGAAGACTTTGACCAGCACTGAAACAAGGTGAAGGGAACACGTTGCACTCAGTTTAGCATCTTTACGGATTCATGGACTTTAGAATTTTAATGCATACTTTCAAGGGTTATCAGGGCCCTGCTCCTGGCTACCTCTCTGACATTTAATCCCTTATGAGCCAAAGTTTAGCTCCAGATCCTCGGGCACGGCTTTGGAAGTGGTGTGTTTGTGCTACAGAATCACAAAGTTGCTGGGTCATTTATCAATGCAAGCCAAAAGCCATAGTTACAATACCAATTCCCGTAATAACAATGTGAGGAGAAATATGAGTGAGGCATGGGTGAGATGGTGGGTGATATTTGAGAAAGGAGTAAGTAAGTGTAGGAGATGCAGAGCTTTACTTGACACTAAAAACTAATCGTACAGCAACAGACAGGTTTTGCATTGCCACACACGTTAGGTTTTTACATTAAACGGCGTTAGCTACGTATAAACAAAAGTTTGAGGTCGGTATTATTTTTGAGATTTAAACTTTTAAACTTTTAGCTTGACTTGTGCTTCCACCAAAAGACTTTAAAGCAGCTCTGACAAGACAATCAGTGAGAAATAAGCACATGAGACGGTACTCCAGTGAGAAAAAGGCAGGAGATGATGAACGAGACACTGTGTGACACAGTGCGTAACTTGGGTGGACTTCAGTGGGTGAGGTGCAACTGAGACGCTGGGAGAAGTAAGGGTGAGGAAGCAGGCCTGCAGAAGACTGAAGGGTCTGACTGAAACAGGGTGGGAGGGGGTGAGTCAGGCAGCAGGTGAGCGTGTGCAACCGGGGGGATTCATCTGTCCTGGGTTCAGACAGGGCCTCATTAGTGAGCAGTGAATTACACTCCAGACACGTCTTTATGTAGACTAATCATATTACAGCCAGCGCGCTCAGCTTCACCCCGGGGGAGACAGGGGGAAGAGAGGGAGAGAGAGAGAGGCAGCAGCAGCGGAGGAGGTTGGAGAACTTTACCATCTGATTTGTCCGGGAGAACTCAATGTAATCTAGCACCTCTGACTGACACCGTTTTATCTATCTGTCCGTGCGTCACATGACTCTACTCACCGGCTCGCTCTGTCGCCCTCTCTACCTCTTCGGCGCACATCCACCTGGCAAACTCTTTCTCATCCCTTCATCTCGCTTGTTTTCCCACCCCACCCTTCCTCTCTATCTTTCTCCCATCTCTCTCTCACCCACCCACACTCTCCCTTCAAGCGAGTGCATCCCTGCCCCCACGTTGTCAGTTCTGACAAGCTGCTTTAATGGGCGATGTGGCGCGTGCCTCTGACCACTGAGCACAGTCATTAACCTTCACTGGCATAATTGAATTCAAGGTTGATTGCTCGTGACCCTCCCCCCTGCCGAGGTCCCTCTCAATGTACATATTCATTACGGGGCCCCGGCTCTAAATGGATTGCACAGGGAAAGCTGTAGCAATCATCCAGGCCGCTCGGCGGGGGCAGCGGCACGCTGCTCGGGGGCCACGAGGAGACCGAGGACGGAGCGATGGGTGGAGGGAAAAAAGGGGAGGGGCACTAATTGCATGCTAGAGGAAGAGGATCAGATTATGAAAAGAGTGAGAGAATGAAGATGGATCCCCGTGACACTGTCAAATTAAGGGCAAGCCTTGTAACGTGCCACTGAAATGTACAGTGGCACCCGCTACACGAGACGAAGAGAGGAGATTGGGGGAGGAAATGGTGCGGGAAGGAGAGGGCGAGAGGCGGAGGGGGTAAAGAGATGAGAGAGAGGACATTGAGGCTAAGAGAGAATTGAATGTAGAAGAATGAAGTAATATAGACGCGCGCACACTCACGCGCACACACACACATACACACACACACATTCTCGGGCTGGTTTCAGTGTGAAGGGGAGCATACATCACATCACCCCAGCACCACAGTTACCCCCCAAAACACCACCGCCGGCCGCCACCCCAAGCCAGCAGGTCTCTAACTCTTCCCTCTCTAATAGCTGTCAGATTACTATCAGCCAAACAAGACATCCAGCCTCGCCTCCTCCCCCTTTCTCCCCCATTACCTCCTCCCGCCTTCACCCACCCCACTGCCATCTTCCACATTACCCTCCAGTGCTCCTCGCTCTCTGCTGTTGCCTTCGCTCTTCCCATTCAATAACAGTGCCTCCACCTCCTGCACGCCTCCACCCTTGGTAGCTACCCATCACCTCCTCCTGCTGAGCTACGCCTCCACTGTTGTCCCCTAAAGAAGAACTACTTCAGCTGTGAGAAGTTTAAAGGTCTTTTACAAGCTATTAATAAGAACCACTTTTAGGTTTCACAGTATGTGAAAAATGGCTAGTTCTGGCTAGTTTTTACCCTCCATGACACCTTGTCTTTATATCTGCAGCTGTACATCCCCAGATCCTCACGTACAACTGCAGCTGGAGGCTAGCTGGTCTGTCAGTGGCTCCACCACTTTGGTCCTGACTGAAGCTATTGAATAGATAATCATCAAACTTCCCAACAAGATTCATAGTTCCCAGACGACGTATCGTAATGACGTTGGTGATCCCTTAACTTTCATCTAGCGCCATTACAAATGTTTTATCTTGTCCAATACTTTTTATTTATCACCAAATACCAAAATGAAAGACATTTAACTTCCTGTTAATAGTAATGATGGTAATGTTATTAATAATAATAATACATCGGACTAATTTGTTGCTTTTCGAGGTTCTCAAAGACGCTTACATACTGTAGGATGAAATGTAATACACATGCTAAATTAAGTTGGATATGGTGGTGAAACATGAAACATGAGCATGCTAGCAGTGTCACTGCTAGCATGTTAGCATGCTAACAGTGTCACTGCTAGCATTCCATAGCATAGCATGTATGTGCAGCCTCACAAAGTTAGCATTGCTGTCTTGTTTTGTCCTCCAGTCCTTATCAATAAGGTAAGTGGTCAAGAAAAACTAAAATAATGGAGAAGAATAATTACCAGTCAAAGGGATTCTCCACAACCTGACTAACCCAAAGGTTGGTGTTACTGTTGGCTAAAAATGTATCTGGAAAGCTTTACTAAATTATTCATTAACCATTAATAAACAACTTTCATGAAGGGTTCCTTATTAAAGCGTTTCTTTGTGTAAACAGAAAGTTTAGAGTTTGCCCTTTTTTTGGCCTTATGAACCACTACTGTCGTCTGGCCGGGAAACTCTCCGCCCTTCCAGACAGCCAGCGGTCCGCAGAGAGTCATCCAACTGTCAGTGCTCTGCACGGTTGGCTGTCTGTGTGTGTGTGTGTGTGTGTGTGTGTGTGTGTGTGTGTGTGTGTGTGTGTGTGTGTGTGTGTGTGTGTGTGTGTGTGTGTGTGTGTGTGTGCGCGTGTGTGTGTGTCTTTTATCCCCCCTCATCATCACTAACAGGGTTTCCCAGGCTCTGGCCAGGAGAGTGTGGGTCACAGGGCAGGAATCAAACTGCAGAACAATGGAGAGCTTCCTCTACTTAACCTCCTAATGGGCTCTCAATGGCTCCCCTGGCTCCCTCAAAACTATCCGCCACTGGATTCACTTACCTCACTACACCAACCAGGGTGTGTGTGGGGGGTCTGAGTGGTGTGGATGGGGCATACTGCAAAGAAAGTGTGCATGTGTGTGTGAAAGAGTTTAGGTGTCAGACAGAAAGCCAGACCACAGACAGACAGAAACACAGACGAGGTCCAACTGTTTCCGATGATCTATGTGTTTTCTGTGTAATGACATGCAGGCGGCGGATGGGATAGCTGAAAGTCTTACATTCTCACAGTCACGTACTCATCAAGCTCAAAAGAAGCACACGACCCGCCAGCAAAAACATGTGTTTTCAGGTGTGTGCTTGCAGTGACGCTTGTGCCTCCGCTGACCGATGTAGATGTCAGCATATGTGAGTGCATACGACTTTGCGCAGAGGCACTCGGCTGTGCTAGTTACACTTCAATAATTACTTTCAGTGTGTGCTCCATCCCTGAGCACCTCACAGCCCCCAAATCTGCAAAGACAAGTGGCCTCATTTATTTCCGTGGAGGAAAATAATTTAGCAGTGTCGGGCGCTAACGAGCTCGAGCGGAGGGATTCCTAATTAGATTCACTTTGTTTGTGTCATTTTAATTACGTTGTGGTCCCCAGCACTGGAGCCACCAGTGATCCTTCAGTCTCTTAGCTCGGCTGCCACGCATGCTACCGCACCCGGAGTCCCAGCAGAGCTTTACAAAAAGCAACACACTGAACTCTCCTTCCTGTCAACCAAAGCTGTGACAGGCCGTGGGTTAATGATAATGTGTTGATTCTGAGCATGTTTGGCTGCTTGTGTCACTTTAATCTCCGGAAAGCGCCTCAAAGGTCACCGTCTTCTGATGCAAACAAATACACCCTCTCTAAACTTTTTTGGTGATGAATCATTATTTATTGCTGTAAATGAAAGGCATGGGGGACAGCTTTCCCTGCCTGTGTAGTCTTAAGCGGTGTGTTTATGTTCTGCTTTTGAAGGGAAAGCTTCACTGAGCCGAACCACTTTGAGGTTCCTTTTGAAGTATTCCCCGAAGACATGGTTGCTAATTATTTGCCGTTTCATGATGAATTCAGCTCAGTTCATTAGACTGTTTTAACTGATGTTGCTTTCTTAGATCCTGTCTGCCTCAACGCACACACTGAACCATTGAGATAATTGAGTGATTAATAGATACCTAATGATCAGCGTAGACCTTATGTTCTACTTTCATTTCAGACTTGACAATTTATTATCAAGTTATTGCCTGCAACTTGTGTGTCTGCAGCAGAAAGTGACGTGAAGTATAAGGCCTGTGAAAATGATATTAAAGAGCAGAAACTATTTGCTGAGGAATTAAATATAATAAGAGTTACCCAGAAATAATATAAGAAAACCAAAGAAAAGCGCTGTGAGGGTCAAAAGAAAGTAAAAGAGAGAGAATAGGCAACCCTTGAGGTGTTGCGGCATCCCATCAATGGTGTTGTTAGTGAGTGGTTTCATCCCATCCATCCCATGTTGTGTGATAGTGATCAGTCTTTAGGGACCCACCTCCACAGATGAGGTCAGTCCCAGCCGTCAATCACACTGCTCCGGGCCAGGGCCTGGTCTGCTGGGGTCACCTCGAGCAGTGAATCCCAAACCTCCAGACCTCCAGATTGGAAACACTATTGGATGAAGAGGACCCTGCATTGTGTTCACCAACAAAGCTACAAATGATTCAATGAAACTATTAATTAATCCTGGCTCAAGGACATTCCCCAGAGCCCCGTGATGGAATGACGCTCGGGTTTGTTGACAGAAAATATGTGAAATCTGATCATCCAGTCGAAACAATATTAACACATTGTAGTCTTGCATCTCTGAAATGGAAATAGGTTATCATATCAAACTGTGATACTGACTCTTGGAAAATACGCTTTTTTACTTGTGTTTAATTTGTACAAGAACAAACGTGTAAAAACTACTCACATTTTCACAGGCTTCTCTGGTTGCCTGGAAACTGCTCAGAGACATTAAATGGTCCATCTTAAAACAGCAAATTGACGCTTTTACAACTGAGATATATTGTGTTACTTAGTGAGCGTTTGAGGTGCTTGTAAGTCAATTTTGTTGCCTCTGGACAAAACCAGGATTGCGATTTCCCACTGCTTCCAGTCTTTATGCTGAGCTTCGCTTTGCTCAGCAGCTGTTGGCTGTATAGCCTCATTTTTAAAGATACCGGAGCGGTAGACCTTCTCGTCTAAGTCCCCCCAGAAAGCCAATAAGCGTATTTCCCAAATTCTTTAACTATTCCTTTTGAAACTTCAGTCTTTTGGACGTGACCCACTGCTGCATGTGCACGTGTGTGCCTGGATGTCTGTCTGTCTACTAAAACTAACACAGCTGATGAGCTGTGTAAACATCTGAGCTGATCCCAGATATGTTTTTGTCCATGAACAACATTTGAATCAGTAGAACAATGCCTGCACAGAGGCTACACAGCTGTGTGTATACACACACCGAGTTCCATCTCTAAAGGGTCATCATACTCAAAACACTGCTTACAGTCGCCAGAAACACTTAACAACAGGAAGACAGTTGCTCCGCACTAGGGAAATGTTAATGTTCCTGCTGTTTTTGGATCCTCTTCTTTTCTCCTTTTGTCATCAATCTGTACAGACTCAGCATGTTTAGTGAGCGAGGGCAGTTGTGTTGTTCTTATCTCGACGAGATGCACGCCGTAATGTGCGTATGTCAACACTGATTATCACGCTGCGAAATGCAAAATATTGAACGTAAAGCAGCCCATCTGTGGTTGTGAGTTTAAGAGTGAGTCCAGAATGAAGATGCAAACTGTGTGTTGGATGCACAAAGGCTGTAGGTTTGTAGCAGACACAACCAAACTCTCTCTCTCCCTCTCTCTCTCTCTCTCTCTCTCTCTTTCTTTAGCTTGAGGATGCATTTATTTTTTTACATGGTCCAAATGGTTTAATACATTGTAACCCGTCAATTACTAGGAAACTTCAGATATGGCAGAATTAACATATATCATATCAAAGCTGTGCCAGGAGTTTGAACCCAGAGATATACATACCATCGTTCATGGATCCCTCACCTCACGGAGACAGTATTACATTACATTACATTTAGCTGACGCTTTTATCCAAAGCGACTTACAATAAGTGCATTGTATTCCCAGTATCATTGTCCCTTATCATCTAAAGACCAACAACAACGGCAGTTAATTGGTAGGAAAGTTAATCATGGAAACAATGATTTAATGTGCACAACATCTGGGTTAAAGTTCAAAAAGGCCTCCAGCCCATCGTGATGCAAACAACCTTTTTGTTTGTCCAAATGTTTTTTAGTGGATGCATTCATATACTTGAATCATTGAAGACTAATTTAGCAATGTGCACATCATGAGTCATTTCATTACCAGAACACAATCATTTCAAGTCAAATAGATGCCGACTAGAATCATGTTTGAGGGCGATATTGATTGTATTATGAGAGCAGGTATATGTGAGGGCTGGCTGGAGGCTTAATCATTCATCAATCATTGGCTGAGATCTGATGCAGGACAGTTTTCTTTGTGAATAGCTGCTGGATATTTTGAATAAAATACACAGACAAATACAACAAACACTGCTTTTAAAATGATTCTGTGAACCAACACTATTGTGTGAGCAATGTTACTCCATTTTAATCAAAACTTCACTGAGGAGAATAGGCGTTGAATCTAAATGTCTAAAAATCTGTCATTTTGACGACTGTGATATTTGTATAATTAAAAAGGAGAGGGTACCGTCTACCCCATATATGATATGACTCCTGAATTGATGAAATTATCTATCTTGAAATAAATTAATATGTTTATCAGGTACAGAGGACAATTTAATAACTCACCTGTCAAAAGTACCCGATTATGTCAGGGGAAACTGGCAGCTGATAATTACCCACAATTCATGCCAGAGGTTTGAATCTTTGCAAAAGAAAATTGATGAAACACAATCTAAATTAGGTACAGTAATCCATTCCAAGTTCTGATGGGAAAAGGCCTATGTAAGGTGGATAAATGAAAAAGATTCTTGGGTTAGATTTACATAACCATAAGAGCTCTTACAAGCTCAGTTTCATTCATTAAGCCGTCACTCTTAAGTTACACAGTTACTCTCTTTATGTGATCCATTAGGAGCTGTTTTCTCAACAGGGTGAGCACACACACACACACACACACGCTACATTGGGACTGGTAGGACTGTCTCATGTTCAAACCACCTGGATGTGGAAGTGCCGTCCGCTGTCCTCCCAGGCCACAGGCTAAGTGCAGCCGCAGGTCTGTATGTCTTGCTGGCCTCTCACTATCAGGTTAAGGCTCCCTTGTCCGACTAGATCTCACTTAATGCATCCTGTGGTCATTTCTGGAGAAATAAATAGCAGCCCGAACCCACTCCTACTGTCTCACATATTCAAGCATGAGCTTGCAGACACCAGGTATACGGTGACTCAATGTGACATCACTCATCCTGTCACTGAATGCTGTCGGGGAAAACACTCCTGTTATTTCCACTTTGGAGCATTTATTCCAAGATGGTTGCCATGATTGCGCTCTTTCACTGCAAATAAATGGTAAATATCCTCAATGACCTACTCATATCGTGTTACATAGGATATTTGAAGCGAATAGTTTGACATATTTGAAAATATCCTTTTTGGCATTATCACTTTTGATGATTTCGATCCCACTCTCATGTCACATGGTACATGTGTAAGTTAGCTTTGTTTAACCGTAAGGAAACAGGCAGAAACAGCTCGCTTGGTTCTTTCCACAGGTAATAAAAACACCTAGCACCTCTAAAGCTCATCAGAAACATGTTATGTTGACGCCTCCAAATTCTGCATATTATTTTGTGACTACAAAAAACTTTGGATCTAACATAAGCGGAGCACTTCATTAACTAGCGTTAGCGCTTCGCTGAACTGAAGATATACTGAATGTATACCCATGCTTCTTTTGCTTTAATGATTGTAACAGTGGGGCTGGGCGATGTGGCCTATAGATAAAAACAAACTAGGCCTACAGAAGACAAAGAAATTATTAACTTTCACCAAATTTCACTTCTTAAAAAATGAATAAAAGATGCCTCTTAAAAAAAGTAATTATATTCCTTTCCCCAGGATGGTCTTCCAGCGTTTTCATTTGCGCTTGCATTGATGATTCCACTAATGTTAGATGTTAGATGTGTTTTAGGGTTGCTATCGTCTTAATCTCTGGTTGTCACTGTTACCGGTGTAGTTCAATACTCTTTAATGTTAAATCATAGAATCGCATATACAGTAAATTAAAAAAAGTTACGTAAATGTGGTAGAGAATTATGGGCAATAAAGGGAAATGTTATGTATTCCAAACAGGCGTTATATATAAACTGACCACATGTTGGGACCCTAAATGGTTAGTTTATCGCATGAAAACATATTGGCACCCAGATGCTGTGCATTGTGGGGCAGATGTGTAAGTGCAGTCAAATTCTGGCTAAAAAATTAAACATACACATACACACATGTTGAATTCAATGTCATACTTATGAATAGTTATGAAGCTGATTTGCTTCATGAGAAGCTCTACTGTATCCCACAAACAACTGTGTGATGACCATTACCATCATTTCACCATTAAGAAGGCTCAAATGAGTGCTGGGATAGATATTTTCAAAGCTCTGCATATGGTGGACAGCTGGACCTTTGGCTAGAGACAAGCCAGCAGAGGAGAGGCATGGCAGACGGCAGAGTTTTTAATCTATCTGTCTGTCTTCTCTCTGTTATTAACCTCGCGCCCTGACAGCCTGCTCCCTGTGACACTGACCTGCTTCACCTAATGAGCTACCAATTACTACAAATTAGGCGAGAGAGAGGCCGCTGCTATCATCCACTCCAACACTCTTCTCAACAGTTCTGTGGGATTTGGACGTCGCGGGATGCTCAGGTAGAATAAATATTGAGAAACACGCCCTTAAAAAAAAAAACAGAAACGTGACAGTGACTAGCATTTTGTATTTCTGGAGGTGTGATGTTCAGATTATGCTGTTAACATTGTGTATGTGTTGTGTGCACTTAGTGCTGTGCCTTGGTGCTTTAGCCTGGCACCTCTAGTGAGTTTCAAAGATCATTTGTATTTGCACCAGCTCCTGCTGTGTGTGTGTGTGTGTGTGTGTGTGTGTGTGTGTGTGTGTGTGTGTGTGTGTGTGTGTGTGTGTGTGTGTGTCCGCTGTGTGTGTACGCCCACATAGTTGGTCTTTAACCTTGTACACCTGGCTACTCTGTGAGACCAGCTTCTCTCTGGCCCTTCTCGATGTTTATTCATTTATTTATGGGAAGCCTGGAAATCATCGCCCTTGTCTTGGTCTCCTGTGGCAGGAAGGGAAGGCAGCCCAAATTTATGCATGGCAGCGGAAATTAATTAGGCATCATTTAACTCATGCTAATGTGTATGCATTGAATTTTTTTAAGAGCCCGCCTGTTAACTAATTTGTAAAAACTGTTTCACAGAAATGTCAACAGTCGGGAACAGACAGTGTCTTGTAGGCTATTTTCTCATACACAGAGAAAAATATGAAATCAGAGTGGAATAGAGAAAAGCCTTGAGAAGTTAATAAACAAAGCTGGAGGAAGAGGAAAATGTGGCCTGCAGAGGTCACGGCGCTGGAGCAGGCTTCTCCTCTTCATTTAACTGTGTCCCTGGCCTGGAATGGCCTTCAAGATACACACACACACATTCATAGAAAGACGGAGAGAGTGAGATGGAGGGAGAGGAAAGGGAAGTGAGGCGTTTATTTGTTGCTTCGCTCTTAACAGGCTGCTGGTTCGGCACGGAACCCCCAAAGGTAGAGTTCAGAGAGAGCGTGTGTGTGTGTGTGTGTGTGTGTGTGTGTGTGTGTGTGTGTGTGTGTGTGTGTGTGTGTGTGTGTTTGTGTCTCAGCGCTCTCTTTTGCCAGGAGGTTTCCAACAGCTCTTGTGTTAATAGTGGGCAAGCCGCTTCAACAGCAAAGAACACTTGTTATCTGGTTTATGGAGAAAACATCATCATCATGCAACCTGCATATATGCATTCATATACTGTAGGCACAGGTACAGTATATATGGGGAGATAAAGAAAGTTAACATTAAGCCCTTAATGCATCCTTTTCACATACTTCATATAAACAAATACTTCAAGCTTCTACATCTCTCTTTGGCTTATTTTTCGGTAAAAGTATCCAAAATAAGACGGGAATATAAAGCACAGGTCAGACCAGAGCAAAATGTTACGTGAAATTAAATCCAACGTGGAGCATCGAGTAACATGCCCAGTGTCCTCTGACTGCTGATGTATCCGATGGGTATCTTGCTATCTTGCTGTATTCTGTTAACCTCAGCCTGCTCACATCGAGGACTCTCAGCATACCGACAGCTTGATCAATAGGTCAGCGTGCTGACAGCAGTCCTCGGGGTAATGGTCGAGGGAGAGACAGGGTGGGTTGAGGAAGGGTGTAGTTAAGGGTGATCATGTATCCCGCAGACACCAGCAGCACCTTAGCGGGGTGAACAAAACCCACAAAACACTCACTTAATAGATGACCCTAACACAAACCACCTAGGTACTCTGCTCTCATAGCGTGATGCCAAAACATGAACCAACAGGCTCGCAAAAGGTCACGGGAAAGGATTCTTCTTTTCTGCTTTGTAATTTCATCATCATCAGCCACATCATCATCCATATGACGCATTTACTGTAAAGGCAGGACTATATTACATAAAACCGATATTGTTTATCTTCGGTCATCGCCAGTTTGCGTTTCACCCTCTGTGATCCGGCCGTGTAAATTACCAGACACATCTTGAATTATTCCTACTCGTGTGTTATTACACTCAGCGTCCACCCTGTCCCTGTGCCCGTCTTCATGACAGACAAATAAAGTCTGTGGCACATGGGAGATGCCGGGACAGATAACCTCACATTTACATTCAAACAGAGCTTTTGGCAAAGCCTTAGCAACAGGCTCCTTAATCAGCGGGCTGGCTGCGCATCCCAGACCTGCCTTCTCCTCTTCTCTCCTTACAGCCGTGATCTTGAGAAGGAGCTTTAAATTGGAAATTATTACACATTAAACCCTCTGCGCGCAGGCCAGGATCGAACTGGATCAATATCTTGCCCAGCACAATAAATCAGACGCTTTCTCTCTTTTCCCTTTTGCTTCTTCAAGTGGCTATAGGCCACTGCTCAACTGGAACATATTTAAATTTTCTTGTAACAAATTAATTCCAACATTTTCTCTTGATTGAATTAGGGCAAGTGCTGGTGCTGTCACAAGTGTTTGGGCTGCTCCTGGGGAGAGACAAATTGCCAGGCCTGGACATGGGTAACAAGCGGTGGTGTTGAGTCGCTGATAATCTCCCCACTAATTCTCCATTACAGCAAAATGAGGCCATAAATCTTCCTGACAGCTGATCGATGTAAACATTGTTTCCCCCATGATTGCCAGCTCTCCCAGCGGAGCTACTGTCCGCTCACAATCCGCTGAAATTACTCCCGCACCAGCCCTCCCTCCCTCCCTCCCTCTCCTCCCTGGAACTGGTGTGTGTGCACATCGGACTGGCCTGGCGGGGAAACCAAAGTCACTGCTGTCCTGTCTAGGTGGCCATCTAATTTTAGCTCAAAGCCTGCTAAACAAATGGAAAATATTAATCAAAATGTCTCCTGTTTAACCACTGGCACAAGCAATTCTTTATAGAAGAATGATTGCTCTACTACCACGTGGTCACATGGTGTTGCAGGTTGAATGAAATGAAAAAGACTGTTGAGAAATGAAGGAAAGAAGAAATAGAAGGTATAACACGCAGTCAAACAATGATTTCTTTTCTAAATGTAGCCATCACTCCTCCTTCTCCCGTGCGTAATGACATTAGGCAGAGTAAACGGCAGTGAAAGATTGAGTTGTCAAACAGTCAAAGCACAAGGCTCGTTATCAGCGTGTTCACTGTCTGATAATATTCTACACCATTATTAAAATCCAATATGCATGCAATTACAGAGACAGTGATGCTGTTAAAACGGGATGTCTGGCTGTAATCACACACAGAGAAGGCCATTTTAAGGCTGCCACTTTAAGAAATCTGCTAAAATGGCTTGTGTAACGCATTTTGGTTACTTGTTTTGTTCACATATAGCAAACCTCCCTCTGTGTTACCGCCGACTGGAGCTTCCACGTTCATTTGCCGGCAAGGGTGGACTCTCGCCAGCGGGTGAGTGGGGAGCATCCTTCATGTGCACATATAACTCCTACATTGCAAAGATACAAAGCGTCTCCATTTAATTAACACTTTTATGACTCAACACAATGTACATATCATCACACTGTCACTTATCTCCAGTGGATTTTGTAATTCTTATGACTTGATACATAAGGAAAAATACTGCGATGACTTATTAGCTTGCACTCAGTGTTTAAGACAGCTAACACACGCTATGTTAGCAACACAGCTATAAAGATGGACGACTTGTCTACCCCCAAAAGGGAAACCAAAACATCTTAACCACCCCACATGATGGGATGATACATTGAGCCATAACCATTTAATAATCGATGATCCAATATCATCAACACATATTGCCATCTCTAAGAAATGCTTTTACATTTTTTCACATGACTCGTCTGTCACCATTTCCATCCAAGCGTACCTCCTTCCTAAAGGATTCTAACTAGTGAACAACAGGAAGTATATTTGTATTCCTTTTATTAAAAATAATATAATGGTTTTTTTATTCAAATGCCTGTAGAGTCCAGAAAAAAAGGTCAAATCACATTTTAGTTTATAATAATTGTGAATACATTACATTTCATTTAGCTAACGCTTTTATCCAAAGTGACTTACATGATATACAGTAGACCATAGACACAACAAAGGTGAGCAATTAGGGTTAAGTGTCTTGCTCAAGGACACAACGACATGGACTACCGGAGCCTGGGATCGAACCACCGACCCTCTGATTGAAAGACAGACTTGCCAACTGCTGAGCTGCAGCCGCCCCCTGCACCCTTATGAATAGAATCCAATCATATCGTGGCTGATATTGTGATATCAGAAAATATAATACCATTGTCCAAATAATCAAAATAATAGCGTATCGCGATGAAACTTTATTGATTTTCACCCCCACTCCCTGGTGGCGGGCTGCAGTTAAGGCCACAACACCCTCCATGTTAGCGTATGAGACATGGGCCAAACTAAAGAAAATACAAGTACACATCACATATTTATTTTCCAAAATATGGTTTCTGTCATCTTAGGTACTTCTTTTCACACTGATGTGTGTTTAGGTTTTAATTTTTCTTCACACTGGTTGCGAAAAGCCAAGACAGCAACAGCAAAAATCCAAGATGGCGACAGCCAAAATGCCGAAGTCGAAACCAAAACCGATGGGTGACATAACAGTGACGTCCACTTCTGATATACAGTCTATGAGTCATATGGAAGTGTAAGTTAGCAGACAGAAAGAGCAAGACTAATTACTTTGTTCTTCAGCCTCCTAATCGTATAACAACATTATCTTCTCTTCAGGGTCAAGAATAGTGTCACTACGCTTAAAACAACCAGTTTATTAGGTACATTTATGTAAAACTAATGCAGTCTAATACAAAAGCCTTGCAATAAATCCTTGCTTTACCCATTACCAGTGACCCAATGTTACTGTTCACTTTTTATATTACAACACTAAAATATGTAATTATTTTGAAGCAGTGTTGGACAAAACAAAGTGTTTCTGATACCTTTTTACAGTAAAGATGTTGATTTTCCTTTAACCAAATCATACTACACCATAGCTATGCGCTGATGCTGTTGAAAACAAGTATTTAAAAGATGTTGGATGTAAACAAATCTCTCATTGAACATATCCTGGGGTATTGCAGAATCATCTAATATAAATGTGAGATAGAGTTGGTCTGCCCTGGTATGCAAATCAAAATGATCTAAATCCTAAGTTTCACATTCTGCAAGTTGTCGCTTGTTGTAGATATTTTGCCAATCTTTAATTTGAGCTATCCTCTGCTCTGCAGCTAATGTACAGCCTCTCTTCTCTCTGTCCCTCGCTCCCCTTTGGCTGCCTGTAGTGAGTCCTGTGACCACTGGGCACCCAGGAGGCATGGCGACAGACCGGGCGACATCTTGCACTGGCTCTAAAGGTTATTCGGGCCAGCACTCCATTGCAATTGGTCCCTGTCTGGCTCTGTCACTAGCATTATGACTTCATCACCCTCGAGAGGAGAGGAAGAGAAGGAAAGAAAAACAGTTTGCACTCATCCGTCAATGTCCATCTCAAATTACACCTCAACCAATCACCGGCCAGGATCAATAGGGAGCGGCTGGGCAGGTTGGGGAGGGATGATCAGACGACGGGAGGGTCTGAAAATGCCCGATGAAAGACAGAAGAATAACTGATCAATACCAAAGGATGGATTTTGTCATTTTGAAAAGGGCTGTCAGCGGGTTGTTCACTCCCACCTGCTCAGAGCTATATCCTCCAACTCAGGCTGCAGATGACACATCAGTCCATCACATCACTCCGGTCCAATCCTTCTTCCTCGTTCAGCACTGTTGGCATAAATCAGGAGATAATGACACTCACAATGAGCAGGTACTATTTTCATTGGCTATCAATTTGCATAGATCAATGCTACACCTTCCGAGGGCAATCTCAAACAATGATCCGTCTCCTAATTGAAAAGCGATTTCATGATATAATTTCATCCTACGCCTCCTCCACATTACGTGTCACAGTGTTTGTAGAGTCTGAACTCTGCACTCCTCCACACACGAGGAGAGCAATATACACTGCCGGTGCCAGTCTGCTGTGTGTGTGTGTGTGTGTGTGTGTGTGTGTGTGTGTGTGTGTGTGTGTGTGTGTGTGTGTGTGTGTGTGTGTGTGTGTGTGTGTGTGTGTGTGTGTGTGTGTGTACACAGGGTGATTAACTCAATAAAAAACAAAGATCTCCCTTATTGGGATGCTCTCTGCTGCAATGGTTGTTTGATTGGGAGCCAGTGGCTGTATTGACAGGTGAAGTGGACTGATTAATGGGGGCTTAAGCTAGTAAGGATAACAGTCCTTCACATGGCTTATTTAACTCTGAAAGAGTGACTGATGGTCGACTGCAGGTGTATCGTCTAAATCACTTCCCGCTAAAGCCTCTAAACGCAGTAATGGAGCAATGTATGCACATCTGTTCAGGAAACATTTATTTAAAGGATTTTAATACAACCCACTGCTTACTTTTGTTCTCAACACATTCTACTACTACCACTTGAAGCTAATTATAACTAGATAATGAGAACGATGAAAATGTTCGATATTCAATCCTAAGGTCAGAACAGTTTTTTCTTCTAATAGCTTACTTAATATGGGATACTTTTTTCCCAAAGGCACGGGAAAACTCGATACTAAAAGAAATATGCTTTCAACAAGAAGTAATTACTTTCTGGGTGGTAATTAATAACCCTAATGGTAACCCCGGGTCAATAATGCATTGATACTTTTAATTAAGAAGTTAAAAGTTATTTAAAGTGTTACAAAGTAGTACAAAGCACTTCCACTATAGAGCCACTGTACCATATAGCCAGCAGTGGGCAAGCTGTCTATTGCAGCTCATTGTATATTGCTGCCTGCTAATCATTTGACCTAAGGTGCAGAGTTTTAAAGTAAGGCCAGAGCAGTAAAGGGAAAAGTGGTTTTAGTCAAAACAAAGCGTGCAGAGGAAGTGAATGAATATAGAGTATTAGTAATATGTCTGTCATGAGGGTCAAAGGTGACTTGTTTGGGGCTTGGTTGAAGCTCTGGTTTCAATTCAGTGGATCAGAATAGCTCAAATTGACACCAAGACCCATCTGCCCACTGAATTAATCCTCCACTCTCTTCCATTTGGCTGTTTTTTTGTCTTCTTTATCAGCTCCATCCATTTCTTTATTCATTCAGTTGACTTTTGAAAGGGGAGAGGTGACATGTCCCGGGGCGTGTATGTGTGTTTTTAAAAATCCAACGATTTCAAGTGTAACATTTGCAGACTGCAGGGTCACTGGCAGTTATATTTTCTCTCTCCCTCCTCTCTCTCTCTCTCTCTCTCTCTCTCTCTCTCTCTCTCTCTGTGTGTGTGAAATCGATTGTTTGTTTGTAAGGAGCTCAAACAGAGCGGGAGAAGCATTCAGAGCTCTGCTGGCAACGCAGGCAGAACAGAAATGCTGCTGGGGAAAGAGGCAGGCAAAAGTCAGAAAACCTCCCCACTCTAACCGTCAGTGCACATGACCTTGGGGCCAGAGCGAGCGAGTGAGTGAGTGAGTGAGTGAGTGAGCAAGTGAGCGAGTGAGTGAGCGAGCAAGCGGACGGAGGCACCGCCCAGCATGCGTTGGTGCATACACAGAGGAATTTGAAGGCAGAGTGGAGTGCGGGTCTGCTCTCCCTCGCCCTCTTCTTAAGTGAGTGCACATTAACTGAAATAAAACTTTTAGAGGTCAATATAAATTGTATTTGTTGTCTACATGTAAACGGTAATAACGCCAGAACAAAGTTCCCCTGCTCCTTGAAAAGGCTGATCCGTTATGTTAATCTATTTGGATGTTCAACATGAAGGGCAGGCAACAGGTGAGGAGCCTTTATCTGTGTGTCTGTGGCCCTGCAAATAGAGACCGGAGCGAAACACACACAGTAGTCGACAGTAGCTGACACTGGCTATCAAACAACCAGCCCAGAGAAGATGTCTGCCAAGGAAACAGCCTCTGGTGAGAAACAAAGAATGAAGGAAAAGAGGGAGAATAGAGCGATAGCGAGGGAAGATGACAGAATGACACACAGGGGACAGACATGTTTGTTTTTGTGTGTGAGCCCGCCTGTGTGTGTGTGTGTGTGTGTGTGTGTAGTGAACACGCTACTGTGTGTACGCTCTCTGTCTCTTCCTCTTGCTCCGTCATAGCCGCCTCAGTGGCGACTGAGGCGGCGGAGCCCCACGGGGGTCAGCCATGTAAGGAACATAAAAGGCCAATTTAATTTAGCACGTCCGCGGCTACAAAGTATTTTAATTCCGACAGCTGTGACTGAGGAGTTAATATTTGACTTGTCAGAAGTGGGGCCGGGGCCAGTGAATCATTGTAATTCTCATTAAGAGGCTCTCCCCCAGCAGCACCCTAATGCAGAATAATGAAAGTCAAGACAGAGTGAGCTTCTAATGCCAGTTGAGGCCTATCTTTTAATATTCCCCTCTTGATGGATTAGGGAAGCGGGAAATTCATCTTGGATCATAGGGCCTAATTTAATAAGGGATCATTCCAGGAGTATTGCATTTTATAATAATGTCATTTAAAGTGTCGACTTCCATTTTTACTGTCCCATATGTATGCTTATATAATGGTGCCGGAGGGATATGTTTTTACAGTGCTCCGATCTCTTCTGTGTCCACACACCCCCTCCAGACCACAGTACACTGTCTCTCTGGTGTCTGCAGGCTCTCAACTCAGGTTTTAATTTCATATTTTGGTCACAGAGCCAATTGAGCGAGCGGCTCTGAGAGGTTCAGTCACTCCAGCATGTTGCTGTTTCCCCCAAATTATTTCTAATAGTATTTAGAGGAAATCACTGTGATATGAGTGTTGGGATTGTAAATATCACCCAAAGGAAATTTTATAAAGATACATTACATTTGCTCCATCACAATCTTCTAAAACCTCTCTCAGAGAGGCAGTGCTATATTTATCCAGCCCACTCACAAAAGGGAAAAAAAAAGGCTTTTAGGCAATAAAGTAAACAAACGTGACTAATATGAAGAAGTGTTGACGTTAGCAGCAGCGCAGTGCTCACAATTACACCTCGTAAAGGATGGTACTGAAAACGCTTATGTGAATGTATTCATGTTTTTATGAACATGCAAGGCTCAGCAGAAAAACAATCTCAATATAATCTCTGTCGTTTAGAATTTTCAATTTTGCAGATAAAACATGTTAAACAAGTCTCAAACCAAGTTACCACAAAAAAAAGATTATTGTAATGCTTTTATTAGCAGTGGTGCAGGTCTGTATGTATATACGGTGCTCTGCAGGCCCAGAACTTCATATCGCGTCGGTTCTTCCATGTAACCTGTCAGCACACATAGAACAATAAAGTGTCATATTGTGTATTTTATCAGCGAGCCAGACTTTGGCATCTTTAAAACTCACTGATAAACATCATACATTTTGTTTGTTGAGTCCGTCACAAAAAAAGTGTAGAAATTAATATATGCCTTTTTTCGGGACGTTATGTGACAGACTTTCTGTGGCCAGAGCCAAGAAATATTCAACTAATTGTGGCTTCACCCTTTGATTCTTGTACATAATAATGTGAATAAGTGTTCATAAATATTGAGCTTTGGAAGTCCTAGTATGGATTTTATTACCTTTGGAGAGAGCCATGCTAGCTGTTTCCAGTCTTCTGCTAAGCTAAGCAACTTTTGGAAATATAATATATTTATCGTTCAGACATGGAAGCGGTACCGATCTTCTTATCTAACTCTCTGCCAGAAAGCATATAAGAGTCTTTCACTAAATGAATTAACATTTCCTTGAGTATTTCTGTTCTTCAACCAATGAAATAATGTGAAATGGTGGATTCATAGTGGATTGTTGATTCATCTAACAATATAGTGCAACATAATACAACGATACCACAAACTTGTGTCTCAAAAAGTAAGTCATCTTTAAGTCCGTTTCTTGAGTATTTATGAGCAGATGTATTGCTGTTACATTGGTTATAGTGGGAAACACAATTGCAGGGCAGAAAACCCGGCTGTGGACCTTTTTGAGTCATGGGTTTCGGGAGTTGTTGTCCTCAGCCTTGCAGGTCCATGAGTCATTACAGTTCAAGCTCACGATTTGCTGGCATGTGGTTAACTCAAACCAGCTCCTGTCCTCGGCGTCTCTTAGGTGGTCCCACAAGAGCACTTCCAGCACACAGTGTGTTACATGTGACCCTTTAAAAGGGTCCCTGTCATCATTAAGATAAGAGGCGGTCTCTCAGACATGCTTTAGCTCAACAAAGTGCTGCCTCTTTGGCACACTCATGTCTTTTGCACCTCGGTCTACTTTCTCCAACATACTCTTCTCTCTATCTGTTCTGCCCGTATCGCTGCCCTTGTCCTCTTAACTCTGCCGTCTCTCTCTGTGGGACTTTCTTTACATCCGCCCCTGCACATTCCTCGCTCTTTAGTCCAGCGAAGTCCAAATTCAATGTCAGACTGGAGTTTTCCAATGAGGATTCAGGTCACAATTTCAAATCTAGTTCATGAATATCGCTGCCGGTTGGGAGATATGGTTGTTTTCGATCAGCTCGCTTCCTTCCCCTCTATAACACACCCGCTTATCTGCCACAGAAAGTGTCAGCTATTTTAGGACGCATGCGGTATTCCTTCTCTATACGTGTGACACTTCCTTGAATTTTTCTTACATTGCAAAAACAAAAAGGGAGGAAAAGTTTTGCTCCCTGCACGCACACTGCAATCCAGTGTTCAACTTTCTAAAGATTCACTTTTGTAGAAGCAAAACTGTTTCCCATTCTTCCCACTGGACGCTTTGCAAGTCCTAGTCAAGTAAACACTGTGTCGCATAACATTTTGTGTAATACCAACAAATACACTGACAAATTCTAACAGCCACTTACTTTCTTTGTTTAGTTGATGTCTAGAGGATAAAGACTCTGAAAAACAAGAGTGTGATAAACTCAAAGAGACAGGGAGAGGCTGTCACACACTGAGAAGTAGCGATATCACAGGAGGGAGGGAGGGAGGGAGTCGGGGGGGAGGGAGGGAGTGGGGGAGGGAGGGAGTGTGAGTGAGGGCCAAGTTGCGAGATCTATTTTTACATCCCATTTCAGAATGAGATAGTGTCCTTCTCTCACACCTCCCGCTGTGGAGGAAGCTAATGCAGGCCTATTTAATTAGACGTTGGCAGATTGTTGAGCCAACACTGTAATCCAATAGAACGTCACACCACTATGGGGTCCTGCCTCCTCCGATGCCTCCTTGGCCCCATAATGCAGCCCAGTCAGCTCTTCACATTTTGTCTGCCCTTCTCTCAGCTTGTGACATCAATTTACATTAGCCTGCATTGAAACAAGATGCATTCTTCCCACCAGTGACTCACCCAAACACACACACACACACAGCCCACTCAACCTGCTCCTTCCAGTTGAACTTGACATGGTCCCCCACCATTATACATTACCTTTCATGCTCATCGTATTAGCCTATAATAAGGCATGTGTACATGTGTGCGTGCTTGTGTGTGCTTCTCGTATGCATTTATCTTCCATCCTGGGGACAGCGACTTACATGCACTTGCCTGAGGAGTAAATTACCATAGCAATACAGCTGTCAATACTGCTGTATCAGTGAAGGGACACAAGTGGCAGGATCAATGAAAACATCTGAATAAGATGCCCTGGATGACTTTCCTGCTTTAAAATTCTATTACTGCTCGAGCGCTTGACCTCTTACTCTCATATTCTGCTGCCCCAAAGACTTATTAATATACAGCAGGGTACTCAGGTAAACTTTAATGTTCACAGGTGATGCTTTAACAATGAATTAAAGGACTCAGTAAGGGATTTTTAATCACATAAGCATTCATTCAAACACCCGATAGAACTCAGTAGTGGAATGTAACTAAGTATATTTAGACAAAAAATACTTTACTTCAGCAGCTCCATTTGATGCTACTTTGTACTTCTGTTACTGCTCAATATTTTACGTGCAATGAGCTGATATGATGCATTGATTAAGATACCCAACAATATAACATAGTTAAAATGTGCTCCACCTCGACCAGCAGTAGGATGCTCCTTACACATTATATAATAATGGAATAACAATGCATTGGTTATTATCATGCATTATGAGTGTTTTAATTTTAGGACATTTGCTAATAATACATTCATACTTTATGAATACATTCATACAAGAGATCCGCACCTCTGAGTCCCTCACCGTCTTCCAGTCCCGCCTCAAGACCCATCTCTTCACCTCTGCCTATCAGTAGCCCCCTATTGACTGTATCATGTTCTGCTTTGTCCTGTTTTCTTTTGCTTTGTTTTGTTTTGTCTTGTATCGTCCAGTTTTGCTTTACCTTCTAATCTTGCTCCCTGTAAAGCGACTTTGAGTCCATGAAAAGCGCTATATAAATTCAATTTATTATTATTATTATTATTATTATTATTATTATACTTTTACAAAAGTGACAGTTTGGGATGCAGGTAGAGTCATTTGTGATTGTAGTAAATTACTACTTTAAAAAATAATATGTAAACACAAATCATTAACTAGACAACATCATGATATTTATGTCACATTTTCAGTTCCATTGGCTGCTTCCCATAATAAACTTTTCTCTGCTGAGAAAGTTTATTATGTTCAGGGCCATTTCATATAATATAATGTAACATGTTGTTAATGTTTACAGATTCCTATAGGTGACATTCACATACACAATCAAAATGCATTTTTCATGAAGTTATAATGTGTGTGAATGCAACTATCGAATGATAAAGTATAAGTAGATTGCAGCCGGCATATCCATCATAGAGTTGTATGTTTTCTAACATCAGTAAGATGTATTGATTTTTGTACTGCACATACTCAGATTTATGGCTATGTGAAAACAACTAAGGGCTTTATGAGTATAACATTTACAGTACGCAGGTGATTGATGCTTATACTGAAAACCAGGGGCTATTTTCCATCACATCTAAACTTTGCCTTGACCACACTCGTCTGTCACCAGTTCGGAGAGCATTCGAAAGCGGTCGACAGATATATAAATGGTCATAAATGCTTCCCTGGACAGAATGTTGAAAAAGCATTTAACGCCCGAATGGATGATCCTGGACCTCCCCGGATTCAGCCACATTAAAAAGACACTTGAGCATCCTGATATAAATATTGGGTGATTTGTCGGCTTTTTTGTCCTATCGTGACATTTTAAAATGACATTTTGTAAACTTCAGACAGCGTGAATACAATCAATATGAGATGAGTTAGGCATGTGTTTCCAAGAGGCTTTTTGTAATTTAAGAGTCTGTGTACAAACATCTGATGATTGAAAAACAAGTACTCGATTATACTCACACACAGATGATTGGATCTTACTAGCTTGTAAATACAGAGCGGCATCGGCCAAATGTTTAACATTTACTGTGTGCCCCTCGTCTCTCTCTCCCTCTGCATTTCATTCTTCCCCTTCTTCTTTGAGATCTCAATTCACAAATGCACATAACCTCACACCACATTGTGTCCACAATGCACTAAATGTCCTCTTTTTTTTTCAGTGGAAACAATGAAATCCCCTCAGAGCTCCTAATGCTCGCGGGTCTCAACACATACACCCTTGTTATGTCTTCTTCCCAGAGCAGGGAGTTATACATTATGGTATCTCCCTAATCTGCAAACCAGCTGCAACTGGAAATGAATTAATAACAAATAAAATGCACCCAGCACATAAAAATGTGTAGATTGCCCTGGGGCACCTAAACAGGAAACGGTGAAACAATTAGACTTCTTGTTTTGTTCTGACCTCTGTTTTGTTTTGTTCTACTTAGCTGCTGAATAGAAGGAGCTGGAGATAGAGACTGTTGTTTTTCTCTGTCTGTAATCACCACGGTTAAGCCTCCCTGGTCATAGCAGGGGTCAAATCTGTGTGAACACCCACTTTTCATCCTACAGTGAAATTAAATACAGTGTTACAGTCGAGCTCTATGAATGCTTTAATTCTCCGCTGACTGCAACCCACACCAAGTGCTGCGGTTAGCCACCCAGGCCTATACGGTGCACGCATGTGATAACAGGCAGCGATATGGCGTCCTAATTGCTGGCCTGAGTGCTATTGGAGGGAGTTTTCAGCAGGTTTCTTCTTCACTTTCGCTCCATTTGATGTCTTTGAAGTTGCTCCTTTATCTGCTGTTGCTCCTGATGGCTGTTGTCTTTGGTGCGGTGCGGTGTGCGCCCCGCTCTTTGAGCACTCCTAACATGTAACAAAGGCAAGCCCTTAGAGAGAGAAGAAGAGAAAGGGAGCTTTCTCACATATACTTTCTCACATACACGCAAAAACAAGTGTGGATACGAACAGTGTATACAATCACATTTAGCCACAGCCCTTCAAATGCAGAAAAAGTTTCTCGGCTGTCAGTAAAAACTGCTCTGTGTGATTGTTTAAACGTGCCCTAATTTGATAAAGGGCCAAGTGCGGGAAATGAGAGAGTGTATTTGTCTCCAGGGTTGTAGTGGGGTAAATATAGCAACAAGACAGCACTAGTTGATATGAAGGATTCCATGGTGTGGAGTGCTGTTGTGGGGCTATGATGATCTCTCTGTGTGTGTGTGTGTGTGTGTGTGTGTGTGTGTGTGTGTGTGTGTGTGTGTGTGTGTGTGTGTGTGTGTGTGTGTGTGTGTGTGTTTTCAGCATTTGGATTTATACATGTCCAGTGTTGTTTCCATTCATTTGATGAACTTGAATAGAATTGGCTCACTCTCCACTCCTCCAACATGGTGTACAATAATCCATTACAACAGAGAGAGAGAGAGAGAGAGAGAGAGTTTGAGTTGAGGAAGGAGGGAGAGACCAGAGGAAAGCATGGAGCGGGGCGAGAGGGAAAGACAGCGAGAAGAAGCCAGAGCGAGAGAGCCAGCATGGTCGGCTCCCGGCTGGCTGCGTGGGGGTGTGTGTCTTAAGAGTGTGTTGAGAGGAGAGTGAGAGCGCTGGTCGTCTCCATGTCTAATCAGGAGAACACTTGTGTGTCCCCGTCTCGTTGTCTCCTGGGCCCCTCAGGGCGGAGGCCCGCCGCTCCACCACTACACCTCAGGACAAGCTGATAGCTGCCGGTCCAAGCCGCAAAGGGCAGGATTCGACTTTAGATTTGAATCACGAAGATATTTAACAGGAGGGAAATGTAAAACCAGAAAAAAAAATTTAAGTCTGTTGTGTAAATGCAAAACTTGAGACAGTAAATGGACTCTGTTTGAGGTGAGTCCTTCAGGTGACACTAAGTATTACGGGACTTTTTATTATGCCTTCATAAAATCACTGGTGTTTTCATTATTTCACCACGCAGGAATGTCCTTGTGGTGTACTCAATAATGAGTAGTGACGCTTGTAGTTTATGGCATTTTAGTCAATCTCACACTTCTATAATGATAGTGTGTGAGATTAAAAAAATAATTCCTCAATCAAATCATCATTTTTTTTTATTCCAGTGGAGGATTTGTCATGTCTTGAAACAAAATGAGATGCCTCAGACCCAACTGTTCTCTATGAGACGACTGAATTATAATGTCTGAACAATGTAATTAATGTGACATAACCACTCTGAGGAACTTGACCTCATTCTCCGGTCCAAGTAAAAACACACAGCCGGTCACACACCACTCCAGTCACAGAACAGGCGCGCCCCCGACCCCGGTGTTTCTGTTCCTTCGTCGGGGAGCAGTGCACGCTCCCGGCTCAGCAGTTTCCCAGTTCCGTCTCCTCCATTACTGGCGAGGCTCTGAATCAATAATTCAATAGTTTTGGCGTCTGAATCCTGCCCCAAACGGCGAGATACACAAACACTCCAGACTCTAGTGCAGACTCTGTGAGATCAGTATTAATTAATAGCTAAAGACATTGTGTTTTGTGTGGAAATATCGGAAGGGGTAATGCGATCCGGATTCCTATAATTATAGGATCCCGTGTCAGGTGTTTATTAAATGTTCAATAAGAGGCGGTTAAGATGTCAGGAAATGAATCAGGCAAATTTGTAAGTCAAGTGAGGCAGGCGTTAGTAAATGATTTTTACAAAGGCCTTGGCTTTGTTTGACTTTGTGAGCTGCCTGTATATTGTTATGCATAATGCCAAACTTTAGGTCATGACACGTAAACCGGCAAGATGTTAATTCTGCAGGAGGCAGATTCAAGACGCATTTTAGGGATTCACGACTAGGTTTATATCGAGATCGAACATCTTTTATTGTAAAAGATAAAGTTACGAATATATATATATATATATATATATATATATATATATATATATATATATGATACCAGAACTGCGG
The DNA here is from genome assembly GCA_023566465.1 of Cottus gobio. Taxonomy (NCBI): domain Eukaryota; kingdom Metazoa; phylum Chordata; class Actinopteri; order Perciformes; family Cottidae; genus Cottus; species Cottus gobio. Next base: position 16,143,193 of record CM042220.1, read on the forward strand.
GTATAAATACATTTAAATGGATCTTTGTTTCATAATTAATATGCTGTTGTGGCTAGTTTATCTAGGCTAATTATTAAATTTTATTAAAATACGTTATGTACATTTAAAACTTTATCTTTGAGCCATTAAACGGCCCCTTTCTCTTCATCCTTTATCTGCTAGTTTTTCTAGCTTGTACTGGAAATTGCCAGTCCTCCTCTCCAAACGCTCCATAACCAAATTATGAATAATGCATCGGTTTGGCATGGGAGCAGCAACAGACAGCCATGTCCTGCCTAAACGGGCTTGTCACAACTGTGACGTTATCAAAAGACCTATAGCTACAGGCATGAATTATTAAAGAATTATTGCCTTCAAAGGTTTAACGGAAGCAATAATAATAATAACAATAGAAATAATTTGGCCAAAGGCCAATTACGAATATAAAAATAATGTCAACTCATTAAAGAAACTTTAGTTAATTTATTATAGCAACGAAAAACATTTTTGTTTCGGTGGATTCACGTTTCACATGTGATGGAAAAAGTAAAACAATTTCATGAGTATTCTCTTTTTTTTAAGAAACCCGTGCCTCAGGTAAGTTCACTTTCACTGTTATAAAAACATCAAAATTACATACAGAAAGCACATGATTTTTTAATACACGGAAATAAAGTAAAATACAAAATGAACAAATTCCTCACAAGGCATAACGCCACTAAATAATAAAAATAATGCATGTTTCTTGTGTATAAACATATTTTACACGTGCCCGTACCGGTTCGCATACAGCTCTCGTGTTACTGTCATTTATTCTTGTGTTCACTGTGTTAAAGATGACATATTTACCACATGGACACTATAGATCTGGATATCCTGACCAAAAAGTTCAGCATAGCCTATGACACATATATTATAATCTCACATTTCTGGCGCGTCGCCTATAGTTTCACCTTTACCAGAGGAGGTCCCAACAAGGTCAAATACAGGCCAAACATTCAAGTGAGAGTTGCCCTTCCTCAGGGAGGGGAGGGAGGGAGAAAGAAAGGGGGAGAGATGGCTCACATCACGTCATCCGTGAAGGCAAACTCATGCAAACACTGCTTGGGCATTTTTGAACATCGGACAAGAAACAGACGAGAGGGAAAAACACTTCGAATATTGTCTTTTTTTTCTTCTCTGTTTCGTCAAAGAATTCCCGCTCTGTCCTTTTACAGAGAAAGTGTTTCATAACGAGGCCAGCCTCTATATAGGATCAAAATGAAACGATAATAATATAATATTAAATCAGAACAACTGCAGAATGGTTCGCCTTGTTTGACAAAGTATCGACCGTCCCAGCTGCATCGTCCTCCTCCTCAGGGAGTCCCGCCCTCCTCGGCCACGTGTCTGCAGAGCGGGACCCTGCGTAGCCTCGCTATCCATCCCATCCGTCCAAAAATCACATCTGTGTAGGCTATCACGTCACAGTCTCTCTTTTTTTCCATTGTCTCATAAATAACATTTGTTTGAATATTTATACTCGTCGTCCTTCATTTATAAAAGAAAACATAAATATCGTCCTTGGATAATTTCTTCTCACTTTGTTCTTTTTCCTCACTTTGAAAGCGTTCAAGTTCAGCGTGTCTCAGTCGCGAGGACGTGGAAGGTAGCGCGTGTGCGCCTCGTGTCCCCCAGTCCACCTGGCGTCACAGTCCCAGCGCGGCCGTGTGCTTTTTGGCCTTCAGTCTCAGGTCGGCGATGCTGGAGTTCTTGCTGGTGTTCTTGGCGGCGGCGGCGGCGGCCACAACGGAGGCGGCGGAGGCGGACTCGGCCGCGAGCGTCGCCAGAGGCAGTCCGAACGGCGGCGCGGGGAACATCATGTAGGGTGCGTGCGCAGCCAGGTGAGAGTGCAGGTGGTGCTGCGCGTGGGCCACGGCGCTGTCCAGCTGCAGTTGCGCCTGCACCTGAAAGGAGAAGGGCGGCACGTTGCAATGACTATCCTATGGGACGGGACGCACGGGTGGGGAGAGAAGGGGGGAGAACATGCGTTAACTTTGCAGTGGTTTGTCGGAAAGGGTCATTTCACGATATGTCATGTTGTAGAAGTGGTTCAACTGGTAGCTGCACACCAATGTGTGCCAGCAGTCAGCTTTTCTACTGACGTCATTGAGCAATATCACTGGATGGCATATAGTTATATGGATATTATTGACTGCTGCGGCTCTTGTGAATCAAAGGTCAAATGTGAGTTTTCATTTGGACATCAATAGCATGAAATCTAATCTCAAGTCGTTGCCTTTGGGAATCTTGGGCTTTTGCCGACAGGATACTAAACCCATAAAAGACCAGCGGGGCTCAAAGTGAGGACTGGACTTCACTCAAATGCAATGCAGTATACAATGTGTTCATATTTTTATATTATCAGACTCACCACAACCCGATGGACAGTTATCAAAAAGAAAACCAATCAACCTTGGACATTGGGCTATATACTTTAGTGTGAGGTAGGAAAACATTGAGAAACTCCTGGCCTCTGAAGTACTAATATGTTTGCCTGCTGCAGTAAAGCAGGCCTATAAATGAGCCGTAAAACAATAGAGGGGATTTTCCAATTAGGTTGTACAGGCGGCGCTGTGTTGGCTCAGTGCTTTTGCCGGTGTGGTAATAAGAGCTTAGTTACCCCCTACATTGGTACTGGAGTCTCTGCATAGCACTTGGGCAGAGCCTGTGCCAAGACAGCAGTCCGGGGATTGGTCTGATTTTAAGACTAGACGCTTCAAAGTAACTTGCCTGTTGGAATGGCATCCGTAAAGCCCCCACGTTGACATACGGCGCAACACGACAAGCTTCAAACTGATTCGCTGCTCCAATCAGCACTCCTGCGAAAGCACAGATGATGAGGATGATATTAAAAAAAACACAAAGAAATAAACTGCACTGAATAACGAGCAGTGAGCTGATTGTCGGGGAAAACTTAAATAACGTCCAAGATGAACATGCAGTCACTAAAGAAATCACAGTGCTTTTGATGGCTTAATTAATTGGAAATGGAACCACGTCCCAAATAGTAACAGTGCGTAAAGATGAGAGATGCCGCATGCATTTGAGCGTGCGGTTGCCTTGTAATAGAATAGACCTAGAATATAATAGAATATAATAAAAATATATTTTTTGTTTCATGTGGGAGCATGCAGGATAAAAGCTTACCTTTATGTAACTGGTTCTCCTGCTTTCTGCATTTGGCTCTTCTATTCTGGAACCAAACCTGCAGGGACAGAAATTAATTAGAGACCTACTGATTGGCAGCTGCTTGTGAGGCCGTGTGTAATTCCTCTCAAAGTAACAACAACCGCAGAAAAACAATATCCCCACGGAGCACTAAATATTAATGGCACTGCTTAACCCCAGATTTGAATTATTACATTTAGTCTACAACAAGGGAGAGTGGGGGGTTGGAGTAGAGAGGGGGAAAGTAAATCTGCGAAAAGAGGGACATTAAAACCTTATTGGGAGAATAGAAACACGCTTGTTGGAAATGTGCAGGACCATTTGACTATAATAAATAACCTTGTCAGCGTTGGTTTCATCTTTCTATGGATTAGTGTCCCCGAAGAGTTGAATGGACTCTCAGATATCGAATAGCAGCAATGCTATTACGGTTTTGGACATCAGAGCAAGGCGATCTGAGAGCATCTCCCTCTTTCTCTTTATATCTCCCTCTCATTAAATGACCGCTGAAATTAATTACCCTTATCTGCAGAAAATCCATGTCAGTGAAACGCTTAAATGCCTCACAGTTTTGTCTAATCACCGCCATAACACACACACACACACACACACACACGCACGCACACGCACACACAAACACACACACACACACACACACACACACACACACACACACACACACACACACACAAAGAAAAGACTTCAAAGACTGCTCACTTTTCTTTTTCCTTCTGTTGAAATCGACAAGCTTCAATTTCAGAGAACCGCTTTGGAACACAGATTTAACGATTTATTTCTATGATAATCTGTTTTGAATGTCCCAGACAAAGCTCGGGCTAAATTAGCCCACAATACAACATGTCAATCTACAATCTCCCTTACATTAGGTCCATATACGCACAAGCATGATTGAAATATCATATTGATCTAGCTGTCAACTGCTTCATTTATTGACCACGTGTATGTCAATCGGAAGTCCTTTTGTGCTCGCTTCAGCTATAATTTATAGCAATGATAAAAGCAAATGCTCTGCTATTATCGATTTAGGCAGATATGTTTTGAAAATCAAAAATAGATGCTTAGCCTGTGAAAGCAACTGGTAAAACGATATAATACTCTCACGGAGAGAAAGAGGGGGAGCGCTGCTCTTGATTTGGGTAGAAAATAATACATAATGTATGCAAATCCCCGAGCTGGGCTCCTTGTTGGGGATACAATACGCCTTATTGGTGAGATTCCAGTTCAGGCCGGGAGAGCCCTGCGAAAAGCTGGCTTTAACTTTTTTTTTTTTTTTTAGGGTGGGGGTGAAGGGTGAGTTTGGGATGGGGGTCTTTTTTTGGGCTGGTTTTATGATGTCTTTTTTTCCGCTTCGACCGTCATATTCAATATGGAGACACATGCTCAGTCCTCCCCTGAGCCGGAGCTATACGGGATAAAAGAGGCTGGAATAAGATATTATAGAGTCCTGATAAATCAGATGAGAGCAGTTGTCTATATGTTCATTGTCCCCCTGCTCCCGTTACACAAGGCATATCTGAGCCCCCCACCCCCCCTCCCCTTACTGGGTTTCTGCGCAGATGGTCTGTCCCCATGAAAAACGACAGCATCCCTGACAAACTGGGCCTTGGTAACATACACCCAGAAACGGACGGCAAATATTTGTAGGCGTATTTGTTTCGGTGGATTAGGACATAAAGATTAAAACGACTCTCGTGATACAAACAAAGGCATAATTGGGATAAATAACACAAATTAAATCATCAAAACAAGCGGAGAGACAAGTAATCTAATCAGAAAGGTATATGACAAAATAACGTTTTGAAATCTTTTTCAATTACTTATAAGCTACAACCTCTGAACTGTTTTGTTGAATCCAGGCCTCTATAATAAGTGTTTGTCTGTGCACGTTTAGGCTCCCTTCTACATTTAAACCTCCACAGAAAAAAATAGTATCAGAGTTTTGCGTTATATCCATCTTATTATAATAAGATAGTATTACAATCCTTACTGGAAAAAGACAGAACATGGAAAAAACATGGTTGCACTTCTAATTATTTGAATTTCTATTATCATTATTTTATTATTATTATTAGTCTGCCTGAGTTAACATGTGGGTTATCTTTCTTGTTCGTGTAGCCCATACACGTACACTGTCACAGTAATATCATTATTCATTTTTAATTATTTGTCCTCTTTTTTTTATAATTTACTAAAGTATAATGGTCCTGTATTCGTGAAACAGTGTCTAACCAAATAAGACATTGATGCTGCCTCAATATTAATATTCATTATATTGGTCTCGGGCTCTTCCTACCTGCACTCGGGCCTCCGACAGTCCCAGTCGCTGGCTCAGCTCCTCCCGCATGAAGGCGTCCGGGTAGTGCGTCTCGTCGAAGAGCCGCTCCAGCTCGTTGAGCTGCTCTAGCGTGAAGTTAGTCCGACTTCTCCTCTGTTTGATTTTAGTCTGTGCCTCGTCCTCTAAAGGCTTCGAGTCCTCCTTCCTCTCCTTCACGTCCGTGTGGCCTGTTCAGTGCAGACGGAGAAGAGAGCGAGACATCAACATCATGAGGCTGAACTGTGACCTCCAATCCCTGGTCATTTTTGGCCTTCATCGTCACATATTTCCGAATTATTTGTAATTTGCCTTTACTCCAGGAACATGAGCGGAAAGCCGCATAAAACAAATACAATGAGCCAAATTAACGGATGTGCAACTAAAGGCATATATCTGAAATAAAATGACGTGCACCACATACATGATTATCTTCACCAATTGAAATAACATCTCGATGATGAGGAAGAAAGAGAGACATGCCCTCTCAGCCCTCAAATATCACAGAGCTATCAGACCTCGGATGTTTTGTAGAGCTACATAAAGCTCTTTAATTATTAACTGCTTATAAATATGCAACGCTGTGCCCACTGTTGGATGTCTGATACATGCTTGTCGCAGTTCCGCTTTTAACCACGCTGCCCATGACGAACAGATGTCTTTTTTTTTTACAAGCCACCCTAATCTAAGATATCTTGTCCTGTGTGTTGTCATATTTTGTCCGGGTTTCATAAAACACAGCGAACAGATGCTTCAGTTTCAATTTTAATTTAAAATGTAAACATATACATTTTTTTAAAAACAATTGGAACTGATCGGTACGGAAGAATTAAACATAAAAGCAATATTTTATATTGAATCCAATCATTAAAGTATGATTTTATGCTGCATGTTTTTAATCGCAATTTTTGATTGGCTTTTTTTTCGTTATGGCTCTTTTTTTCGAAAAAACACTGAATTATTGAGGACAACCACGAAAAACTATTCTTCCACCTTAAGTCTATGGGATGTTTTTATTTATTTAAATGTTTTGAATATGAGATTATCAGGTTCTTATTAAAGCCACAGTTGACCTGCTTTCATACCTGAAAATAGACGTCTATGTGCACTGGGTGACTCCAGAAATGACAGGACTTGATTGCCACCTATCATGTGCAGTGATGTCTTTATGTCAGGTCTTTGATGCGCCTTCTTTTAGTTGAAACATTAATATAAATCATATATTAAGCTCTCTGAGGTAACTGACAATCAATGACGCTTATGCAATACATTATTATAACGTAAATTGGTAGGCTGAAGTACAGCGTTTTTTTTTTAACTTAAGGCAAATCAAGGACCAGAATATCATCTTTTTACTTTCATAAAAGTGTGATATAAAAACTAAATTTGATTTAAGCCCTTTCATATTATGATATAATGGTTATAGTTTGCCACATATGCCTTGTTGATTATAGTTCTGGGGTAAGCCTTAGAATAAACAATATATATATACAATGTATTAAACAATGTATACAAACTTTTTGAAACTGTACCACAGCAAGACAATAATAAGCTGCGATCACCTGATAAAGCTGGGAGTTGTTATGAGCAATAAAGGTTATAAGGTCTATAAGGGGGGTTTCGACGGTGCATATGGCAAAACAATAACGAAACATATGAGTACACTTTCAGAAAGCTCCGATGCACCAGATCTCGATCATCCTCTAACTTACATTGCCTATTGGGAAAAAAATCTGCGGTAGCTTTGCTTATATCCTAAACTAAAAAGAAGATGTTTTAACAGCATTTCGCAAATAAAAAGACGTGGTTATGACCATGAATGACTTGCCAAATGCTCGTCTATAAGTCCTCTCTTCCTGTCGATACAGACTGCAGCATACACACAGCAGCGCACAACATTGCAGTCCTACCGTCTATGAGTTTGGGGCTCCCGGCATCCCTGATTCTCTCCGGGCCAAGCATGTCCGTTTCCCTGCCCGGCGAGAGCGCACCGTTCCGGGTGACGGCTGCAGCCTCCTCCCGGCTCCCGGGCTCCCCGGTTAAAGACTCCCTGCTTCCCGCTCGCGTCGACCCGGTCTCCAACACCTCCCTGTAGGTTATCACTTCCTTCTTCTCCTTCACTTTCTGATCGAAAGACTTAGACACGAAAGCGGTGAGCTCTTCCATCACTACCTTCTCTCCTCTTAAAAAAAAAAAAATCACCACACACACTCACTCACACTCACTCTCTCACTCACACGCTCTCTCTCTCTTTGCTCCACGACAGCTTAAGACATCAATAGTGTGGCTCGTTTTAAAGTCGACCCCTTGAAAACGATAGCCTGCGAAAGGATGCTGCCAACTCTGGAAGAAAATGTAAAAAATATTAAGAATATATCTTCTCAGCCAATTCCTCCCTCCTTTGGTAGCGGAGTTGGGAACCTGCTGGTGATCCTCTATTGAAGTCACAGTATTTATACTTTGCGGCGCCTTGCCCCCTTGATCCGTGCAAATTACCTCCCCTCAGGATGCCGGGATGAGCCCCCCTTCCCCTTCACTGATATGGGAGAGAGAGGAGAGAGGAGTTAAAAAAAACACACACACATTAGCAGCACCGTTACTATTGGCCATTAATCCGAGATTGACAAGAAGGACTAATTAATTTAATTAAGCGCTCATTCGCTGCTATTGTCCTGAGTTAGTTTTTAAACACCCGTGAGATGGTCATGGATCGCTCTCTCTCTCTCTCTCTCTCTCTCTCTCTCTCCCTCTCTCTCCCTCTCTCTCCCTCTCTCTCCTCTCTCTCTCCTCTCTCTCTCTCTGCAGGGGTGTGGCTTAGAAATCTGAAAATGACAAGAGAGAGGGAAGCACATGGGTGAGGAGTCCTTCCTCAGTATATCTCTGTGATCTGGGGGGGGGAAATAAGTCACAACGATGACACGGAGAGGAAAGGGGTAAACAAAAAAGAAAGAAAAAAGCGGACCGGCTGGGATGCCAAGAGGAGCAGCAACGACTCAATACAAGGAGCTTTTACAGGAAGCTCAAGTGATCATATGGCTAAAACCCCCAGTCGTATACAGTTGGCTTCAGGCCTGATACATTTATGTTTTTTGATGTGTTTATATGTCATTTTCATTTGAAAAAAAATTCGCTGCAAAAATGAATAAATATAAAATACAGGTTTTCTATAAAGTCAGAAAATGTTCATTTATAAATGTACTTTGAGGACAAATTTGATATTCTAACAATAATGATAAACGACATAATAACCATAAATACAGTATAATTATTATTATCAATATTATCCTGAATAATGTAAATGGACATGCTCGACACTAGTCTATTATATGTATAAGCCTGCCATGAAAGTTTGGGACCCTGTGAGACAAATAATTTAATGTTTCACGGTATTTGCAGCGTTGCTTTATGTTTCTAATCAGCAATTATGTATTTTAAATTGTCGTCATTAGTGAGACTATATCGCTTAATATTCATTCTCAGTGGACTTTTTAAGCCATTAGGATGTTAAATAGCAGCTAAACGTTTAATTATAATGCCTCTCGCGATGCGTTGCCACTGGGCTTACTAATTAACGTTTTCAACTCGCCTTTCCCGCTGAAATGATTGCCTATATTTGCAAAAATAAATAAACAATGGTTGAGTTGCGGTGAAAGTAAAGCCGCGGAGAGAGCAATTAAGTGAGAAGAGGAGGAAACATAGAGACAGAGAAAATACAGCGGGATTTTGTAAACGTCGGGGTGAATTTGATGCATACACGTGTTTATTGATGATCTACAGTTCCATTTCTACACTATAGCTCCAACAATTTCCCTAATTAAATATTAACGATGTTTCAGCTCGAACCTCAGGCATTAATTATTATTATTTCTCCTGCATCTAAAAGCAGGATGGTTTCCTAATCGCCCTGATAAGCAGCCACTTGAATCTATTTGCATTGGAAACCCTATCAGCCATATGCATATTATTGATTCATTCACTCATTCATGTTGCCAGTGAAGCAGTGGTCGTTTCACCTTTAGTCCCGATATGTGTTTTTTAATTATTTGAGTTTCATGAAGTAATTAATTATTATACTGTGCTGCAAATTGGCTGGATGCTCGGTTTGCCCTTTCAGCTCTCTGTGTATATATTGCTGTAAAACCTTAATATCTGAGAGGATAATTTATGGTTTGCGTGCTCAAAAATTAATATAAGTAACCCAAACTGTTGATATACACAAATGCACATTATAGTTATATTCATTTGGGATATTTTCAATTGATTAGAGACTTAAATAGAAAAAAATGGCAGACACAATTTAACGAATACGTCCAGAAGAAATGTTGCTCTAATAATTAACCTCATCTGAAGGAGTGCCAGTGTGAAAAGTGGGCATGCTGGAATAAGCCAATATCCAAAAATGTTCAAATAGCCTACTGATGTAGTCATGCAATAATGAAATAGCCTACTTTTTGCCTCACTGAATCAAGATGCACCCTTAACATCTTGCCAAAATATAATCAAGCTATATCTTAATGGACTTATATTATTATTCATTTTAACAGCATTGGTCTATAGGCTACTTAAAAAAATACTGCATCTTATGAGGCTGATTTGAGGCTTAAAGTATAATTTTGAGAAAAAAAGAGCACGTAATTGAAACCCAAGATGATCCCAGATGAGAGCGGAGCAGCCCCGCGATCGGTTGCTCTGTGCTCGATTCGTTTTTCTACATCCGATCGATGTTTTCCGACTCAACGAGTCGGGGCTCCTGAGCGGTGCATGGCTGAGTTTTGGAGCTGCACAACGATTCAAAAGGTGAGGAGCGGGATTTTCATTTCAAGGCAACTTGTCGTTTGCGTCGCTTCGTTGTTGCCCTCCACGTGACCTTTCCTGACTGCAGTGCATCGTGTCTGTGACGCGGCCTGGGGGCTTCAGTCAAAACAAGAGTTAGCATACAGCCAGACGTTAGAGGAGGTATAACAGCTAGCCTGCTAGTTAGCCTCCACAGAAAACTGGCATTTAAATCTATCTTTCATATTTGCGGCACATTGGTTGTGAACAGTGATGTTAGAGCTGTAACGGTGACCTGGGCTACATAACTGTTACCTTCCTCCGTGTAGCTGATGAGCTCAGCTGACGTTACATGTTGTAACAGTTAGCTACACAGCCACATCCACTATACATCTGGTTAAAGAAGATACATTAATACAACATTTGGTTCATAAGATGTGTAGATAAAATCTGCTACTGGCTTAGTTAAATGTTAGTGTGTTCACGTCGATTCTGTAGGTTTAGTCTGGATTCAAAATGTTGCTAAAATATGTCAGATAGCTCATCAGTAACACCACTGTTTGTGTACTGTGTGTGTGTGTGTGTGTGTGTGTGTGTGTGTGTGTGTACTCTGCGTTTACTCTCTCTCTCTGTGTGTGTGTACTTTATGTGTGTGTACTCTATGTTTACTCCGTGTGTGTGTGTGTCTGTGTCTGTGTCCGTGTGTCATGCCAGCTGAAAGTCAGCCAGCATGGGTCGGCGCTCATCTGATAGTGAGGATGACAGTCGGAGCAGGAGGAAGAAGAAACAGCGTCGCCGGTCATCCTCCTCTTCCTCTTCTTCGTCTTCATCCTCCAACAGCAAGGTGGCCAGCGGCCGGAGTCGAAAGTCTGGTCGCCGGAGCCGTTCTCGCTCCAGAGACAAGGACAAAGACAGGAGGTGAGAGGCATAACAAGGGAACGAGGACTGAGCAGGTGACTGTCTGCTGAAGTGTCCTTGGGCCAGACGGATGCTTATCTTCAGGGCTGCATTGGTGGTGATGCTGCGAGTTCCCCAGCAGCCCCCTGACTCAGATGCTCCTCTGTGTTTGCACACGTAAATTGAAAGTCAAAAACGTAGTTTTCTGGCTTATTATATAACATGTGGCTTGCTATTCATTTTACAGCTCATTGGAGGCTAAAATGTGTGTAAAGACGAAACCTCATACTTTGTAGCCACAGTCTGTACAAGTGGTGAAACTTCAGGAGTTGTATTTTTATTCAAGCGAAAACTCAACATTTTTAAATTCAATAACATTCTGGCCTACGTGACTGTTTTCAGAGGTCAAAAAGATGAGTATTGTTTTGCAAAAGCTTGAAAAACATATTTGTGAATCCATGTCGGTAAAGGGGGACAGTTGTTTTCCAACTTTCACTGTGGCATTCGTAGGAATGCTTTCCAGTATTAATGTTAGTTTGGTTCTCTGCTCAGGATAATTGAAAATTTTGTTTTTATTGTCAATAATGATTCATCTCAAACGAGGGACAGTGATGGACCCCTGTACTGCTTATAATGAATGCCTGTTAAGGACTTTGCTAAGACGACTGGCATAGTAACAGTCAAATCCTGGACCTACACTGTTTTATATTATTCCACAAAAATATATATATATATGATGGCTATTATAAAAAGTGAAACCAGTGCTTTTAACTTTTGTGGTTAAGCTAAATGTCATTTTAGTGATGAAACAAACCTGTAGGTGAGATGGCTGTTTATAAATGGCTCATTTTGTGTTTAGTCTCAGAAATAAACAATATGAGTTTCTACTCATGTTTCCACACTTTGCTATCAAGCAGACTCCAAGGAAGGAAGGGGGAGGTTCGGTCGTAATCAGACATCTTTACAAGTGGCTAGTGGCTGGACCTGGCCTCCTCCATCCATCCACAGCTGCCACTGGCTGTGTGGCTGCTCAGACAAGGCCAGTTGATGGTAATTATTTATGAGGCTTGGTCAAGGTCCATTACTGCTGATTGGAAGTCATTGCCTGTCTGTATGAGATGGAGCTGGATGGGCAAACCATGGGACCACAGTCCCTCATCTATTAGCCATACATTTTGATCAATTAACCCCGCGTGTGCGTGCGTGCGTGCGTGCGTGCGCGTGCGTGCGTGAGTGCAATTAAACTAGTTCCTAGGCTTGTATGAAAGACGACACACATTCTGTACACACATACAAACCGTGTAAAGAGACCTAACATGTGGTCAAACCGAAGACTGCTTGTGCTCTAGGTTGGTGACATCATGACCACATTATTAATCTGTGCGCATGAAGAAAGTAAGTGTGTCCATGGCTATGAGCGTGAGATACAAAGCACATCAAGGCAGGGAAAAGGTGTGTTTGAGTGAGCAAGAGACATGACTTCAACGATCCAAGATAGGTGCTGTCTTCACGGGAAAGGATTCTGTGTTAACCAGCGCTTCCTACTCCCATGTGTTTGAGCCATTATGTTTTTATTACGTTACATTTGCGCAGGCTTCTGAGAAAATATGTGAGCTCACGCCGCCTTCCAAAAACCCTCGGCGCACTACTGTGTGTTTCTTCTGTGTAATGTGTGAAGTGGTTGTACGCGGGCTGTGGAAGTTATTTCACAAGGCCCTGCTCATGGGATCCAGCCTTTGGAATACTAATGGGTCTTTCCTGTGCTGCTCTAAGTGGTACAAATCTGGTTTGATAGTTCAGCCTCTGTGTTATTTGAATTGCCTTGCTTTTACCTCTCTTCTGCTCTATCTCGCAGAGCTCCCATAGCACACTGTATGTGTTTTTTGTGTGTGCTAAAAGATTTGGGTATTTTTGGCTTTGGTGAAAGAAAAGAAGAGATTTTAAATAATTGATATTGCTCAAACTGTTTGCGCAGGAAAAGAGGGGGGTTTCTGCATTTACATTCACCCCATAAATGCCTCCTGCTACATGATATCAATAGGCACGCGGTGTGAGTGGTGTTTGGAAAATAGACGCTACACAAACTGCTGTAGCCACATTAAAGAGCAAGAGAGCACCAAAGGGCCCCTGTGGAGGAACTGCAGGGCAGCCGGCATGGCTCTGCTGCTCTCGGCCGTAACCGAGCGTGTTCACTAATGCAAAGTAGCCGTCAGCGTTGCTCGTAGCAGGTGAGGTTGTCTGGGACACTAGGACATATTTGCTCTTGAAATGAACAGCAAAACAAATTAGGAATACAGCATTCATGTATGCAGGAGAGGGAATCATTTCAGACGGTGGTGAACGAACACAGACAATAATAGAAATGGTTCTTGTCTTGGCTGCGTGGAGCCTAAGGGGCAAGTGAGGAGGGAGCTGATACTAGAAGTGTTTGATTTTGGTTTTGTAGGTTTGTTTTATCGATAGTAGCCTATGGAAAACTCCAAAATGAAGCGGGTAAGATTGCTCATAACAAATGTGTGCTCTCTGCGAATTTTGGGAAGCGCATTCTTTTTCATGAACCGCACTGAGCATTCAAAACAAGTTCATATACTTCACTGTCCGGTTTGCCAAAATCCCAAAATGATTCATAGTCCACAAGCTTGCAGTGAGTTATGTTTTGTTTAAAGGGTCCTGCCAATAGTAGAATTGAATGTGTATGTTTTTGCTCCGTGTGCTCCAGGAGAAGGAGACGGTCCAGCAGCAGCTCGTCCCACAGTTCTTCTCACAAGAGGAGGAGTCGCAGCACAGAGAGAGCCAAGGGGCGGAGCCACCGCTCACACAGGTCACGCAGCCGAGACAAGAGGTAATCACACACACACACACACACACACACACACACACACACACACACACACACACACACACACACACACACACACACACACACACACACACACACACACACACACACACACACACTCTTTATCTTCTTATTTTGTAGCTTTGGTGGTTTTTGTTGTGAACATTTCATGATTTATATTGTTTCTGAGTCTAACTACAGAACCCAAAGTATTGTAATTCTACTGACACTCGTGTTTGGATTAATCTTTAGCATCTGCAACATTGGCCTCAGAATTATATTAGTAATAGTAAAAAATAATAATAACACTTTCACATATAACACATTGAACAATATTTAATGAAAGACAATTTTATTTGTCAGCACATGTGTACGTAATGAAAGTGCTTCAAATAAGATAGACATGCATAAAGAAAATATTTCAAAGACACATCTATATTATTTTAAAGAGTAAAACTAAACAAAATGGAACATAAAAACTTAAATAAAATATGTTTAATCTGCACTGAAGCAAAGTATACATTACCTGAAGAGAAGGCGTGATGAGCAATTGCTACATCATTTAATAATGACAAAATGGATTTGAAGCACTTTGGGTGTTTCTATTTCAAATCATTATCCGGAATGCCATTGCAGATGTTTCCTATTTATAAAAAAAAGAAGCTTTTTGCAAGTTTACTCCAGTGCTAACAAACACATAGTTTCCTATTTGTGTCTTATGTCATCAGATAGAGCCACATGGAAACTTGCGTTTTAGGTCTGGCAATGTGTGTTGCGTGTGCAACGTACTCGTGTCTCAGCTTGTCCTGACTGTCTGTGTACTTTGTGGGTAATAATGAAACACTCGTGGAAACAGCAGGTCAAATTGCAACACCAGTTCAATCCTTTGCAAATCTCTTCAGGCAGCAGCTCTCTTTTCACTCTGGAATGCAATTAAAACATAATTACCAATACATACTCTTGTTAAATTATGATTATTATTGGGGTATTTTTTTTTTACCAAGGGACTAACTTATTCATGCAAGACTAATGTGTACACACCTGCACCACACTTCTTGCGCGCGCACACACTCCTAGTGAGTGGTGTATCCCTTTCAGAAACATAAAGGCAACGTCTCTGTGTGTGGTGGTCCATGTCATTAGCATAGCTAATCTGGTGCTAATGAACCAGTAAACTGTGCTGTTTTTAAATCCCACACACACACACACACACACATTGTCTCACACACATAAAAACATGCACAGACGCACAATTGAAGAAAGGTTGACATAATATATGCGCGAGCAAGGCCCTTTGTTTACTTGTGTATGGCTGTGGGGGAGAGCAGAGATCATTTTAATCACAAAGGAAAAAGAGTTTTAATATCTTCATTACAGAGGTGTCAGGATGAATGGATGATCCAACAGAGTTGTTTTGACTTAAGAGTGGTTGATGGTGCCATAAAAAAACACCACACATGTACTCTCCAACCTCATGGTCACAGAGCATTTTGTGGCATCACAACAAGCAGCACATTTCCGTGTTGCACTGTGAACTGAAACCATTTATAGACTTTGTCCAAACAGGTTTCACCCATTTTCTCCTTTTTCTCAGTCGCAATCACTCACAGCGGCACTGGTGATTAAAACATCAGTCGAAAATGGCATTACTGGTGTGGTGTGAGATGAAGGGTGGAGGGGATTTGGGAGATTTAGAACTACAGTCGATGACATCTGTGTTTACAAATGCTGTACTGTGATTAGGAGGGTTGCGTTGTGTAATCGGCTTAGCGGTGAGCGAGGAGCAGGTGGGTTGGGCTGGTGTCGGTGGGAGTGCGTGGTGGGGTGTTAGGAGGTGGAGGCGGTGTTGGAGGTGGGGATGTGCAAAATGTTGGCATTGATGATGAATTTATGCATTTATGTGATGGCAGCTGCAATTTGTGTCTGCAAAACTTTGTCGGCGGCGGCCACATGTGTGCTCCTTAGAGCGATCCAGTGGAAAATTTGTTGTGTAATATAACAAAAGGGGACGAGCGCTGACATGATTAGTTGGTTAATTGGTTTGTCAATCAGCAACAAAAAAAATGGTTTTGATAAATCAATTCACTGTTTTAGTAATTTTCTTTAAGCCAAGAGAGATGCTTGTTTTTTGTAGTTCCAGCTCTTCAATGTGAGCATTTGCTTCTTTTCTTTGTGTCATTTGAGAGGAAACTGATTATCATTTGCAATAATTAGATATTTGAAGTGCCAGCTTTTGGGTTCTGGGAAATGCATAATTTCCCAAATGTCTGGCATTTTATAGAACAAATGAATAATCTGATTATCAAGAAAAGTACCGTAAGCTTAATCGATAGTAAAGATAGCTGTTCGTTGATGCCCTAAATGGGACTAATAACGACCGTGTGAATATTCAGCATTTCAAGTATTTTCCGCTACGATCGACTGTAGTATTATAGTCCAGTACTGTACAGCTTATAGTTGTGGGATACTGCACATCCTGCAGCCACCGTGTGGATGAAAGCAGGTTGGTGTGCACAGGTGCCCTGACTGCCATTAGTCAGTGGTATGTGTGTGTGTGTCGGGATGAGGCTGGCTGATGGATCAGAGGAGCATTGAGTGGACAGACCTCATGATTGATACGCAGATAGGATATGAGGTGCTGCCTGCTACCCCCACCCCAGCCACGCCAACATGGCACCACCTTCAGAATATGAAAGAGAGAAGCGAGAAGAGGCCGAGTGCGCCAACTGGAGAGACGAGAAGTTAGAGGAGAATGGAAAAGTGTGGGGAGAATAGGTTGAGTTAGTGCTGTAGCGGGAGAGAGCGGAGAGATCCAGAAGGGGGAAAATTAAGAGGAGACAAAAGCGAGCACCGGTAGAGAGAACAGATAGGCCCAAGAGAGGGATATTATTCAGAAGAAATGAGAATAATAACGTCGGCATCAGAATATTGCAGGGGAGAAGATTAGGACCATAGTGGGGCAGTCGTGGGTTGAAGGGAGGGGGTATTATTACCTTCTTTTCAATCTCTCATGTATAAATAAAGAATAAAGAGATACATGAAATAAGAAAAATGCTCTATCATGTGTTTACCATCTATCGTTGCTTCCTCTTTCTCTCCTCTCGTTCTCCTTTTTTTTCTCCCTTCTTCCCTGTCCTCAATCAGAGAAGGGCCAGGTCCCCCAGAGGCAGTCAATCTTGCCCTGAAATGTAAAACAGACAAGAGGAGCAGATTACCTATTTGCCATTAATGTTTATTCTCTTTGATGTGAGCAGGCATAGTGTGTGTGTGTGTGTGTGTGTGTGTGTGTGTGTGTGTGTGTGTGTGTGTGTGTGTGTGTGTGTGTGTGTGTGTGTGTGTGTGTGTGTGTGTGTGTGTGTGTGTGTGTGTGTGTGTGTGTGTGTGTGTGTGTGTGTGTGTGTGTGTGTGTGTGTGTGTGTGTGTGTGTGTGTGTGTGTGTGTGTGTGTGTGTGTGTGTGTGTGTGTGGTTGTACGCATGTATGTGCAGATTTGCGTGTATGCATGTTCATGGCGGAGGTGGGGGGTGTCACGGCCTGGTCCGCTGGGGGAGAGCAGAGTGGAGCATGGCAGCAGCAGTGAACAGTGATCTGATGTGTACCCGGCCCAACAAAGACGACGCAGCCTCTCATCACAGCCGGATCACAGGCCCGTCTTTAGGTGCGCTCACCGGAGCGGCGCTTTTATGAGCGTCCACAGCAGGGGTTAAATGTGTGTGGCTCAGTCAGTCATTCTGTCAGCCCTTCATTGACTTAACGGTTCGCTTCAGCGGCGCCGTTAGAAGACATGGAGGAATGGCAGGTGCGACAAATCCACCACTCGACCCATCAAAGAGAAGCCGAGCGTGTCATTCACACACGCGTGTGCACGCACTCACATAGGTGAGATCATACACCGCAGGGCACACACAGGAATGCTTACATTTTCCTCATTAATATTTCAGGTGTTTGTTGAGTTAGCAGGGCAGAGTGCTAGCGTCAGGGTTTAGCCCCGCTAACACTGGAGCGGCTTCATTACTGGGCTGCTGTCATGACTGTAAGGAGAGTGAGACCTCTAATTATGTCTCTCCCCTAAAAGGAGATGGATATCAAGCGAGGTTAGCAGACCAGTCAGGATTATTCCAGCAACCCTGGAGCCACAGAGGTTAGAGCTGGTGCTTAGTTAAAGCAAGTGGAAAGGACTTGGGGAGGGAAATGAGTTGGGCCTCGCCAGACAGTCAGGGGCCGCATCTTAACAGTTAAAGAATGTGGCTCTGTATGTGACGTAAAGGTTTTCGTGGTGTAAAAAGCAAAAGTTATCATTAATTATTGATGCCTCTGAACCTTCTGAGAACACACATTTATTGTAGTGTTGCAGTGCAGTTCAAAGGACGTGTTGCGTATTATTCTCTGACAAACCTAACTTTTGTATCTATATATAATGTTAATATATCTAAATGAATAAAACATGCAATTGACAAAAAGGTCGTGTTAAGAATAAGCCCCAAGGTTTACCTGCTAGAATGGAATAGGCACCAGATCTGGTGTCCTGCACTAAGGCTGACATGACACATGGATGTAATGATAATAATAACAGTGATGCACTTCAGTAATCCCCTTAGGCACATTCTGGTGTCTTTCCTCAGAGAGGTCAGAGGTCAGGGTTGACTAAAGACCATCACCCAGGGCGAGCCGCTATCATTGCCTCTGACTTTTAGTTATGAGACAGTGAACCGCTGGCCACCCTGTCATGTCTTGAATGAGGTAATCTAGACGTTTTAGCTCCATAGCTCAGCTTTCTGCACTGGAGATCACAGGAGGACTGCAGGCGTGTGCGTACACGTGTGTGTGTGTGCGTGCGCGCGCACGTGCAGGGTTGAGCGATGGCCCAGTATTTATTTCACGCAGCAATTTTCCCCAGTATGAGATGAGGTGTCGTACATCTGCTAGATAGCTTTTCCTGCCTAGCACCGACATGGAGCGCGTGCAAGGTCATCCAGGCAGCTTGGGAACAGGGAGGGTTGAGGTGAGGAGCTGGAGGGAGAAGGGGAAAGGTCTCGGAGGGGGAGGAAAGCCAAAGGTAGGGCAGTTGAATGCAAGGAGACTGGGGTGGGGTGAGGAAAAAATGAGGGACTTTATTTTGGGTGAGCAGTGTGTTCTCCCAGATTTTTATTGCACCTGGATCAGCAATTCCCCCGTCAGGTGACAGGGTGGAAATTGCTCTGCACATTTGTGTCCAACATATATTTATTCACACAGTTTGGGCTGTGTGTGATGTAGCAGGTGGTTTTGGGTGTAGCTGGCTTCATAAGGGAAGCGGGCCCTGAGTGTGTTTTGAGGACATGACAAGTAAAATCTCGTTTCCTCAACAAACCGCGGAGATCTTGCCATTATGAGAGGACCATAAGGCACGGATGATGGTGCTGATGGATAGAAAATAAAGCGAGGAAGACTGCAAACAAACGTCCAGTTGCAGTATCTCACTTACTGTTGTCACTGTTTTATAGTGATCTCCGGTTAGCCTGGAGAATACATACCATGCTGGGATTCAAGCGCAGGCTCCTGGCTGTTTTTCATCCGTCTGTCTGTTATCCCATGGACTCTCAACATCTTTTCTTGTCCCCCTTCTGCAGCCCTTTCTTCCTTCCTCCCCTATTACCGGACTTGCAAAGTGTTGATTTAAACTGAAAGATGACCTGGTTTAGTTTGGCTGCGTCTTCTCTACTCCATAAAAATCAACACGCTTCCAGTTGTGAGATCTGAACACGTTTGTTGTTGTGTATCTCCTCTCTCTCTCTGTCTCTCTGTCTTACTCTCTTTCCCTGTGTTGTCTTTTTTATTTATCTGCTGTAAAGGCCAGTCAAGCGCTGCTCGGCTTTGTTGTCAGAAACCTTTATTTACCAAAGGGAGGAATAAGTGACTGACACAGACAGCCTCTTTCATCTGCGCCTCGCCGCAAGCAGTGTTCCCCCCTCTAACGCCAGAGGAAACCCCCCTCCTCTCCTCCCTCACCCCTCACTTCTGCCAAACCATCCCCCCCCCTCCCCCCCACCCCCACCCCCACCCCACTGCACTCCTCCATCCTGCAGGCTCACAACACACTAGCCCACTCCCCTGGGTAGCAACCTAGCTGTAGAGTCTGCACTGTGTAACACGCACACAAAACTCAACTCGCAGGAGGCATCACACCAGTCCTCTCGCAGAGACGATCAAATGAGGGAGTTAGGCCGATGGTCCCAAACAAAGACAAGTTCAACATCAAAAAGTTCTCCCGCCATCTGTTTGACAACCTGGAAGTATGGACACATTAATGCTGCTACGTTATAGCCTTGACTGGAAATGTAGTAGACATTGGAGGAATCTCTCGGGCATCAGTGTGTCAGAAAGGACTCAAGCACACTGATTTGTATTTAAATCAGAAAATGATTTAAAAAATGGGAAAGAACATTCACACAGTCATCATTCTCATTAATAAGGTTGGAAAGCAATTGTGTAATATCTGAAAAACAAATCATTGCTATACATTTTGAATGATGAATCCAATCAGCTGTGTGGCATATGTTCTTACCTGTTCATTCAGATGAAGTGACTGGTTCAATTGGTCAGTTGCTAAATGCCCAGTATGCTGTCGCTGCAAATCACAATCAAGAAGCAGAGAAGCTGCTATTCTGGCTATTTGTGTCTTTATTTTCTCTTGTTTATGTTTGAGTGTAGAGGCTTTCTCTGATAAGGTCCATTTAAAACTGTGGTGTTAAATAGGCAAAAAAAAAAAAAAATTAGTATTTTATTTTTGTTTGTTTTTTGCTCTTCGTAACATGCTTCATCAGATGGCCACTCATGGTGATATCCAGGTGCCAGGCACTTTGCTAATTTAATTTGAACTTTTATTCCCCAAAATATTGTAATGAACTTATCGAGACAACGAGCATATTTGAAGATGCATGATTCAAATGCGTGTTTCCAAATTAACTCTTATAAAAAATAAATTGTGATTACAGTATACATTCTTCACATTTATATTTTGGAATTCAGAGTTGACAAAAATAAATTGTTGGAAGTTTACAGCTCTAATCACTGTGTGGGCTGGGTAACTTCCCTTTTTAAAAGCTGTTTGATTAAACACATCTTTATGAATAATATTAGTATCATAGAGAGCAGAATAGTCACTTTATATGTATATGAAAGACAAAATGTTCTTTTGTTTGATGACTGAACCCAGTAGAAGTATGACACTCCCTCTGTTATTTATTTGGTAGAGACACACTTGCAATATTTTGCAAATAAAATCTCTACAATGCCAAATACTAATATGCAATCAGCCCTCATTGTTTTCACTTCATGACAGTGAAAAGCCTCATCCGTCTGGCCAGACCAAGAGAAAGACGGAGAAAGAAACGCTTTTAGCTCTGGCATAGGAAAATGAGCACCAAATGTATCTCTCTCTCTTTCCTTCCTGCCTTCTCTCTGTCCCTCTCTCCTATTTAAGCTTCTTGAAGTTCTTCCAAATTGGGTTTTAAATGCCAATTAGGAGGTTGAATGTAGTAAAATAAAAGCAAATGCAGGCAGGATGGCCTCACCTTCTGGCTGGTTAGGCTTCAGAGAGAGCCGAGCCGGACCTTTGGCTCCCAGCGAGGCTTTGAGAGAAATATCCTGCCTAATGAACACATTAATTAGAACCATAACTATTTATAAG
Organism: Cottus gobio; assembly: GCA_023566465.1. Classification (NCBI taxonomy): domain Eukaryota; kingdom Metazoa; phylum Chordata; class Actinopteri; order Perciformes; family Cottidae; genus Cottus; species Cottus gobio. The sequence goes on from CM042220.1 coordinate 16,164,891, forward strand.
ATGATAATTAGAAACGAAGGGAGGTAAACTGGGCTTTTCCTGCAATTAATGGAGGATTAATTACGGGAGCTAATGAAGTGGATTTTTGAAACGCGTGGAGGTGAAGTACAGAGATGTGCAGCCCGCTTTGTGATCACTGGCATAATTATTTTCTCCAGCACCAAAGCGTTTGAGGCCCCGGTCCTCGCCGGCTCAGGCCGGCTAATAAGCATCATTGCATCGTTATATATGCACTTAAAAAGACTTGCCACTGAAATGACTGTCTAATTATTTCTAATTGGCAGGCCCTGTGTGTTGTCATTGAGCTGTTTGGAGCCATAGTGGAGCCCTGGGTCTAATAACACTCTGGGCGGGGAAGGAGGGGGAGAGAGAGAGAGAGAGAGATAGAGAGACAATGATACATAGACGGAGAGAGAGCATAGAGAGGAGGGGGGCTCTACCAGTTGCCTGCTGCTCATAGCCGGACCTGCACATTGCCCCCCTGTGCCACTCGCCCAGCAGGACAGCGAGTCCTAGAATGAAGCCCGGTGCGCTCAGAGGTCACCTTGCCAAGTAGCCGATTAGCAAAGTTTTATTTTATCTGTGCTTATTTTTTTCCCTTTTAATTAAGTGCTTCTGCTCTTAATTTATGCACAGATAAACGCCACCGTCTGTCCACAGTTCTTCTTTTCACTCTTAAACATGCTACACACACACACACACACACACACACACACACACACACACACACACACACACACACACACACACACACACACACACACACACACACACACACACACACACACACACACACGGGGATGGAGGGAGGTATGTTTATGTGCTGTGTGTGATTCCGTGGCCAGGTTTTGAGCCGGTCCGTAGAGACACATGCTAAGAGAGTTGGTCGTCTTACAATCTGCTTGCATATTCAGACCAGGACGTAGTGTTGACTTTTTAGCAGACATCAGTGAATGTGTGCATCTTTACAATCATTTTCATTATTTTAGACGTTGATCTCCGTTTAGGCCGCGGTCACATGTAAGATCTTGCCTTTTTGAGAGTGTATGTTTTATGAAAGTGTTTGAATCATGGCCTAGGATTATGTGTGTGAGCACCACACTTAACTCGTCCTAAGCAGAGCCATGTGCGTTGTCCTGCCAAAAAACACTCCTTCATTCCTCTTCTCCCTCCCGGACAACTTGGGAGCAAATTGCCAGCTAATGGAACCACTGCCTGCACTTGTCAGTTCACTTTGGACAAGCAAAGGAACCGCACAAACACACACACTGACGCACACACACAAGCATGTGGTTTCACTCACACATTTGGTAATTTATTTGTGGAAAAAGAAGAGAAAAATGAGAGAGAATGGCAGAGAAATGAAACAAGGATAATGTGCGCCTTGACTGAAACCTTGACAATCTTTTTGAAAGTAATGAAACACTTTCTCAGCATGCGCATGAGTTTTTCTATTTGAAATTTGTCTTCCTTTTTTGTTCTGTCTATCCATTCGGGTTTTGGCAGAGTCGAGGACATGAGGATGAAGTGGAGATAGATGGATCGCCCAAAGGATACGTGGCCAACTGTCGTATGATTGGCTGAACAAAGAGCAGACTTCTGTGACTGGTTGAACAGAGAACCCGACGTCGCAATTTTGGCTCGAAATCAAAGCTGGAAAGATGTAATTATTTTAAATGCAGTCAACAGTTTTGTTGGAGTGGAAGTTTGCCAGATTTCTCTGTAAACTCTGTTGGATATCGACACTCACAAAAAGTGTGATAACAAAGCGTGCACCCGTCTCTAATGTGCTACTGCACATGTGTAATGAATGACATTTATGCCATCACTGTAACATGCGGCATCATTTGCATCCAGCTTGCAGCAGCACATTGCAAATTAAATCATCGGCAGTAACTTGCTGAAGATTCTTTGACATTGTTTTTAAAGCTGTCTGCAGCTTCCAACATATCGTGATCCCATAACGTGCAACCTTTCAATGCAGAGTTCTTCTGTGACATTTTTCAAAGAGGGTTGGCCAGAAAAGCTCTATATGTCTGAGTTTATTGTTTACTAAACTGGTCAGTGTCAACGTGCTGTTATGCTCCGCATAATAATCACCAACTGTGATTGGTAAAAGAAGGTCAAATCTGCCCCTCCGCAGGCTACTTCTAGCTCTGCATGGGATACGTAGACCACGAGAAGCGACAGATGCAGTGGAGGGCAAAGTGTTTCTCTTTCTATTCGTTTCTTGATCTCTCTTTCCGCGTTCATCTCTCTCTCTCTCTCTTTCTCTGACTCCTTGTTCAGTCTTGACAGCAGTTCTTTAAGGAAAAAAAATATATTTTTTTTTAGAAACTTCTTTATGAGACAAGCCTCTGTTCTTTCAGAAGACAACTTTATGTTATTCCACTGAAGAGGGGAAACTAATAGTTTTTTACAGGGCGCTATACCAGTTGTGTCTTGGGTGTTTAATTAAGTGTAGTTTCCCTTTAGTAGTGGAATGTGTGTCTGCTTTTTGTCGGCCCGTTCCTCGGTGCCTTTTACAGTCCACCCACATGGTTTGTCTCAGCGTTTATGATTTTTCTTATACTGGAGTTGTGAGGTTCCTAAATCACTTAAGCACACAGGGCCGAGCAGTCCACATTTAAACAATAAAAGGCTGTTATGCTAAGGGCCCTCAGATCTCCAACCACTTCATAAATACATGCGAATAAAAGGCAGAAAAATACATCTTCCCTGACCAGAGAGAGAGGGAGTGCGAGCGTCTGAGAGCACACCTGCTAATTGGAGCCAGCTTGATGTGAAGCACGGCTGTCTGCTCTGTCCTCTCCATAAGTCCCAGTCTTTTCTTTTTCATTCTCACCCTTTATTGTTGCCCTGTTTGTTCTTGAATCCCCAACTTTTATAACCTTTTTTCCCCCCTTTATCTTATTGTTACTTCTCTCTCCATTTCTCCCGTTGTCCTTCACCTATTGTCTCCCCTTGTCTACCGTGTACTCCCTCTTCTTACAGTCCTTCAACTTTTTTTTCTGCCTCCCTGCAGATGGAGGCAATGACAACCAAAACAACTCTCTCCTAACTCTGCGTAACTAATTGTTCCGGGCCGTGATGGATGGAAGTGGGAAAAAGTGGGTTTCAATTGCGTGAGTGGCTGTGAGCGAGTTGGCAGGTTAGCACCTAGTCTATGTGTGACCTTCACTTGACCTTGTGTCTGGGCTGAGTGGCTGAGCCGGGGCCCCCCTCGGCTCCAGCTGCTAATGGGTGTCATGTCGAGCTTCGGCTGCATGGGGGTCAAAGGTCGCTGGTGCACACCAGACGGCCAAGTTTAGGATTGCGATGAGGAGGCTGAGTGACACTGGGCATATGCGCCAATGAAGACATCGGGTAATCAACACATGGGCATGCAGCGACGCACACACACACATGCACATACACACACGTGCATGGACACACAAGGAAACCACATCTTGCTGCAGAAAGTCATCTTTTCCCTCATCGGTGGCTGGCCGTTGTAGGTTCATTTAGATCTGAGGGGTCTGTGAAGGCCTTTGAACTCTGCTAAATGACTTGACCTTGTGGCTTGTGGCTGTAACTGTGTCTCTGTGTGTGTGTGTGTGTGTGTGTGTGTGTGTGTGTGTGTGTGTGTGTGTGTGTGTGTGTGTGTGTGTGTTGGGATGGGGGGTGTAGTGAGTGGGTGGGTGGCCTGCATGGGGTCTCATTTCTGCTTCACAGCATAGCAGGACATTGCAGACGTTTGTGTTGACGACTGCTAAATTAAAAGCAAACTGAAGATTATGAAAAATCTAAACATTGCTTTTATGAAGCGGAGGGGGAGGGAGAAAAAACATTTCTCTGAATCTTTCATGCTCTGTCTTTGCTGTGTTAATTGTGCTCACAATCAGCGACTTTTCAGTGATTCCCTGTGTGTCATTTAGTGTATGTGTGTATGTATATTTATGTTTCAGTGTGGGTGTGAATGGTGGATGACTGAGTGTGTGTGTGCATGCGTTTTGTGCGTGCGTGCGTGTGCTGTGAACCGAGGGAACAGATATTGTGGCTGCTTGGAAGGAGGAAGCAGCTTGGGAAATGATTTCAACAGCTCTCATAATTAGAGGAATATCATAAATTAAACTTGTGTCTGCCGTTGCGTTTGAAGAGCACTCAAAAGTAATAAATTCTGGATGGTTAACATATTTGCATTCCATTCAGCAGGCAGCGTCAGGCAGGAACAGCTGTTTTCCACGTCTTTTGGCAGCAGGAAATGCACATTGCTCACTCAAGGTGCTTTTAGACACACTGAAATGGCAGAAAAAAAGCAAAGTGACTTTTAACTTGAACATGAAGCTGCTGCTGTGTGCTCTGTCACTGGAAATAACTCTGCGGGGAACAGCGCATTAATGAAGTTCTTCAAATATGGATCTTCTCACTTTCAATGGGCCCGTTTCTTTTTCAATCTGTCTATTGCTTGGAAAAGTCGGCTGGCAAGCTTTTTGTAGTTTGTGTGTGGCTGAAGAGTGCTTAATTACAAGGTTTTACCTCTACTTGATAGGTACCACCAGCAGAGTGGGTTGCTTAAGGCTCTGCAGTAAGATATTTTGTTAATACAAAGAGTAAATACTAAAGATTTGAAATACAATTTAAGGGTTTCCAAACACCTTCTTAGCAGTCATATAACACTTTATCTAGAAAACTGCTATGATTTTTGCATTGTATTTTTCTAGGCATCATTCTTAACAAATGTTAAGAGTCTATCCAACACTACACACACACACACACACACACACATACATATATATATATATATATATTTATATATATATATATATTGTTTCAAGGCATATTTTGATTTTAGTTACAGCTCCTAGTTGCATTCGTCTTATACACCTGTTTCATTGGCTTTGTTTTCTTTTACTTTTTCATTAACTATTTCTTAACTCCCCAAAAAACCTGTACAAAGGAGTGTGCTGGTTTAGAGGCTGGCCTTGAGGCTCTCTATATTGACACATGTCGATGATGAACGTAGTCAAAATGATGGTAAAATGTTAATCCCGATATTTAATCCTATATTCACGTTATTTTGCTCAATCATTTGTGCCGCTTATCATTGCAATATCCAACCAGGAAACAGACCTGCATGCCCTCTTCTCTAGCTTTTGGTGTATTGTTGGTAAGAAAGACTGGTCAGACCGGGGTCACTGCAGCGTCCACTGAAATGCGATAGGGTTAAAGTTACTCAGCCATTAATCACTGCTGCGCCACAACGCCTAATGGACAGGGTCGCTGCTCGGGGCGTTACTGGAACATCACGTGCTGTGTGGCACACAGGACCAATACAATGTGGACATTAACTTTGTTTTGTCCTCCTGACAGTGGACGGCGGCTGCGGAAACAAAGAAGCAATATGAATATTTGGAAGATAAGGTTAAAGGAACAGTGAGGATAATTGGTCTTTTTGTGTGTGTGTGTGTGTGTGTGTTCATGTGTTCCCCGTCCCTACACTGCGTCGTATGAATAATGATTTAAATGGGGTCAGATTCCATTGGAGACGCTCACCTGTATCTGACACTAGTGGTATCTAGTAGCTGCCATTAATGTCCAATTTTCAATGAAAACAGAAATAGAATACAGACTGATAAGGGTAACACACCATCCAGCTTCACACCCAACCACATAATTACCCCAATGGGCCGCGGCGAGGGATCATATCCTGGCGCGCACCGGGGGGTCAGCAACGATAAGCTTCAGCCCGGCTCCCAACATGCAGCATAATTACTCTATTGATAATTCACCAGGAAAACCGTCCCAGCCAATTGCAAAGCTCCGATTTAATGGATTGGGCTGTGAAACGAGGGAATGGAGGAAGGAGGCTGTGAGGGGGCAGCATATGTGTGTATGGGGGGGTTTGTACGAGGGGGCAACCAGCAAGGGCCTTTTATTAGAAATGAAAATATGTTTAGGCCATAGGGGGACCCATTTTCCCTGGAGATAATAAGGCCAATAAAATGTAAAGCAGGGAAAGGGCTTGGCATGGGGTCCAACTGTGTCTGTTTATCTGTGTGTCCTGCATTAGCCCATTTATCCACAGCCCAAATTAGCTAATCATTCTCCAAGGGGAAGGACTTGGTCAGGAAATTGACATTTAGCAGCATAGGCTCACTCTATTAACTACAGTAAATTTAATTTGCTGCACACCCCAGAAGTGGGCTGTTTTCTTTGCCATCAGAGGGAGAAAGAGAGGGTGAGGTTGTGTGTATTGCATCTGCTGCTTCTGGCCACAGTTTGCTTGGCTCTAAATATAAGACTTTGGGTTGGAACAGTGCAACTCTGTTGTATTTCCCCTCATGTACTGTTGATTAAAACATACGCAGGCATTGTCAACACATAGATTCACTCATTCCAAGGTCTGTTTGGGCCATTGATGGATTATCTCATTTGGAGACTCCAAACCCCCAAAATGCCAATGTTTTTCCTTTGCTTTTTTCCTTTAGCTGTGATTCTCTGACAAGCCTAATCGTAGCTCCAGTAAACAATATTAAACATGCTAAATCAAATGGCCCGTGACTGATGGCTGCGTTCACCTCTGCCTCTGAATCAGATGTCATAACGATTATTTTTGATCATCACTCCAGGTTTTCCTCTTTAGTAGCTGCAATGGGACGAGCTTTTCTGTGGGAAAATGTATTAATTCAGATACTAATTCCAAGCATTCACTGGTTATTAAAGCTTCTCAAATGTGATGACTTGCTGTTTTCTTGTCAAATCTGATGATGAGCTGAATATTTTTTGGATTTATGACTTTTGGTTGAATAAAACAATTTGACTACATAATCGGAAGCTTTGGGAAACTATAGCAAGCACTGACATTCTATAGAGAAAATTATTAATCAAGAAAAATAAAAAAATGAACGGCTTAATAATTGATTAGTTGCAGCCATATTTTTGACTTTCATAAATGTAAAAACATTTTTTTGTTTTGTTATTGTAACAGCGGGTTGAATATCTTTTGGGTTTGGACCAAATAAGACATTCAAAGCGATGGGCTGCACATTTGTTTCACTATTTCCTGTAGCTTTTATTGAATGATTGAAAATCTGCAGATTAACCGCTAATGAAAGCAATCACAGGTTGCAGCCCTTGAGTTCCATGTAACTCTTATACAGGGTAAATATATGGTGTTGTTTTCATGCTATTGGTCCTTGCTTATGACATGGGTTTCACTCACAGCTGGTTGAACTTCTGCGGTTTCTCTTTGTTTTGATGTGCAGGTGTGAGTGGAGCTCTCACAAGACCTTGAACTAGTGCAGCTAGCTGGTCTCCTGTGATCAGGATCGCCACCGCCTAATTGATTGCAACAGTTGTCAGAGTGTTGTCTGTTAGGATGCTGACAGCCGTCTGAAGAAAATGATTAGTTTTCTGTCGGGAGTGAGACAGCTCTGGATGTCCCAAACTGCAAACTAATAAAGGGGGGAAAGCAATAAAGCTCGTGGACAGCAGGTTCGACTGTTTTTATAGACAAATCAATAAAATGATAGATGATGGAAAATAACGGCATCTCAGCTGCCGATTTCTACTGGGGTTTCAAATCATGGTCCTTCGCACACACACGTGCATGTACGCGGACACAGGACACACACACACACACACACACACAGAATATGTTGAAGGATTTTGTCTGCATTAATAGCGGCATGTGCAGTGACACATAAATAAGAGGTTATGTTTTGGTAATTTGTGTCTCTGTGTATGGCACAATATTGAAGCATGAGTTACACTTTCAATTCACTTTTTGTTGATGTTTAAATGATGTGTGTGTAACAGTGTGTGTGTTTGTGTGTCATAACTAACAAAGTTAATCTCCCGCTGTTAATCTTTTTGATACCAGAGGGCCAGTGTCAGGATCAATACCGAGGACAGGTCTTCCTCTGAGCCCGCCTCTAATTGGCTCCATTTCTACTGTGTTTCTGTGTGTGTGTGTGTGTGTGTGTGTGTGTGTGTGTGTGTGCGTGTGTGTGTGTGCGTGTGTGTGCGCCATGCTGTATGTGATTGTACATAACTGTATTATTAGGTCTATCCAATGAAGGATGGATTTGTTCACTCAAGGAAAATTTGATCCTACAGAGTTTTATTTTAAGCTTTGTTAACCGATGAGAACGTTCCAATATTTCTGTTTTGATGTGAAGTCACCGTCTCCAGAAAGTTGGTCTCGCATTGAGATGAGGTGTCATTTGATGATTCAACCGGTTTGCAAGTCTTTGTTATGTGTAACATAAGTCTTTTGAACCAAAATACAATATTTTGAGGGCAAAAAACAGTTATTTTAGTAGATTAAGGCAGTGATTAAAAGGTATATGGTAAAATATACTCAGAAATAAAAGTATGCAGTTTATTGAACACTTACTTTTACTTAAATTAGACCCAAGCATTGATGCATTGACAAGCTGATTCTTGAGTATTGTTACTATTTTACAATTAAATAGCAATAGATTTTGTCACCAAGCAATGCACTGCAGTGCATCCACAAGATCTGTTCTCCTCGGTGGGAACACACTCAGTTGCTCCCACTATTCCTATTTCTGTTTCCTATCACTGTCACACATCACGTTGGCTGGGAGTGATCAAAAGACATTCTGGTACAGTCAATAATTACTTGTAAGTAGAAGTAGTCAAGGCAGAAAGAGGATATCACTTTTATTATATAGACAGATATTTAACACGGCAATAGTATTTGAAGGCTCATTTGTGGGAAAGAAAAAACTACCAGCATTTCACTTCTTATTTGTTGAGAAAAAAAGAGCAAAAATGATCTTTTGTATCATCTGTGGTTCTATGTCTCGTCTTTTATCTCTTCCAGGTCTCATTCTCGCCACCGGCGGTCTCGCAGTAAGAGCGGCAGCCGCAGCCGCCGAGGCACCCAAAGCCGCACTCGCCGGAAGAGCCGGAGCCACAGCCGAGAGCGGGACCGGAGCCGGCGCAAGGGCCGCGACCGGGAGAAAGAGAAGGACAAAGAGAGGGACAGAGGAAGAGACCGGGGAAAGGACAAGGACAGAGAGGACAAGAGTAAGGAGAAGGCAGTCAAAAAGGCGTAAGTAACACATTACTTTTTACACGGAGGCACACTTGAACAGGTGGTCACGAACACACCAAACACAGCTCAATCTAAACTGGAGGTACCGAATGTGGTGGTCAGTATAATACAGACTTAACTATGGAGCTCAGTCTCAGCCCCTCCATCTGTCCATCCATCACTTGATCCTTCCATCCATCAATCAATCCATCATTCCGTTTCTTCCTCCATTTCTCCCTGCAATCAAGCACCAGCCTACCCTGGCCTTGTAATGCGATATAATTCCCTCTTGTAAGAAAAGACGTCATGGGGAAATAAGAATAGATGGTCGGTAGGAGTGCTGCACAGGTTCAGTTTCAAGAGAATGTTTGGGTCACCAGATGATGTCTGATGACTTTAACTCCACTTTCCACCCAGCTGCAATAAGTCTAGAAACATAACCATATCATATGCATCTCTGATGTCTTCGGTGCTTATACCAAGAAAACAAACAATAAATGAGTCCTCCTTATTGTGGCGAGAAATGTTGCCAAATGACATCTTCACTTGCAAGTGTATGTCTTCCAAAGGCTGCAATACTCACTAGAAACCGGTTTAGCGTAGTGGATCTACTCGAATACAGGTCTAACTACCTTAGAGGCCTCTCTCTGCCTCGACCAGAATAGCACCCTCAATACCTCCCCAGCGCGGGGTGCTCTAATGTGATTTGAGGCCAGTGTAATATGACTGGAACCCAGTTGTTGTGTGTCATATTGAATGGCACAGATGTGTGTATCAGACTATGGATCCCATGAGTGGTGCAGACCTGCTGCTGATCTAAAACACATCAATTTAAGAGACTTCAGCCTCACAGGTGAACTGCATCAAAACTCATAGCGCAGTCTTTGTTTGGCCTTCGTCAGTTAACAGATTACAAATACAATTAAGTGCACGGATTGAAAAGTGTTTATTCACATCCAAAGCTGCTATTTGGGTTTTCAAGCAAATGAAAACTTTGAATACTTTGCACATAAACTTGTCTGAGAGAAAACATTTGGAGGCAGTATTTATTTCGAGGCTTTTCATTGAATTGACTAACGGCAATATGCGGTAATAGCCAAATGTCAATTTAGAATTTTTACAACTGTCTGATCCGACTGAAAATGATCTCCATTCCTCAGATGTATTCTTGATGCAACTGTGCAATCAGATGATGAAACTCATAACTGTAGCAATGGTCGTAAGACAAAAATGCAGTGCATCTCAGAGCGTTTTTTAAACTTTGCTTGCGCAATGCCAAACTGTCACAGCACTTATTCTGGAAAATGTGTGTGTGCTGCATCTCATTAAGTTCAGTAAATGCTAATTATTGAGAAAAAGTGTCTTTGACAGTGAATCTTAACTGAGATTTGAAGCACAACTCATTTCATGTATTTTGCACAATTATGACTGAAGGAAACATTCACATGATTAGAAATAAGGGTTAAGCATTCACTTATTATTCAAGCTATGGTTTCTTGTTTATTTATATTTACACGATTTGTAAATGCAAATTATCTTTAAATAATGATTCATAAGTTGAGTACACTTGTTTTTGTAGAAAAGATAGAACGGATGTGTTGATACTAATAATATATTTAGCAGTAAATTTTGTCATTCTTATTGAGGCTTTATTGGTCATCAATGAAGACCGTGGGGCTCTAGATTTCTCTGTGGGAAAAGAACATGGAGATTTGCTTTTAAAGGAAAAGTGCACCATTTATTTGAAGCTATTACATATTGCCTTTCTTTAGATCTGTATCAGGAAAACAAATAAAGCTAACAGTGAAATGTGCGGCCAGCCGACTATATCTATTTTCTTATTAAGGCTTCAATATCCTTCAGCATCGATAGGAATCTCTTGCTTTATCTCTGACCCCGCTTTAGCTTGACTGTGGTGTGTGTGTGTGTGTGTGTGTGTGTGTGCGTGCGTGCTGATATACGTAGTAAGTAGGTGTGTTTGTGTGTGTGCATGTATGCATTTTCACGTGTGGCGGCGTTGATATATTTCAAACTGTCTGTCCTCCCATCTGGCCTTCCCATTTACCCGTGAACCATGTGGCGCTGACCTGCCATCGTACCAGGTGACGTATACATACAAATAGATTTCCTTAAATCTGGGTATTGAAGATGGTTACTTGACGGTTTCCTGCATCCACCATGCTCTTTTGGTCAGGAAAAATGACTTTTGCTTTTGTAATGAACTCATCTGTTAGATAAAGAAACCCAGTGGGTTGAGCTATACATGGTTGAAATGTATTCTGTATACTGTACTCACATGCACTTTTTTACAGTGTTGGGTAATAACTAAACATGTGCTGTGCTCCAGAAAGTCAAAGTAATCCGATGGTTACATGAAAATACACTATATTGCGATGTGTGATGTATTTTATATTAATTTACATGTGCAAAAACATTTTGCACTTTATTTTGTACCGTAATTGTCTCCATCATCACACTTACAGTGAAATTAATAAGTCAAATTAAAATGACATTGGTCTATCTGTGGACGTTGTTATGATGTCATCAACGTCCAGAAAGTGCCTGACATGGATGTTCCTGTTATTCCCCGGTGGCTCCTACAGGAGTTTAGAGTTTCTTCAGCAGAAGAAAGGCAGTATCGGGGAGATGTTCCAGGAATATGTAAAACAAGGCTTTCTGCAGTATATCCTGTAGATGACAAGCCACTTCCTTTCTTTTTCATCATTCTTCTTCTACTCTTAATGGTGATGGGGGTAGGGTCTTTATGTAAGCCCCTGATCCTCACCACTTACACACAAACACACTCTCTCACACTCACACACACACACACACACACACTCCAACCTCATTTACATCCAGGTCTCCTTGCTGGGTGGTAGGAGAGGAGTAAAGCAGTGCAATGTTGATGTCGGGGTGGGGAAGAGGCTCAGGAGCTTTATAGTGTCTGTCAGGATGAAAGAGGGGCCCCTCAGTGCGGCACCCTGACACCGACTCTGTGTGTGTGTGCGCGCTTGTGTGTGGTGTTGTCGTCATTAAACATTTAACACTCCTCTAGTATGACAGCAGGCAACTTGGTGCTCCAGCGGCATGTTTTCATGCAAAATTTATTGAAAAAGACGAGCTGTTGTTAAGAGATCTTGTTGCCTTTCACCAGTGGCAAAGGCTAAGTGGGTGATTGTAGGGGTGTGTGTGTGTGTGTGTGTGTACCCAGACTTGTGTACAGGGTCAGAAGGTCAGCTTTGCTCTGTGTAATCTGCTGGCTTCATATTTACTGAGAGACCACAAGAGGTTAATTTAAGAATTTAACCTGTGCTAAAACTGTTTGTTTGTCTTTGATAGATGTATCAACAGGAAGGCTTACTTGTGTATATTGTTCATTCAACTTTGAGTTAAATATTTGAGTGGACCCCAGCCTTATCAGATGTGCACAAGTACCCCTTCATCAGCACCACTCATCATTTTTAAATGTTTATGTAAATTATATGAAAATAGATGTAATTTAACACAATAATGTACCCAACGTATTGTAGTTGCAATATTTTTTGTTGCTTTAGTTAAGTTTTCAATCATACTATTTCCACTTGGAGTGTAAGAAACACCATTTTCTTCATTAGTTTTAGGGATCTATTGTTATTTTGCAGAATTTGGTTAATGTGTTACAACTGACGCATGTTGGTGGGACACTGAGACATTCTGGCAATTAATTGGTTTATTAAAGATCAGCCTCTCATCAATTTATCATCCTTATGTGTTTGTTTATTTTCCTCCGAAACACAAATATGTTGATTAAAAAAATATTTATCTAATTATGATATTTTGTTTTAATTAGCTGAACCACTTAACAATCTCCTTGGTCCCTGTGGGATTCATTGAAATATAATGTATAACACATTTATCTCTCCTCAAAAACAATTAGAATGGCTACACACACACACACACACACACACAGCTTTGATCTGCACTCAAGTGGACCTGATACCTTTTCCTAACTCTGGGTGGCTTGAGTCAGGTCAGGTTTCATTTTATGAAAGTTATTACTTTCACCGAGGAGGTTATGTTTACGGAAAACTACTGGCCCGATTTTCATGTAACTTGGTAGAAGGGTGTAGCATGAAATTAAATGTTGGAGCAGATTCAAATCACAGGGCAGATTGGTGCTCTCCGAGTGCCCTTCTAGCGTGTGTGTGTGTGTGTGTGTGTGTGTTCCCTAAATCATAGCAGGAGGAACAATCGGTGTGTTGTGTTGACAAGTGCACACCGCCCCCCCACACAGATAATTGACAGAAGTATTAACGGCATCCTTCACCTGATGTTCAGACTCCTGCATGTAATTAATGAGCAGACATCAGTTCTCAGACGGCTGTTTCTCCACAGAAAGTGACAGGTTTTAAAGAATATTTTTTAATTACATGACAGTGTTTTTAAAGGTTTGGGCATAAATTAAGCAGCAGAGATTGAGGCTTTGATCAAGCTTGGAGGAATTTGTTGATGGAGCGTAAAGTCTGGTTTTTGGGGGGTTCGGTCATGACGCACTCAAACACACACGTATGCAAACTGTCACTCCTTTTCCTTCCATTGCCATGTCCGTCACGCTCCTCGAAGTCTACGCCTTCGTCAAAGAATATGTCTGCTTTCAAGAGACGTCTGCACCCTTTCCCTTTGGCAGTGTCGACCTCTTTGCGTTCCTCTGTAACGGATCACCGAGGTAGTGGAGGAACGTGGACGGGCTGCCTCACTCCACAGCCTCAGTCTGAGAGGTCTGTCCAATTAGGCTGAACTCCTGGACTGTGCTGGGTCACGGAAGCACTGTTGGTCCATTTGACTCAATTTCATGTCATTTGAGTGTGAAATGGGCAGAGCCTGGGCAGCGGAGGCACAGAGGGCAGCGTGGAGACCTCTCATGGCATCAGACAGCCGTCTTTTCCCTGTGCATGTAAAACTGCAGTTGGTATAATGAGCTTAGGGTTAAGAAATGAAATGACTACCTTTCATTAAAGCCCTTTTTGATGTCTTTGCCTATGAAAGAATCATTTGGGAGTTTTTCTCTCCTAGCGAGAGCAGCACTTCCAACAGTTCACACTTGGAAAATAGTTTATTGTTTGAAAGTGGAGTTCCTTTTTTAAAATAAAGCCTGTTTTCTTGACACTTTTATCCATAGAGCCGTCCCCACCAAGCCATCTCTCTCTGTGAATGTGATTGTTTAGTAATTCCTCTCATTACTGTGTTTTCCCCTGAGCCAGCCTCACCACAGGAGTCCCGGCCGGACCTGCAGGCCTCGGTTTGGCTAGCGTTGCTCCATCCCTCCGCCTTAACCTCTGGAAGCCTAGCGGCTGTGAGGAAAAGAGAAAATAAAACAAGACCCTAGACACAAGCGCACATATTCGCACTCACTGCTGTTGATTTTCTTTACCTCCTTGCCTCACTCTGAGGAAATGATTGTCTGCTTCTTTGCCTCTGTTGAACATCTATCAGCTCATTAGTGTTGATAATACACAGAGAAAGTAGGTGTGTGTGTTTGTGTGTGTGTTTGTGCATATGCAGCCCCTGCCTGCGGCATCCTCTTAGCCTGTTGGGTGTGTGTGTGTGTGTGTGTGTGTGTGTGTGTGTGTGTGTGTGTGTGTGTGTGTGTGTGTGTGTGTGTGTGTGTGTGTGTGTGTGTGTGTGTGTGTGTGTGTGTGTGTGTGTGTGTGTGTGTGTGTGTGTGTGTGTGTGTGTGTGTGTGTGTGTGTGTGTGTGTGTGTGTGTGTGTGTGTGTGTGTGTGTGTGTGTGTTTCTGCACTCTTGCAGGACTCTAGGCTGTGTCTGGCTCTGGGAGCGGGTCTGTGGAGGTAAGAGAGACTTCAAACACCGTCCTCGGAAGGTTAGGATACACTCACATTGACTTAAATCAATGAGCTGTAAGTGTGTGTATTATTTGTGTGTGCGTCAAGGGGGGTAGCCTAGTGGCCAGGAGCAAGACGAGACATTGGTGAAGCTGAAGAGGAGTGGGTGTGTGTAGTTTGGGTGGGGGCTGGGTGGTTGGATGAGGCTGGGTGAAATAGGAGTGATGCCTACATGCAAAGGCTGGACAAGCGCACACACACATTCACACACACACACACACACACACACACACACACACACACACACACACACACACACACAGAGGTCCCAATAGACAACCACATGCGCACACAGAGCGGTGCAGCTGTAGTTTTCCTTGGCCCATGGCTGTATGTAGTCATTAGCTGTTTTTTTCCACACAGATAATGAGCATAGATTGGATAGAAAACAGCCTGGCCACATGAACTCGATCTTCATGAGATGGACATTTATTTTCACACACACAAGCAGATGAATACCTTGTTAAGACATATACAGTGATGCAGGACAAACCTGGGTTTGTATTTGTCTTTAGGGCAGAAGGGGGTAAACAATATAACAACGTCGAGCCCTAGACCACACATTTTGCATCAAAGCTTAAGAAATCTTTTTTTCAGTATTCAATCAAACTCAAATCAAAAATGTGAGGGGGTTGTTGTTACTTCTAATGGCTCTTACATGCCAAATATACCCCAAATCTGATGAGCATGGCATATGCCAGCATGTGTGTCTGTGCGATGGTGCATACGATCAATTGACGTGGCTAAATGAGAACATTTAAATCACGTGGACCCTCACACCTGCAGCAAATTAGCTCATTATTTATTTATGAAAAATAATAGGTGGATAAAAAGCTTTCCTTTGACAATGACTGTATCTTAATTAAAGCAAGACGAGTAACTGGCAGAATCTGACACATAATCCGGACTATAATCCATGATAGTTAGATTAAAGGGAAAGGAAAGATGAATGCTGTACTCGGTTGAAAAACCAAAGCAACAGCCAACAATAAGTATTATTATGATGATAATTACTATTAGGTTTAATATTTAATTAATTTAATGCAGTCACTAATTTACAATAACAGTCAGTACTGTAGGACATGTCTGTGCCTGAGAATGGCCTCTCTCTCTCTGTGTGTGTGTGTGTGTGTGTGTGTGTGTGTGTGTGTGTGTGTGTGTGGAGGGGGGGGGGAGAGGAGAATTCTGGCCACTTTTAATCGCAGGAGAGACACACTGAGCAAACGATAGAGAGCTGTGACAATCCACTTAGTGTGCTCTGTAATCTGTTTAACCATTTAGTGAGTTGTTAGAGGAGTATGCAAACACTCTCTCACACACACACACACACACACACACACACACACACACACACACACACACACACACACACACACAAAAGCACTAGACACCTTGCAGGCTTTACAGTCTGCCTCCTGAACTGGGTAGCGATTCAGTTCTGTTTAGAGGTGTGTGTGAGAGTGAGAGTGTGAGTGTGAGTCTGAGTGTGTGAGAGAGACCTGCTGTAGGCACTGAGAGGAGCCAGGCCTGGAGCGTGATGACAGAGACCAGACCCGGCCAAATAGAAGATCCCCCCCAATCCAATTACCCTGTTCCTCTCTTTTATTTCCCCCTCTCCTCCCCGCTCCACTCCTCTTTTTACGGCTCTGTCTTAGCAGGAGCAGCAGCTAGTGATGGCAGTCCTGGCTGCTGTTGAAGTGGCTGGCTGCTCAGCTTTATGGATCAGAGGAGGATGCAGGCAGGATTATAAGCAGCAGGTTATGAGCAGCAAACATGACAGGCCAGCGCCGATTTAGGAGGGTTATGTAAATGTGCTTGTCGACAAAATATGTTTTTCTGCCCTCAGTATCTTCTCTCTCTCTCTCTCTCTCTTTCGCGGTGGAAAAGCCGGATCGTTTTGGTGTGAGTAATCGTTGTGGAGCTAAAAGAGAAGATTGTTATGGGGAACGATGTGTACACGCAGTAAATGTTTAATTTTCTCTAGTATCCAGTACTTATTCATCGGCACTAGGGGCAAGGGTAGGTGTCGACTGAAGTCTTTATGAGAAAGGCTGAGATTGAGAATACATTATAGAGAGAGATGTTCTTTTTAGTCGGAGAGAGCAGACAAAGTAACACAGCGAGAGAAAGGTAGCGGGTTTTCAGAAAGCAGAATACCTTTCGCCATGACCTCTGCTGCTCCGAGACAGAAATACAGCTCTGCAGGTCTTGCCTAATGGCATTGATCATTACAAGAATACCTCCTTCAGACCGGGTAAACCTCTACACCCCTCTACACCCCTAGCCCACGGCTAAACCGCTCCCTCCACTCGGCCTCATGATCAAATATTCAACTCTGCAACTGGTCGAACTCTTCAACCACTCCATTCCACCCTGCATCCCAGTCATCAAACAGCTTGGACTACTACGTCGACCCCGTTACATCCACAGAAGCTCTTGCCGCAAGTTTGTTTACTTCCACCACTGACAATCTATTCCATCCATCTGGTCACCTGCACGTTCTGTCGCACCTCTGCCACGTCATCAGAATGCTTCCCCCACTGGATCACATAGCGCTGAGCACACCGTCAGGCTGCACAGAAAACCCGGACTGGACTACGGTGCTATCCACCCTCCACATACACCTACTGTCCACTCATTTGCAAATTCACTCACTGTCCCCCGTCAACAGCAATATCCCCCCTCACTGACCACACGCACTGCTAACCGGGTCAACCTCAGATCTCTCCAACCTGCCCCCATCCCACCACCCTCTCACCATGCCAACTTCGGCCTCCTCAATACCCGATCGCTTAACAATAAAGCACCTGTCCTCCATGAACTCATCCTCGACAACACTCTGGACTTCCTCCTGCTCACTGAAACCTGGCAACAACCCAATGACTTCTTCTCCCTCAACCAAGCATCCCCCCCTGGCTACAACTACATCTGCAAACCCCGCCCCTCCCGCCGTGGAGGGGGCCTCGCCGTTATTTTCAACCAGAACTTCCAGATCGCAGAACTTACCCTCCCCTCAGTATCATCGTTTGAATTTCTCGCCTTCAAAGCTCTTTCCTCCTTGACAGTCATCCTCATCTACCGGCCACCTAAACCAAATCCCTCCTTCCTCTCTGATTTTACTGAACTCCTCACACTGGCCTCATCTCTCTCTCCACGTCTGCTGCTACTCGGTGACTTAAACATCCACATGGACTCCCCCACCTGCAAGCTCTCATCAGAGTTCACCATTTTACTGGACAACTTCACTCTCATCCAACATGTCACATTCCCCACCCACGAAAAAGGACACATCCTTGATCTGGTCTGCTCCACAAACCAGCCAGTGCTCGACCTCCATCCATGCCTCTTCCCCCTGTCTGATCATAAACTGGTACGGTTCACCATCCCTTCTCCAACCCCACGCCCTCGCCTCATCAGAGAAATCACCTTCCGCAACCTCAAATCAATTGATCACCATCTCTCTGACCTGCTCTCCACCACTCTCCAGCTGGACTCAACCACCACCTCCCCTGATGATCTCACAAACCACCTCAACTCCATCTTGTGTACTTCCCTCGACACTCTGGCCCCCCTCAAAACAAAAAACGTCACCTTTAACACCTCTTCACCCTGGTACACACCCACACTCCGGAAACTGAAACAAACTGGCCGCCAACTTGAACGTCTGACAAAAAAATCATCACTCACAGTCCATCATGAAGCCTACAAACTCCACCTCAATACCTACAAAGATGCCCTCACTGCTGCCAAATCTGACTACCGCTCCACCATCCTCACCGACCCCTGCCAAAATCCTAGAACCCTCTTCTCCACAGTGAACAACCTCCTCAATCCTCGGACCAACACCCTCCCTACCTCTACTCCGGATCTCTGCAACTCATTTCTCCACTTCTTCACTGACAAAATCAACATAATTTACAAATCTCTATCCCCTGCATCTGACCTCCCACTATTTACTCCATCGCCCACCACGGCCCCCCCTATCCCCATCTCTCCTGACCTCCTGACCCCTCCTCCACACTGCCTCCTCTCCGAGTTTGACCTGGTCACTGTTCCTGAAATCTCTAAACTCATCAGCTCTTCCAAACCCACTACCTGCTCCCTGGACCCCCTCCCTACTCCCCTCCTGAAGTCCTGCCTCCCCGTACTATGCCCCTACCTTACAAACCTCTTCAACTCCTCACTGTCCCTTGGAACTGTCCCCTCTGCCTTCAAAACCGCTGCTGTCACCCCAATCCTCAAAAAACCTGGTCTGGATCCCTCCTCCCTCAACAACTACCGCCCAATATCCAACCTCCCTTTTCTGTCTAAAACCCTGGAACGTATAGTCGCCTCACAGCTACAATCCCATCTTCATACCAATAACCTATTTGAACCCCTCCAATCTGGTTTTCGCCCTCTCCATAGCACAGAAACCGCTTTTCTGAAAGTCCTCAACGACCTCCTCACCTCTGCTGACACCGGTTCCCTCAACATCCTCATCCTCCTTGACCTGAGTGCAGCCTTCGATACCGTGAGCCATAACATTCTGCTCACCAGACTCAAAGACCTTGGTATCGAAGGTACTGCACTCAGCTGGCTCCACTCCTACCTCTCCAACAGATCACACTTCATCTCTCTTCATAATCACACCTCTGCCACAGCCACAGTCACTCAAGGCGTTCCCCAAGGCTCCGTACTCGGCCCCCTCCTCTTCATCATCTACATCCTCCCCCTTGGTCAGATACTCCGCCACTTCAACCTGGACTTCCACTGTTACGCCGATGACACCCAGATCTACCTTAGCACCAAATCCCCCCTCGACCCTCCCCTCTCCCACATCAACTCCTGCCTGTCAGCTATTAAAATCTGGATGCAACACAACTTCCTCAAACTCAACAGTGATAAAACAGAATTCCTTCTCATTGGCTCCAAATCCACACTCAGCAAAACCAATAACCCCACTCTCACCATTGACGGCACCATTGTCTCCCCATCTCCCCAGGCCCGAAACCTTGGCGTGATCTTTGATTCCACCCTCTCCCTTGAGCCCCACATCCGCCATGTCATCAAAACCTCCTTCTTCCACCTCCGCAACATCGCTAAAATCAGACCCTCTCTCACACCCCCCGCGGCTGAAAGACTCATTCACGCCTTCATCTCTTCCCGACTGGACTACTGTAACTCACTTCTCCTCGGCATCAGCTCTACCAATATCAACCGCCTCCAACTGGTCCAGAACGCAGCTGCCCGACTCATCACCCGCTCCAAATCTTGGCACCACATCACTCCAGTCCTAAAACAACTTCACTGGCTTCCTATCCCCCACCGGATCACCTACAAAATCCTGGTCCTCACCTACAAAGCCCTCCACAATCTGGCCCCCTCATACCTCACTGACCTCCTGTCCCCCTACCAACCCTCACGGTCCCTCAGATCCACCTCAGCCGGTCTCCTCTGCATCCACAAATCCAAACTCCGCAGTTTTGGGGACAGAGCCTTCTCCAGGGCAGCTCCCAGGCTCTGGAACTCCCTCCCCCAAGAGATCCGCACCTCTGAGTCCCTCACCGTCTTCCAGTCCCGCCTCAAGACCCATCTCTTCACCTCTGCCTATCAGTAGCCCCCTATTGACTGTATCATGTTCTGCTTTGTCCTGTTTTCTTTTGCTTTGTTTTGTTTTGTCTTGTATCGTCCAGTTTTGCTTTACCTTCTAATCTTGCTCCCTGTAAAGCGACTTTGAGTCCATGAAAAGCGCTATATAAATTCAATTTATTATTATTATTATTATTAAACAGCGCTCCAGACACACGGTTAAGTACCAAGACTCAGCTGTGGAAGTAAATATGGCCTGAAAGGAGCATATAACAATCAATCTCAGTGGAGGTTTTCTGATCGGCAGCCATTTTTCTTTTCTATTTTTTTCTTTCTTTCTCACACAGAAATGAAACAAAATAGTTACGAGTGCAGTTACGAGCGCGTATGCTTGATTGTGACGACTGAGGGATGGGAGTACTTATTTGTGTCACAGAGATGCAGCTCATATTGATCATTAAGTAGCCACGGTAAAGTTCTGCAGCCTCCCTCCCCTCCCCTCCCACCCATTTAGCCTGCCACTTTTTCAGCAGAAGTTTAGATCTCCGGGCCAATGTTTAATTCATTTGTACTAATGTCTTGTTCCCTCTCATGCTCTGGCTCACCAGCCGAGCCCCTGCAGTTCTCTAATAGAGTTATTTTACCTCGCGCCTCACTCACTTGCACACACACTTCACACTAATGACTCTTTCTTCTTCTTCCATTTTTTGCCAGATAATTTGTCAGCTGTGTTTGGGGTAGGACTATATAGTTAAAATCATTTAAAGAACATTAAAAGGGATATTATAAGGTATTGACGCGACACAATATGGCAAATGTCGGATTTTAATTATGTTTTGCTTGGTAATTCTATTTTTGAACAAAAAAACCTTTGTTTGGGAATATATGAAAGAATCCCAGTTAACGTACCCTCACTGTACGCTCATTTGTTTAGTTTCTGGTCTTTGAGGCTGAGTCAGAAACTTTTCTCTTCCTCTCTGCTCCCATGCAACTTTCTCACTTTACAGTTTTTCATCCATCTTTCTTTCCTCTACGTATCGTACTATTATTCAACGTTTTGTACTTTTCTTTTATGTCTCTCTCTTTCTATGCCCACATTTGACAGCATGGAAAGTATGTACAGTTGTGTATAAATATTTTGGGAGCTGCTGTCTAATCAACAGGGAGAAAATATTTCACTCCCTTTTCTCCACATACACATTCATCAATGCAGACGACTGGACTCCGTTAGTTCTGAGCTCTATGTGGGAAAATGGAAAATCAGAAAATCATAGCAAATCACCTCATTACATTTTCAAACACATTAATCAAATTTCAGGTAAACAAAGGCCACAGTTAAGTTGAGTGTGCACTTCAGGAGTGAAGTCACACTGTATGTTGATATCTGATAAACAGATTGTTTATGCATGCAGTGAGTCTTGAGTAGGGCAGGGAATCTTTTTGTAATCTAGTATACCATTACCAATTCTTTTTGATTCCATAAGTTTTTCAACAAAGCTTTTTTGTTTCTTTTGCAAAATGAGCTGAATTTCTCAAGGGTCCAAACACAAAAAGGCAAATGACAAATGGGCCTAATAAATTGGTCTTAACTAATTTATATCAGCACCTGTTTCATCAAAGTAAACACGATTTATAAATCTGACCAGACATTCAGCACCAAAACATCCTGATGTTGACACCCAGACCTAGCATTGAATTGAATGCTGGTTGTCAGGTTGTCAGCGTACCGAGATCGGGCTGATATTGACTCAAATAGCTGGATCGGGTATCGATGACAGTGGGGCCCATCTAGTCAATTCGGATCTATCTTTATATACCATAATGCACATTATATACCCAAATGTTGATGTCTGTTTCAGTTTTGACAATACTGTTGCTGCGTTAAAAAGGTTTACACTTGAATTGTAATTCCTCTTAAATTTCAGAATTTTCTTACCAAGTTGCTGGCATATGATTTATTATTTTTCTTAATAATTAACAATTCAGTAAATTTATATCCAGGTTATTATTTGTTACATTTAGTTTTACAAAGTAAGGAAAGCTTTAGTTTAAGTCGAGCTTGATCCTTAAACATAAAGTAATCATCCCATTCTATTCAGTGGGGCATACAGCTTATTAATTAAACACCGGTATTCGGGCGGTGCTCCGTATCGCCCAGGTATTGGTGTGGTGCCTGCATCCCTTGCTGTAGCAACGACTCTGTCCTCTGCACCTGCACGAGCAAGTCTGTGCTGCGCTCGTTGGTCTATCTGCATTAGTGTGAGACTCGGGTGAACTTTTCTTTGTACCACTTTTCCTTGAAGTCTGCAGACACGCACACACACCCTCTCCCACTCCTGACATCTCTCCCTGTAGGCCAGACTGCAGAGCGCTCGGGGCCATGTTGTTTTGTCTTCTGATGGACGGACAGACAGAGAAAAGAGAGACTTACCCTGGCCAGTGATTACGCCAGTTTGACACCACAGACATGGGGGGGTAGTGAAAACGGTGTGGAGATGATATGAATAACAATGTACGCGGTGTGTCTCCCCGGACCCTGATAACCTGCAGACCAGAGCCCTGTCCCTGTGACAGGCTGGCCTTTGTGGCCACTTTATCCCGCCTGTACACTTGTAAGGTAGAGCCGGGATAATCGCGCCTAATCTAATTAAGGCTAAAGAGGGGCATGACTGAGGCTGGCCAGAAGCAGACTGGGCACACTCACACACACATCAACAAACACAGCTCAGCAGTAAAATCCTGTTTGCATCAGAAAAATAAGGTTGTCATATTGATTATGCAAATAAGGGACTAACCGGGGCTAACTGCCTCTCGGCCAGCCGGTTACAGCTGACACGGACTAAAGAGAGGAAGAAAGGATTAGGACACATTCAGCTTGCTTTTTTCTTTCTACTGTTTTGCTCGTCTTGTTTTAGGTTGAGAAAAGCCTTGTTACCTGTTGTGTATATGGAGGTTTCTTTGGAAAAGGAAGACTTCTAAAATATTAGTTTTATATTTACAAATTACAGTAAACATGACATACAAATACTTCCAGGCCCCTTTGTAACAACTTATATTGCAAGGAGAAGCGCATCATTTAATATATTTGCGGTTTTGTGACATTATGGTGAGCAGTAATTTGAAACACGGCAATGACTCGACTAAAAGCAAGCAAAACCGGCAGCTTCATATATTCAGTAAAACATGAGATGCGAGAAGAGACGCAGAAAGACTGTAATAAATAAACATTTCTCAGTGTTCATGCTGAAACTAACCATTGTTTTGTAATTATTTTTTGATAAAT